>ML783400.1:734496-792909 GCA_009831015.1 Picea engelmannii | reverse complement strand
TTTAATACAATGATTTTGAAGCTAGTTACAACCCTTGAGCTTGCATATCTTGAATCTCAATATATGAGTTTATATCTCCCGAGCCTGTGCATCTTAGAATTCCAATATTTAATCCATTGATTATATTTAGTAGTTCCTGTAGATCATTTCTCTGGACCAGAGATGTACAATTTTAAGTCTTGCAGTCTGTCTGTTTATTAAATCTAGGTTTTAGATGGGTTTCTGACGATGTTTATATGGTAGATAGATTCCCTGATCTTTCTCTGGTGCACTTGCATTAAGTACTAAGTATTATGCATTTTGATATCACTCCAGATGAAATCGAGCAGTTTGACAACGAGTGGAGTATAAAAGTAGATAAAGCTTTGCCTGGGTGGAAAGAATCTCATGCTCAGATGCTCGACACCAACACTGGAAGTACTAGTAGGATTCATTTTGTATTTTGAATTGAACTTGGATTTAAGGTGCCTGCATTTGTTTTATATTTCTATCGGTAGTTTCAATAACATGTTGTGATTTGTGTAAGTAGGGAAAAGTGTTGCGAGTAAGCTTGCACTCCCTAGGCCGTTATCTACCACCATTAAAGAGGACAAGCAACCTGACAGGGCCTCCAGTGTGCCATTATCTAACACCAAAAAAGAGGACAAACGATCTGGCAGGGATAACAAAGAGAACAAACAATCTCACAGGGACAATTCATCTCACAGATGGTTTGGATTGGACTTCGAAAGGGATAACATGAGCAGCTTCATAAAAAAGTTTAATATCGCAAAATGATCTGCTTGTATTTTGTTTTACATTAGGCGATGGCATCGAAGTTGACGAGCATATTTTTTAAAATATATCATTCATTTAGGTAGTAAACTTTTATAATGTCTTCAAACCAGTTCATTTTAAAACAATTTTAAAACAATTTTTACCATACATTTTAAAACAAAAATTTTTACCATACATTTAAAACAAAAATTTGGACACTGATGGAAACTTACCTCTCCACGACCCCTGCGACCTCTCCACGACCCCTGCGACCTCCACAACCTCTCCACAACCTCTCCACGGCCCCTACGACCTCGCGACCTCCCAGCGTCCTCCACCGGCGTTCAGCGAACTCACAAATTTACGCTCGCGACCTCACAAATTTACGCTCGGCGACCTCACAAATTAGAGCTCTCGCAGAGGCGATTACGCCAACAATTTTTCAAAAAAATTGCAAAATCGATCTGTGGGTAATATATTAACCATCTTTCGGCCGAAAGATAGTTCGGCCGAACTAGTTTTCGGCCGAATAATATTTCGACCGAACTATCTTTCGGTCGAAAACGTATTGCTGAAAAGAAAATATCCGGCCGACCAAATTTCTACACACAAATCGAGGGGGAGGTTATTGAACCGTTCGATTTGATGTTTATTTTTTCGGCCGAAAAATAGTTCAGCCGAAAATAGTATCTTTCGGCCGAAAAATATTTTTAGTTAGACCGAAAAAAGGTTTTTCGAAATTTTGGAGACCCGATTGTCACGAAAGTCTAACCCACCTTCGTGATTCCACCCCTATGATGAAATCCATGGAAACCTCCTCCCAGTGCTGACTTGGGATGGATAATGGTTGTAAAAGACCCGAGGTATTAATTTTTACCACCTTATTTTGTTAGCAAACCAAACATTCTGCCACAAACCTTTGAACATCAATTTTAAGGCCATACCAAAAAAATTCCTTCTTGACCATGTGGTAAGTTTTCAAAAATCCAGAGTTCCCTCCTATCGGAGAGGTGTGCAATTACAAGAGTACCTTTTGTTTGATTTCGAATTTCTTACATAAATATAAGCGATCTTTTTACCATAGTGAATCATTTTTCCATGTAAATGTCTTTGATGCACTGGAATCCTGTTGCAACCTTTGAATGAGAGTCCACACTTTTTCTTCATTCTTCCATTCATCCCTTGATTCTATTATCCAATCAGGTTGGATGATTGAGATGGCACAAAGAAATGCCTCAACATCTTCATCCTTTCTTGAGAGTGCATCTACCACAACATTTTGCTTCCCTTTTTTGTAGATGATTTCAAAATCATAACCCAACATCTTGGTCACCCATTTTTGTTGTTCTTTTGAAGATAGTCTTTGTTCCAAGAAGAATTTAAGACTATCATGATTTGTTTTGACCTTGACGTGCCTACCTATTAGGTAAGGGAGACATTGCTTCAATGCATGTAGTATTTCCATTATTTCCTTCTCATAAATGGGTTTGTGTAAGTCCTTTCCCTTGGGTGGACGAATTTCAAAACCAATGGGAAATCCTTCTTGCATTAGAACAACACCAATATCGTTTCCCAAGGCATCACATTCTAGAATAAAGGTTTTTGTGAAGTCTGGTGTGTTCAAGACAGGAGCTTTGCACATCGCCTCTTTAAGATTTTAAAAAACTTGAGTTTCCTCTAGTGTAGAGTCCATGAAAATGCATCCTTCTTAGTTAATGTTGTTAAAGGTATTGCTATTATTCCATAGTTCCGAAAAAACTTGCGATAGTAACGCGTCAAACCCAAAAATCCTCTAAGATTCCACAATGTTTTGGGAATCGACTAGTCCATCATGGCCTTAATATTGTTAGGGTCTACCTTGACACCTTCATGAGATAAAATATTACCCAAATACTCTACCTCCTTCACCCCAAAGAAACATTTGGATGGTTTGGCATATAATTGTTTCTCCTTTAGTATTTGTAGCACCCTTTCAACATGTCGAACGTGATCCTCCCACGACTTGCTATAGATTAGTATATCAACAAAAATTACTAACACAAATTTTCGAAGGAAGGGCTTGAAGATGGAATTCATCAACCATTGGAATGTGGAAGGTGCATTCATAAGGCCAAAAGGCATGACAAAATATTTATAATGGCCTTCATGATTTCAATTTTTTTTTGGGGGGATATCTACTTCCGTCCTTCTAATTCAATGATACCGTGAGCAAAGATCCATCTTTGTGAAGTAGATTGTTCCATGTAGTTCATCTAAAAATTCATGAGTAATGAGAATAGGAAACTTATCTTTAATAGTGATGTTCTTGAGCTCTCTATAATATGGACACATGCACTATGATCCCTTTTTCTTGAGTACAATTACTATTGGTGCAAAGTAAGAACTTTGACTATGTCTAATAATGCCAACCTCTAACATTTCTTCAACCATATGCTCAATTTCACTCTTCTAGGCATAAGGGTATCTATAAGGCTTGATGTTAGGAAGAACACTCCCAGGAATTAGGTGAATAACATGACCATGATTGCGAGTGGGTGGAAGACCTCTGGGAATATCTTCAAATACTTTGGAATGCTTATCAACGATCCCTTGGAGATCTAAGGGAATAGATGTCTTAGATTTTTTAACATATAGTGAGAATAGTTGTACAATTACACCCCGATGCCCCTTTTTCAATATTTTTTTCATGCCATTAGATATTATCACCTTATTTTCAAATTGAATAAATATTTGTATGAGTGTAAAAAGGAATCCATGGAAGAATATGCTAGACAATTATTTTGATGAGCCTGGGATTGGTTTCCTACATCGATGAGGATGAATCTACAAAGACAATAGAAGCCACCATGGATAGAAAAATGATTGGTTCGTTGATGTACTTAAAAAACACACGGCCAGATATACGTTCTATGGTGAAAACATTGAGTCAGTATATGGTTGTGCCAAGATGTGTTCACTCGATTACAACAAAACATGTGATGAGGTACCTAAGGGGTACAGTTTATTATGGTCTCAAATTTGTATAAGTGATGCAGGAGAATCTACAACTCATCAAGCGAGCCAACGCGTGGAGTAGAAAAGACAACTGGGCAGCACTAGCACCAAATTTTGAAACACCTTGATATGTTGCGCCAAACATTATAGCGTTGATGTGATGAAGCGCACTTGTACATTGTAACGGACCTTGAGCAGATAAGCTCTCGTCCTTAGGTAGCTGATGCATTTATTAGATTTAATGCAGGTAGATAAAATAGTTAAGTCTAGATTAGACAGTTTTACTTTTGTGAGGGAAAACAGAATATAGGCACCCTCCTTTGTATTATTGTAAATTTATTCATTAGCAATTAGCATTCATATGAGAAACAGGAGCAAGAAGAGAGCACACAGAGAATTTGTGGAGAACACCCATGTACAGATTGAATTAATAGAAAGAAGACTTTGATTCAATTCCATGGCTGTGGTTATTCTCTGGGTGTTGTTGATATTATGTTGTTGCATAATTACTTCTTGTTATGCCTTTCTTCTATATGCTGCGTATGTGATTTCATGGCAGGTTCGAAATTTGAGAGAATGAGGAAATGATTTTCAATTGTTTCTCTGTTTAAGCCAGGAGATTCCTGCATAGAGTGCAGTTGAATTCATCCGCATAGAGTGCGTTGATGAGGCTTAGCAGTTAAACTCTCATTCTCGTTCACCCAGAAGTGTTTTGGGTAGATAGAGCCGTGCAAGACGTGCGCAGGCTAGACGAGGTCTCAGAGTTGCGATTCTGAGCTAAGACATTGATAGATTGCTGCTGCGGGAGTGCGCAAGGTCAGAAGTCCTCAACATTTGACGTGGTCGAAGAGTATCTGTAAGGAGTGCGCGCAGGGAGTTTCCAGAAGCAGTTCAGAGGCTGTGAAAGCTCAGGAAAAGATATGCCTTCGTAGTAGTCGAAGGGCAGTGGAGAGAGCATTCGCGAACAAGTTTCGAGGAGAAGTGAGCAGGTTGGCGGACGGGTCTCGTGGAGAGACGTTTCTTATTCGGGATTTGCATAAGGAGGAAAAGCGGACGTGAATTCTATAGTGCAGACAGAAGAAAGTCAAAAGCTTAGATTGGACAGAAGCCATTGATCGAGATCACAAAGAGCGTGACTCGACTCGTGGATTGGACGCTTCGGGAGTTGGCGAGGAAAAATTCCTACTCCTCATAAAGGGAGATCGCGAGATCCCGAGAAGCAAAGTCCCGACAATTTCGTGTATAGTGTGGGTCATAGTCGGGTGACGTAACAGGAAATATCAGGACACCGGATCTCGGGAATTGAAGGGTCAGAGATTGGCCTCATGAGTGGCGAGGAAGCGAGAGGTGAGATAGCAAGTTGTCGGCATCTCGGTGTTTCGGATCTCGGGAGTTGGGACCCCGAAAATATAGTGACGCGAGTCGCGAAGTCGCGATAAAGCGAAGTCCCAATCAGCCGAGGGAAGGTCAGCGTTGACCAAAGACATCGGGTCTCGGGGATCCGAGGGTCTAGTATTCAATTGCTGGACTCGCGAAGTCGTGAGAGCTGATCCTCCGATAGTCAAGGAAGGGAGGATCGCGCGAGGAGAAAATTCACTGTGGGTATGAAGGATTCCCGAGAGGGAATTATAAGAAACATTGAGTTCTTCGGGCCGAGGAGGAAGAAGGTCCTGGTGGAAGCGGCTGCTCGTTGAGGGGCAGGTTGCGTCAATAAGATTGTGAGATAATCCTACAATTCTATGTTGATGCATATTGGGTTGGTAGTGTCATGGATCAGAAGAGTACATTTAGATGGTGCTTCAGTTTGGGTCCTTCTACGATATCATGGTTTAGCAGGAGGAAGACCTATGTGGAACTTAGTATGGTCGAGGCAGAGTACATAGAAATGTGTTCAACATGTAGCGAAGAAGTGTTTCTTTGAAAGTTACTTGTAGGGATATTTGATCTTGAGTTAGAGAATACTTGCATATTTTGTGACAACCAGATTTGCATAAAGCTGACAAAAAACCCAGTGTTTCATGAAAATTCCAAGCATATCGAGATCAAGTACCATTATATCGGAGACATGGTTAGTACAAAAGGCAGCAATGAAGCTCTAGTATGTTTCTACTAAGGAGAAGATAGTTGATGTTTTGACCATGCCTCTATCAAGAGTGAAGTTTGAATACTTCAAGTACAAGTTTGGTACATCGAGATATTTCTACTCTAGTCAAATATTATGGTACACATGACTACTACAGTGAAATAGTTTGGTATGCCAAGATATTTCTACTCCAGTGAAATAGTCTGGTATGCATGGATGCTCCAATGAAATAGTCTTGTATGATGAGATATTTCTACTCTAGTGAAATAGTCTGGTAAGCATGTCTACTCTAGTGAAATAGTATGGTATGTTGAGATATTTCTACTCCAGTGAAATGGTTTGATATGCATGGCTAATCCATTAAAATAGTTTGGTACACTGATATATTGCTACTCCAGTGAAATCGTATGGTATGCATGGCTACTCCAGTGAAATAGTCTAGTATGCATAGCTAGTCCACTGAAATAGTCTGGTATGTCAAGATATTTCTACTCCAGTGAAATAGTCTGGTATGCATGGCTACTCTAGTGAAATAGTCTAGTAAGTCAAGATATTTCTACTCCAGTGAAATAGTCTGGTACGCATGTTACACTACTGTGCAAACTAGTTGGAGTGTCGACCAATAGCGTTGGAGGGTTACTAACTAGAGGGACAACATGTGTTGTTGGAGGTGATTCCCAGTTATAGTGCCTATCAATAGCATCGAAGGTTACTAGTTGGAGGGCTGACCGGTACTGTCATAGGTGTTTTCCAGTTAGAGTGTCGACCAATAACATCAGAGGGTTACTAGTTGGAGGGACAACTAGTAGTGTTGGAAGTGCTTTCTAGCTTGGAGTGCCAACCAATAGTGTTGGAGGTGATTTCCAACTATATGACTATTGTATGAATATGATGGTGATGCTCGTGATATGATCTGGGTGATCATGATATAGTCTTTGTGGATATGGTGATACTACCTGTAGACTGGTCTGCAAGACTTTATGAGTCTTCCGCATGCCATGTGAGATGGATGGATGTGTTTTAGACCATTACATGAAGAAAATATTAGTTAATACCTCCCTAGATAAGAGAGAGTGTTGATGTTTTGGTAGTTGTGGGAGGTATTAACCTCCATGTGCAAACTTTGACTTTGAATAGAATATTCTGGAAGCAAGAGAACTACTAAACAGATGAAATAGAAAAACCTAGGAGAGAAGTCAGCCTCAAGAGAAATAATAAAAAAGTAATAAATGCATCCAGAAGGAGAAGTCAACCCTAGTCAACTGGATAGGACAATACAAATAGGAAGGTGACTAGCTCATTTGGACACACTCACTTAGCCAATGTGAAAGTCTAAGGAGGAATTGTAGTGGCAGCGAGGGCGCAAGTTTGGAGAGCAACAATTGCAGCTAGAAAGGGCGGAAGTCTAGAGGAATAGTGCAACAGTATTTTGGTATCTCTCTTGTGCTTCTCTTGGTATAAGGTACACTATATCCATATGGATATTGTGTTGTTGCTGTAACAATATTGTGGCTAGGGTTTATCTGTTGGTTTTGGAGTAGGCTTTCCAGAATTATTCTAAGTAAAGGTTAAAGTGCTCAGGGGTGGAATTTGTGCCTATGTTTGGGTGACAATAGTGTGATATTTTCTATTGTTAAGAGAACACACCAAAATTTTAACAACTACAAGATGACCTGATCATTGACAACACAACTTCAAACTCTATGAAGAATATTCAATTGTCATTACTTCTACCACAACAGAAAGAATACAAGAAAGAAATGCAACCTCGGAACTACTTGCATAGGTAACACTAAATTTTAAGGTGATGTTCAATGGACTCCTCTAGCGGTCATTAATAACACTGCCTCCATTGATGATCAAGTGACTCATAATTTCTATTTATGCTTGCTCCACCATTATTGAGTATTAATGTATGAATAAAATATAAGGAAGAATAACTGAGGTAGATCTCGATTTCAATGATCAAAATACTTAATATTTAATATGAATCTTATTGAATTATTATTGACTTAGTTAATAAATGAATCGATGGACAATAACTATCACTCAAAATTGCATTATTTTCATAAAATGTTCCTTTCCTAGTAGGATTTTTAGAAATTCTCATCAATTCAAATCCCATATCTCTCTAAAAATCAATTGAATTAAAATTCAATGATTTACACTTCTTTCAAATGCCTCTCTAACTCCAATCTTAGGACCGATTAATACTTGCACACCAGAAATGTTTTCTTTGAGTGCTCAAAAATCTCAGATCATCTCAATGCCGAAAGGTTGTGGAGGTGTCTGAACTCATATATAACCACTAAAAAATTGAAAACACACCAGTTTGATAGGAAAAGTAAGGTTTTTTTGCATCAGACCCCGCATAGGGTTCATTGGAAAAGTGTAATATGTTGCATTTTTATCCTTCTCAAAAATTTAGAAAAAACACCACTCAATATATCACCAAACTTATTCGTATCGATACAATGCAACAAAAATGGGAGGGTTTCAATTAGACAACCTTAAAACATCATGAAAATATTTATGAGAGTGGTATGGCAGGGAAATGATGATAAAAGCAAGTTCTCTTCTTTGTGACATGGCTGCTATTAATTTTTTTTTTTTTTAAGTTAGAAATGTTAATGAAGATCGAATGTCTGTAACTAATTGTATCATGCTTATATCTAATTAAGAGGAATTTCAATTATTAAATTTAATTTTGATATTTGGACATAAATTTCAATTATTAAATTTAATTTTGGTATTTAAACATGTAGAGATGTTAAATTTTATTATTATTATATTATAAAAAAAAACCATGTAAATGTATTATTTTTCAATATTTTTTTTAAATAAATTAATGTTGTTATTATTCCAGTAATAAAAATTTTAATCTTATTAAAATAGTGCAAAAATATCAACTTCCATACATATTCTCAATCTATATCCAAAACCCACTGCTTTGAAGATATGTAATTTTTAACTACCCAAAATCATATTAACTTTTTGTTTTTATTTGATACCAAAATCTATTACATGGAATATATGTAAAATTTAACAAGGTTGTAATATCCTTTAACCATCGATTTCAAACTTAACAAATGCATGCAACTTTATAATAATTCAATCATGAATATGCAAATTAGAATCATGAGAATAAAACTGCATAAACCGAAAATATTACTTTTAAAAATAGAATGCACAATAATCTTATATTTCATAACACAACCAAGGCATAGTTGATAACACAACCGAGGCATAGTCCACTATAATAGGTAATATATGGACTACTACTAGGCTTATTCATTACAGTGGCTTACTAAACACATGGGAATATCTCTTATATTAATAAAGCCTTAATATAAGATATTCACTTACTTAAGTATCCCTATTAACTTACTTAAGTATCCCTTCATTTATATCTATAACATTTAATATAAGATATTCACTTGCTTACTTAAGTATCCTTTCATTTATATCTATAACATATAAATGAAGGGATGTAACCAATACTATAGCCTTAAAATAGGAAGTTAATTAGTAATTTCATAAGATATTTTAAAATTAATTATCCATATAGTTAAATATTAAGATTAATTATCCATATTATCCAAAGTATGGATTAAGTATCTAATATAATAACTATTAAAGTTAAATATTAATAATTAAATTATATATACATATAATTATATGTTAACAATTATAGATTATATAATAATTATAACATATAATACTATAACTTAATAATTATAAGTAAGCATTAAGATTATACCTTAATTATTGTACCCTTAGTATAATATAAGATTATAGATTATTTATATTATATTCTAAGTTATACCATAATATTTATTATAATTTCATAACTTATATATCTATAATCACTATTATTATTATGGATTTTATGTTATTATATGAACATATAATAATAACCGTACGACCATGTATACCCTTATATTTATTATAATTTCATAATTATAAGTTATAAGTAAACATTAAGATTATACCTTAATTATTGTACCCTTAGTATAATATAAGATTATAGATTATTTATATTATATTCTAAGTTATAGAATAATATTTATTATAATTTCATAACTTATATATCTATAATCACTATTATTATTATGGATTTTATGTTATTATATGAACATATAATAATAACCGTACGACCATATATACCCTTATATTTATTATAATTTCATAATTATAAGTTATGATTTATCTATAATCACTATTATTATTATGGATTATATGTTATTATATGAACATATAATAATAACCCTAGGGATTATGTTGACCTTATACTTGGATTAAGTATATAGAGGGATATTTAATTATAGGTTAGGATTATAATTAACTTATAACTTTTTATATTTAGAAATATCTTATATTATAATTTCTCAACCAACCATTGTGGTGGACAAAATTGAAATCTTTTTATTTTATTTGAAATGGGTTTTAACATCATTCTATTTTAAATTTTAATATTAATATTTTAATACTAGATTTTCATTTGAAAACAACACAATAGATTACTATACTCTATTTTAGGTTTTAATAATAATATTTGATTTTTAATTTTACATTTCTAAAAAATGACATTCTATTTTAAATTTTAATAATAATATTTTATTTTAAATTTTACATTTCCAAAACATGCTTCATAAACAATCAAATATATTTTCATTTTTTCTTCTTATAAATAATCAAATATATTTAATATTTTTCTAATTTATAAAAATCATATGTAATTTTTTATTTCAACATCTAAAAAAACTTCGTGGACATGCATGATGTGCAAAATATGGTGTGAACCATCATCCTCTATGCATAAGCAACACATATATATTGTATTGGTACAACACTATAGGAATTTATGTAGGCCATAAAATTTTAATACCTCCAATTTCAAATAAGTGAACTATTGAAGGTGTTATCACATTAAATTGCCTTGGGTCTTTTAGTTTGTTTTTATCTTTTTTTTAAGTCTTAGATTTTGATTTTTTTTTAAAGTTTCATCTCTTTAAAGTTTATGTTTGGTAAGACCCCTTAGATGATTAGAGTTTTGAGTCATAGCTCTAGTTTGATCTTCAAATTGATTTTTGTCCTTAGAAGCATTTTAGCTCATGACTTAATTTTTGGTCCCTTTCATGACTTGTCCCTAGGTCGATCCCTCTCATGACTAGACTGATGTGACACACCTCTCTCCTCACTCATGACCTTGTAGGCATGCTTCGTTGTCCTTGCTTACTTGTCCAATCATTTTTTAATTGGAGCGCTGCCCACTCATCAGGTAGTTCCGTAGTGCCTTTCCCGTTCATCATACTCCCACCACGAGTCATGATTTCCATGACTGATGTTAGGTTCCTTGTCTTCAGTGCCAAGAGCTGGTTAAAGATGCTTTCAAAATCTTGCATTTACGAGCCCTGGTAACAGTTTATTATTTTGAAAAGCGCAACAGTGATGCACTGCGCAAATTCACAAGTTATGATCAGGTGACAACAATACAACCAAGTTTGATGCTGAAATAGATTTGAGGGCCGAAGTTGTCACAATTTCATCCTGAGATTTCATTGAAGATTCCAAAAGGTGTCTACTCCACAGGTATCCCGTGTTGCCTCTTTTGCATATTAATTTTCACAAGAAATTTGCGCTTAGGTTTTGGTTTTTTGGGCTTGCACAGTTGTAAGGGACTCGTCTTTGCATGATAGCCTTGTCTTCTCTCTTTTTCATACCTGTAAACTCCATTTCCTGTATCTAGGTCTGATTACTGTTGTTTTCCATAGTCATTGAAATTGCAATCACTTAAATAGCCTATCCTCTGCATATGTGTCGCACTACCTAGAGGCGATGCTTAAACCATCTCTGCCTCCCCTGCTTTCTTTCATCTCAGAGTTAAGCATTTTCAGCCAGTTGCAAAGGGCCAATTTTGGATTACCCCCTCACTGTCTACACTCTCAAATACCTGTACAAGTCTAAGGGTGTAATTCCCACAATAAAGCTTGGCTTACTAGCACCAGTCTGTTTTAAAGGGTCAACCTTGTACATTTGAAGCTCGATTTAAAGCCTTCCTGGTTATTACTATCTCATAAGCCTTTAAAATCTCTCATTCTAAGCCATGGAGACTCCTCAATCGAGGAAGACACACAAAGGTGGCAAGGTGGTTCGGACAAAACCTGTGGACATGCATCTTTTTGATACAGAGCCCATGGAAAGAGAGGTCTTTCAAAGAGTGGGATGCCTCTCTTTCTGCCATAATATGCAGAGAGGCCATCCAGAGGTAACAAGACAGTTTGCATTACATTTTGATGGCAAGAGAACCAAGGTTGGGGATTTGGAATTTGAGGTGACTGAAGCCTCCTTTAAACCTGAACATCAAGCCAATGATTTGTCTAAAAGTATGCCAAGGAGTCAATTGATTGAACAGTTTGATAGAATATTGAAGATCATCCAAAGATATTTTACATGTGAAGGGAGATTTAACACATTGTACTAGTACCATATAAGGATTTTGCTACATTTTACTGGTAAGGTTGAAATGAATATTTCCTATTACTTGTTAAGGATCATAGGTAAGATGTCAGACATGATTCAATACAAATATAATGATGTGGATTCTATCTTTTTCCACTCTAGATTGATCAGAATGCTAGTCTCCGAGGAATTGGGTAAGAAAGAGATTTCATGGGAGCATTTTGTTGTTACTTCTCATTTCAAGTTGGATCTAGTATCAAATCCTCAATCACAGAAGGCAATTCCTTTATGACCCATCAGTGCTACTAAAGAAGGGACCAGTAGGAAGAGAAGGGGAAAAGCCCCTGTTCAAGTGTCAGAGGTCAACAAGCAGGTCATAGGATCTGAGGAGGAAGCTTGTCCTTGCCCACAAAAATATTTTTCACCACCTCCTCCACCAGGGTTAGAAGAGGTTCCTTCTTATACCAAAGCTACATCTAAGAAAGGGAAGAAGATACTCTTCCCCTCTTCTCCTCCAGCAGTCAAAATCAAGGGTAAAAGACCTTTCACAAAGTTTCTAAGGAGGTTTTCAAAGAGCAGTCTTTACCAGAAACCCCTATTCAAAAGAAGAAGAGTAAAAGATTTGAAAAGCCCGTGGAAGAGAAAAAATAAGCCCCTGTATAGAAAAGGAAGGGAAAATGTACTAAAATACCTTTGGAGAGGAAAGATGAAACCTATGTGAAAGACTTTGAAAAGCTTGTGGAAAGAAAAGAAGAAACCCCTTATGCAGAGGGAGAAGGGTGAAAGAAAATCCACTAAGAAACATGATGAGGTAGACAAGGCATTTCTCATATAGGTGGAAGAGGAGATTGAGAAAAAACCTATTGATATTGTGCATGTCATTGCTCCCCCTAACAGTCAGACCTTCAAAAGGTTGATCAGGCAGCTTAGGGATGTTAGGAAGGAGGTAGCTCATCTTAAAGTAGAAGTTATGATTCACAAGGCTCAGATGAAAGATCTCATGGATGGCTACACACATAACCTTGACCTGGAAAGGTTTGCATCAAGGAAGGCCCAACCCCTTCATAGACAACTCCAAAACCTTTATAGGTAGAATAGAGGTTTTCAGTCTTAGAACAAGAAGCTAAAGGCAGAGTTGCAACACTTTCAAGATGAGGTAGCCCAAACAAATTTGTAGGTATTGGTTGAAGCTTCCATTGAGAAAGAGACATCAACAGTCAAGGAAATCCTAGCCCCACTGAAAAATCCAATCATGGCTAAGAAAAAGAAGCCTACTATGCCAAATGAAGATCCTCCTTCTACCAGAAAGAGTGTGAGGTTGAGTGTCAACGTAACAAAATAGAGGATGAAAAGTGAGCCCCATTTTTGAGGATGTCTCCTTTTTGAGAGGGTAAACTGTCTTTCAAACATTACCTCTACCATCTATATAGGCTTCTAAGCGTTCAACTATCAGAGTTTTGGGATTTTTCTAAGTGCTAACTCCCTCAGTGGTAAAATTCACTACCTACAGTACTGCCAAGACAACTAAGTATAATGGGTTTGACATTATGAAAGGCCACTACTTGATCTGCACACATTCAATATTGGAGGCGCTACATTTTTTGACAATGCTACCTAAACCTACACATAGACGTAGCATAAGTGGAGCTACCTACAGATGCTACCTAATCTCTGGCAGAGAATAAACTTGCATATAGAGGCAACACAGTGGTGCTACGTAAATGCACTACCTAATATTTGACAGAGAATAGAGTCTTCACACAGGCGTAGCACATTGGTGCTACGTAAAGGCGCTACCTAATATTTCACAGAGAACAAAGGTTTTCACACATACGCAACACAGTGGTGCTACCTAAATGCGCTACCTTTTCTACTTTCCCAGTTGGGAAATATGCTACTCAGGCTGCTACCTAAAGAAGCTACCAACAGACACCAAGGATCCAAGAAGGTTAGGCCAACAAATTTTTGGATGGATGACGATGGAGAAAATTGCAGAAGCAGCAGCTGGCATCACGAGGACAACCACATGCTCCTAAAAGACACATGGCAACAGGGAGTTGTGCAAAAAAGGGAATCAAATCAATTTAAAGTTTGGTTGGATTAGTCACCAACATTTTCCTATTTTATAGAATAGGTGGTTAAACTAAGTTGTTAGATCAAACAAATGTTTAGAGAATTTCAAGGGGAGGAGGTCAGCTCGTAGCTCCAGCTGTTTCCCCCCTTTTTGTTATAAATAGATAGTTGAAATGCTTTAGGGGGTTTGGGTGGTTGAGAAAGGCTCCCTTAGACTGTAATATTTTGATGAAGTAACTGTGATTTGGCTATGTACTGGACTTAAGACATTTTGACTAATAGAAATCATCTTCTCTTTCATCTTATTTGCTTCTAATGCTAAATATTCATGTTTTGAAAGATTCACATGAATGGTTGTGGTGATGTTATGGTGGATGTTTGATCATTATATTATCATCATGTTTATTTATCTTCCTTAGTTTTTGAGTTGAAGAAGATCTTGTATTAAGAAACTTTCTTCCTTAGGCTTTTGTAGACCTGATGTTTACAACAACCCCTACATTCCTCTCTTTCAAGTCTTCCCTCTATTCACATTTACTCCCAATTACTAATTGAAGTTAGCCAAGACCTTGATTGCTAGTGCATGCTAGCCCTGTTATCTGAGTTGGAACATTATCATTTTGAGTCCTTTTCCATTTAACCCTATAAAAAATAAAAACACTCTTACATTCACATATAAACCTGATGGGTACTGGGCTTGCCTTTCATGCAATCTGAAGGTGATTCCTAGTGCTAACAGAAGGTATGCATTAGATAGAGAACTATGTGCAATCCTTTAGTTCAACGATGCTAGGGCATGCAAGTGCGACAAGGACTAAAATACCATGCAACCTTGATAAATTTAGAATTGATTTTAGTCAAATTTTATATAAATATTTGATTGACATAAAAAAAAAACTTGTATCCATGAAACTATCAATATTGATTAAAATCAATATATGAAACCATAAATATATAATATAAGTAAAATAACACAAATATATAACATGTTTGAAAAACTAGAAATATATAGATTATGGGGTGAGTTCACGAAGTTGGTGGCTAAAAACATTGCAAGGCGGTCAAGAGGAACATGTACGCATTCTCAGGAACACACATGCATTCCTAAACCTATAGGTTTGGAAGTGCTCGAACCTCCACTCACCTTGCCACATAGGTTTAGTGGAAGTAAAACACATGCGTTCTTAATAATGGGTGCCTGTTGCGTTCTCAAGAACACACACCCTTCCCTAACCCTATAGGTTTAGAAGTGTTGGAACCTCCATGCAACTTGCCACGTTGGTTTAGTGGCAGGAACACATGTGCGTTCCTCTGCTATTTTTTTTAAAGGGATGTGAGCGTGATTTGTGATCATTTGCACAAATAGGCTCATGTTTTTACTCTCATTGAACAAACATAGAGGAGCTAGAGAGGGGAAACAATGCGAGGATCTTGCCACTATATTCTATTCTAGCCAGGTATGTTTTATTTCTTTTATTTTTCTCTCAATTTAGTCACTTCCAATTTAGTCTTTTTCTCCCAAGAATCTAAATTAAAGAAATTTGTAGTTTTTTATTATAATTAAAAAACCAACCTAATTTACATGCGATGGCTCAATAAGTTGCAACATATATAATAAAATGGAACCAAAAGATAATGTAAACTATTTAGAAGAATACCAAGGAGAGAAAAACCCCAACCCACCACAACCACCCAATGTATATAGTCAAATTCATGAGGGGTTGGTCATATTAAGAACCTTTGATGAACAATTAAGGGACACTAGAGATCCTAGTCCAGTCTCCCTGGCCACTTCTTTAGACATCATTGTGAATTCCATTGCAAGTTCCCAAAAGAAATTGACCTCTATTTCTAATTATAGGGTAAGAATGTATGATTACTATAGCACTAGTTTGGGCAGAAACCAAGTCAGAGACTTTCTCATTTCAAAACAACAAATATTGAGTATTTTTAGGGATCCTAGAAATGGAAAAGAACTACCATTGACCAAGAAATGCATCTTCATTCACTGGTGCATCCATTCCTAGATTAGTCAAAACTGGATGGATATGTGGTATATGGTATTTGATAAACCTCCCTTTAATAATAGGGAGGTGTCCTTATATTTTCTGATAAAATTATGGGATAAGTTTATTTTGGGTAAGAATGTCAACTACTTTGACATGGGTGACTTCTAGGGGTGGGTTGAGGGTCCGCACAGGACCGAGAGCATGCTAGACACAATCCCATGTTAGGTCCTCGTCCCCCCAGGTGAAGGCTTGACCCCCCTACCCAACATCCTCTTTGTTGTGCCTCTTTTGTCACCTAAGTGAGCAAAACAAAGGTTCTTACAAGCTTAGTTGGGTCAGCAAAGCAAGACAACAGTGAAGGAAAGGGTTAGAAAAAGAAACATAAAAGACTAAGCAAAGAATTAAACTAAGAAAAGAAATAACAACTAAACTATTGAGCATAGGGACATAAGAACAAGAAACCAATAAGACTCATGTCACCAATGGAAATGATTGTATTAGTGAAAAGAAAACACCGAGAAGAAAGAGGACTTTGGGTCCCTTCTTCCTCCAAGGGAGGGCTCTTGGACCCCCACAATTGAGCTCTTCTTACAACTTTGAAACTTGAAAGAAATGGTGAAAGAATCCCAAGCTAATCCACTCAAAAGGTGAGGTGGATTGCCCAAATGGAATGATGCTAGTATGCTCTTGATGAGAAAAGAGGATTCCCCAAGAGAATAGAAGTAGCATAACCTTGCAAATGAATTCCTTGAAAATGTAGTGCACCCATGGCCTTGTTTTATAGCACCACTTTGAGTTATTGTGCAACCAACTTTTAGTGTGAAAAGGGGTTGTTTAGGGAACTTTTAGGTCTTTGACCAACCACCTAGTCAGATCCAACCGAGATTTGGATGTCAAATCAACTTGGAAGCTGAACCAGAAGTGGGTGGGAGGCTGACCAATCTCATAAATGCATCGTTTCTTAGGTGTGCGCGATTTTTAGCAACCATAGTTGCGCATCGTGTGAATGTGAATTTTTTTTGCATTTCTGGATGGCGCATGTGCACGTACACCCTTTGTATTTATAGCTCACCTTGATTTTATAACTGGTTTTATAGTTTTGGACCTTTTGGAAATGATTTTTTGGTAATTTTGGTCCATGGGTGAATTCATAGTTGTTTGAAGATGTTGGATTCCTGTAACCATTTGCGGACGAAATTTCAGTGATAACATATGCCCCCTGATGGATGAGATTAGGAGCATACATATAGCCAAAATTCATCAATGTTTCTTCTACTGAGAGTACCATTGTAAAAAAAGAGCGATAGTGAGAGTATGAAGAGTGACCCATTGGAGGGAAATGGGAACCTATAGGACCCGATCTTCCATAAGGTGTGTAAAATAAATTGTGTACAAACGAGGTAGGCATGCCCCATGCTCGTGTCATGTAACTCAAAAAGGAGGGTGTTGTTTAGTGACCTAAATTGTGTGTTGATGTAGACAACTGCAGCGCCCTTGAGGGCAGTTGTGATAAAGGTGGAGGACAATTCTGAGGAGGAGCATGCTCTGAACGGTAGGCAATGAAACCTGTAATAAGTATCATGGATTCTATAGGCATTGATAGACTAGCCAAGTTCAGAGGTCTTCGGAAAATATAATAAACAACTGCAATAGTCGCAAAGTAAGACCCACTGTAACATGAGAAAGTGTTGAAGTCGAATGTTATGGGGGTCAACGACAACAGGGAACAATGTTATGTCTCCCTGTGTCATCCGAGACTTTTCATTAGAAAAGTAATGAGAGTTAAGATACTGTCACCCTTCTGGAAACTGTGTTGATGTCAACAAAAAGGGAGACATGACTCCCATAATCAAAGGGATTCATGAAATCTATGAGGTGAGGTTAGGAACTGAGGAGGTACATGGACGAAGTCAAGATGTGTGGAGACTCAAGACTGCCCTTGGTTGGGGATATATGTGAAATATAAGTGGCCGGAACCGTTCAACTAAGTCGAGTGTCAGGGGGACAACAAGATGTGGGATAAGTTGTGCCAGAGGCAGGACAAAGTGAACAATCTTAGAGAGTAGAGGTAAGTGGCCTATGGGATACTCGGAGCTTATGGATGATGTCAATAGGAGGAGATGATAAGGAGTGCCCCAAACAAGGGTGACATGGGTTGCATTGGCCAGGAAGGTCACCAAAGGTGACAATGAAAAGCTATGTAACATGCTGGAAATAACGGTTGAATTACAAAAAGAATGAAAAAAACTGTGGGGATAATAATGCAGATACAGAAACGGGTGCCCTAGTGTAGGATGGCTTGGTCGGGGGATGGCACAAGTTGATGGAAGAAACAAGTGGAGGGTGGGTGCCCCATAGTTTGGCTTCTGTAGTAGGGAAATGTATGGAGGGAAATCTGAGGATGGGCAGACTGATGATGGTTAAATGATGCTGCGGGAGTGCAGTTAAAATAATCTGTGAGGAAGTTCCTTGGGAGTCCGTTGGGAAGGCTAGAAAAATGAGGAGAAGGAGTATGTGGCTGATTCATGACATGATGTAAGACTATCAGGACTCCCATCCCTAAAGTGTTGAAAAAAACATGAGTGTCAAAGTGCGAAGGGGTCTATGAATGGGACAACTCATGTGGGGGAGAGTACTACCAGGTGATAGTACCCAAAATGCAATGGAGGTGGCGGTACTGCAGAGCTGGATATAGGGACCCTAAAGGCAAATTTCAGAGGATGTGACTGGAGATGCAATTGAGATTCAGAGGGAATGATTACATGCCAGTGTTGATTATATTCCTGAAGGGGTGGCGCTGGTGTATGATGACCAAGTACCTGCACACATGAAAACCAAATACCTGCCATGAACAATATCTGAAGAGAATCAAATGATACAAGCATTTATTTGATAATTTTGAACATGAGCATACGTACTTGGACAGGGTATGGAAAAAAGATTAAAAACACTATAAAATAAATAACCTAATGTAGAATGGCTACGCTTAGGTGTAATTTTTTTTTAAGTATAACTCGTTGACTGGTTCTTTGAGAGAGAGGCCCTCGGGGGAATCCAGGATGTATGTGACTTTGGTGAGGTAATGTTGGATAATGTAGGGGCCATGCCACAGTGACTCGAATTTTCCATGACCGAGGGTATCGTGAGCGATATCATAAGCAAGGACGAGATCACCTTTGTGAAATGAGTGAAGGTTGACATGGCAATCAAAGGTGGCCTTTGACCATTTTTTGGCTACCTTATTGTTCCGTAATGAAGATCGACGATATTCATCTAGGGACTCTAAGTTCAACAAACGCTGCTCCATTGGAGTGGTGTCGGGTAATATCTCAATTGTGGTGAGTAAGGTGGGAATTTCGCACTCAATAGGAAGAGTGGCCTCGACCCCATGGACTAGATGAAATGGTGTGAAACCAGTGGCTATTTTCATGACCATATGGTAATCCCATAGTGTAGAAAATAACATATGATGCCAATTGGTCTTATGTTTATTAATCATGTGTTGTAACATGGTCTTGAGGAACTTGTTAATTGCTTCGACCTGTCCATTGGACTGAGGGTAATATTGTGAGGCAAACTAGTGGGAGAATCCTAACTAGGATGAGAGTTCGACGAAAATCTTATTCTCAAAATGTTTCCCATGATCGGAGACTAGTTGGAGTGGTACTCCCAAGTGGGATATAACGTGATTAAAGAAAACATGCGCTGCGGTGTCAGCGGTGTTGTTGAAGGTAGGCATGGCTTCAGCCCATTTTTTGAAGTAATCGACTGCGACAACAATGTATTTGTGTCCATTACTGGATGGGGGATTACAATTCATGAAGTCGATGCCCCATTTACAAAAGGGGCCTGCAGTAATGACTAGGTGGAGAAGAGCAGGTGGTGCTCGTCCTTTGTTGACATAAAGCTGACATTTATCGCATCGCTTTATGGCATGAATGCAATCGTGAAACAATGTAGGCCAAAAATAACCTGCACGGATGATTTTTTGAGCAGTGGACATCCTCGAGAGATGGCCCCCGTACGCATCGCTATGGCAGTCATTCAAGACTCTATCGGCCTCGTAAATAGTCAAGCATCAACGGAGTATGGTGTTTACCCCTTGCTGATATAAGATATCTCCGATGAGGAGATAGCGAGGGGCCTGGTGGCGAATACGAGGATGATCATCTCGTGAGAGGTGGTTACTGGACTTTTGGGTTCAGAGGTAGACGGGGAGGTCGTCGTACCAAGGATCATCCAAAGTGATGTAAAAGAGATGTTCATCGAAGAAGTCGGTATTGACGGGGGCACTGGTAGTATCGGAGGGGAAGGCTGTGACAAGTTTGGCAAGGACGAGAGATTTCTTTCTCTTGGGTGTTGAAAATTCAAGATCGTACTCCTGAAGGATAATGATCCATTGGGAAAATTTTCCATTAATTTGTCGATGACTGAGCAAGTATTGCATGGGGTTGGAATCTGCTATGACTTTAGTCGTGTGAAGCAGAATGTAATGGAACAGTTTCTGGACTGCGAGGATGACTGCAAGGGCTAGTTTCTCTTCGTGATTATACTTCAAGGGTGGCCCTGAGAGGTTTTTACTAATGTAGTAAATGACATGCTCATGATCGTCATTGTCGATTTGAATGAGAACTCTTGCTACTGAGACAATTGATGCTGATATGTAGAGGATATAATCACGATTATAGTCGGGGGAACTAATTAAAGGGGTGTTTGAGAGTGCCATTTTAAGATCGTCGAATGCTTTTTGGGCATGTTCATCCCAATGGAATGGGATTTCGTGACGTAGTAAGCGAAGGAAACCATGTGCTCGAGTAGCATAGTCTAGGACAAATCGCCGTAGAAAGTTACCTTTTCCTTGTAGGCTCTGGAGTTGTCGTAAATTTCGGGGGGGGGTGGAATTTTGTTGATGGCCTGGACTTTGAGGGGATCCATGGTAATACCACTTTGGGAAACGATGAATCCGAGGAGGTGCCTGACAGTGACACAGAACACACACTTGAGGGGGTTCAAGTGGATGTTGTACTAACGACACCATTGGAAGATGATCCATAAATCATCAAGATGTTGGGTGCATTTTTTGGATCGAGCTGTGAGGTCATCTAGGTATACAAGGATGATATGAGATAGATCATGAAAAATGTACTTCATATCCCATTGGAAAGTTGCGCCAAAATTTTTTAGGCCAAAAGGCATGACACAATATGAAAAATTACCCCAAGGGGTGGTCAATGTGGTTTTGTATTGATCAGCTGGGTGGATTTGGATTTGGTTATAGCCAGATAAACCATCCATGAAGGATAAAGCCTCATGGATTGCACAGTCGTCGATAATTTTATTGATGAAAGGTATTGGAAAGTTGTCTTTGGGACATGCATGATTGAGATCGTGAAAGTTCGTGCATACACGGATAGTTCCCTGTTTTTTGTTAACGGGTACAGGGTTGGAAACCCATGAGGTATAGGCAATGAGGTAGATGATCCCAACCATGTGTAATTTGTCAATATCGTCTTTGATAGCCGCGACTTTGGAAGGGTGTAGCGGTCATTTTTTTTGGCGAACTGGTGTGATATCAGGCCAAGTGTCTATGCGATGTTCGACAATAGAGGGATCAAGGCCAGGCATCTCTATGTATGACCAAGCAAAAATATATCGTTATTCTTGGAAGTGGGCTATATTGGTGGCGATTTCTTGAGGAGTGCATGTGGCACCAATGGTGATTTCCTCAATGACTCCATTTTTTATGGAAATATCAATTTTGATGGTGGGGGAAATGTTGGCCATATTGCCTTCTTCAAAAGCATCAGGGGAAGAGATGGGGTTGTTGAACCAGTCGATATGCCCTGATGGGATGAAATCCTTAGTTTAGACTACGTATATGGGGTGTTGGTTAGGAGGCATGAAGGCTTCTTGTGAAAAGAAGAGCGCTTTGTGGTGTAGCGCATCCCATGGGTAGTCGGGGGTGGTTAGTTCCTTGAGTATGTCCTCTTCACAGTAGAATTTTCAGGAATACAAGGGATTGAAAAGAGTGATATCAGTGACTTTCACCATGTGGTTGTCCTTTGGTGATGAAGAAGTAGGGGGAATGATGCAATGATATTGCAATGGTTCGCTCGACATAAACCAAATATCGAGATACTGAGGATTATTAGTGGTAGTTGGGAAATTTTTTTATGTGGGGAAATGAACGGGAGAATTAGGGGGATTTTGGGGTAAATCCTCGTATAAGTCATCCAAGAACCACAGAGGAATAGGGAGTGATTTTGGTTCAGGAGAAATAATGTGAAGAATCTCTAGTGATGGGGTAAGGTTAATCATCGATTCTATAGGGGGTGCAGGGGTTTGAATCGGGGTCATTTGGCATTGCCTGTATTCAATGATCATAGGACATTGATATGTAAAATGATATAAGGATTCACATAGAGAGCAAGGGCATCTCATACGTTTGTTGATTGAAGTCGTGACATAATGGATGTTAGTGATGTTTGGTGGGGATGATGTAGCTAGACTGGGTTCGTGTTGGAAGCTTTGACGTACTACTACTAATGTCTATCAAAATTGGGGTAGCGCTGGGCAATGGTGTGTATAATGGCCATATTCTGAACATATGGCACAAGCGAATTTGGTTCACATCCCTTTACTACTTACGTTAGGGGAGGTAGCAATAATACTTGCTAAAGTGATGAAAAGTGATGGTGTTTGATTGAGTTGAATTAGCTTACGTAACTCGGGTAGCGATGGACATTTGTTGGTTGGGTGTCCATCTTTCTCACATAGTGCGCAAGGAGGTTGGACGCATGGGGGAAGTGGAGTTGTGGGCTCCTTCTTCTTTTGCCTTCCCCCAGCTGTGGCAGGGAGGTTAGTGAGTAGGGGTTAGAGGGTATGGTGGGAGTGAGTATGGGAATCTGCATTGGGATTCCTTCTGTTTGGGGGGGAAGGGATGGTTGAGGAACCATCTTTGGTGGATGTAAATACCAAACTAGGATTTCCAACACCATATTAGGGAGAGTAAGCATTGCGGCTACCTGGAAATATTGTATGCCTGGTGGAGGGTAAAAGAAGGGGATTTGAGTAATGGTTGGGGGAACTGTCTCCCAAACTGGGATATGGCCTTGGGGTGAGGTGAAATCGTGAACTAGTGGAGTCAATGAGTTTGCAGAAGACTAGTGAGGGAGGGGCTCTACGACTAGTGGGACGTCGAATATGAGAGAAGCCTCCCTGGGAGGAAGGGTATCCTCAATGTCAGTTCCTTTGGATGATACGACACATACCTGATTGGAAGGATGAAGGAGCGGTGGTGCACCATGGTAAGTTCCTAACAATGATGGGTCTTTGAAAATTTCGGGCCCCATTTCGATGAGTGGGTATGCTTCAGGATTAGTGTGGATGAGGGGGAGAATGTTATCGGTGTTGTCAGAAGGGTTAGGCTCATAATGTGAAACTTGGTCAATTGTAATGATCTTCCCATTATGGGGGAACATCATGGTTCGAAAGACGGAAGAGGCAATTGCCTTCATAGTGTACATGTAGCTACGACCGAACAATATATTGTAATCATGTGGGGCATCGATAACTTCAATGTCAATGAGAATGGTCTTGCCCCCGAGTTCTACAGGGACATTTTGGAAGAGCCCTTCAGGAGAAGATGGTCGTCCGTCATAAGCTCTTAAGGTAATGGAAGATGGTATGATTTCAGGGGAATCAAGTTTCTTCCATACAGACTTGGACATGATGCATGTGGATGCGCCTTCATCAATGATGCACAGATGAACTGTAATGTTCCGAATTTTAACAGGGATTTGAAAAGCAATGAGACCGGGGAGGAGAGGTTCTCCGTTGTCGAGATCAAATGTGATGAGTTGAGTATCCATGGGGTCGACTACTCCCAAGGCGGAAAGTAATGATTTCCACTGAGTGGGACAAGTTTGAAGAACTTCTAAGACTAACATGGCAGCTGAGGACTGCGCAAAGTCATCGACCAAACTATAATTATGAGTTGCCCTAGCCTGCGGGTTGTGGACATTCCTGCGCAATGGGATGTGAGGGATGTGAAGAGGCATTTCCGTTTTAGGGTGAGGGATCATAAAAGGGGGTATCATTGGTGCTGGGATTTTTTTTGGGGGATCGGGAGGTGACTCAGCGAGTGCACAGTATTGACGACTATGTGTCTGTAGAAGGACGTATTCCTCGCTAGTGAGGAGGATAGTACGTTCTGCGGGATTGTTTGGGTTGAGATATTGTCCCAACTGTGGTGGGGTAGGCTGCATGTCCTATTGGGTGTTTATCACAGCCTGTTGTGGAATGGGGTTTTGCAACATGGCTGGGGGTGGTTGTTGCATGTATTGTTGTGGGGCCTGTTGAGGGGCAGGAGGTGCTGGAGGATGTGGTCCATTTCCTGAGTCTTTCATCCATTTAAAATCAACGATTTGGGGGCAATGATGAGTATAATGACCGAACTCACTGCAAAGGGCACATGGGAAGTTGGTTCGAAGATTATTGTTATTTTTCCCTTAACTTTTGTTGTTATTTCCCCCTTGGGGGTTCTGATTCCCTTGGTTCTGGTTGCCCCCAGTAGGTTGGTTCTGTTGGGGGTGATTCTCTCCTTGACCTGGGTTGTTATTGTTATGTTTTTTTCCTTTCTTTTTGGCATTATTCGACTGATGGGTCAGATTTTCCATATTCACCTATTCAAAATTTTGATATTGCTAAATGGGAGAGGGTTGAACAAAATTCACCCCAGCGTGAGGGTGTCCTTGTGGTGGAGCCATGGGCTATGGAGGACCAGGGAATGGAAAGTACAGATTCTATTGGGGTAATGATCTGTAAGGTACATAGGAAGGTGTTTCACTTTTGCTAGTACTTAGAGTATAAGCTAAGGTAGAGGGAGTACCAAAACTTGTTTGGATTGGTGGGTGTATTGTGGGTGTCAGTGGTGGTCCACTGATGGGTGGAGGAAGGGAAATAGGGTATGGTTGTTGATAAGGGGGTGGGGAATAACAAGGGGTTCCTCCATATGCTAGAGGATATTGAGGTGTGCTATACATTGGTGATTGTTGGGGTTGTGGATTGTGGTGCATGGTGTTACCAATCAATCCGTCTGCTGAGTGAGACATCTCGAGTTTATCTTGGACAAATGGCACAAGTTTTGGGAGATCAGGAAGTACTGTGTACAAGTACCCTGATTGTGAATAGATGAGGTCATATTGATGAGCCTTACTGATGGCTTCTTATTCTGATTGAGGGAAGGTGAAATCCACATCTTTACCGAGGAGAGAGACAAGTGATCTGAGAAACCAATCGAGACATTGTTGTTTGATGGTTTCTGCTTTGCACAAATACGTCGTCGACACCACTCATGAATGTGATCAGCGATATGTGTGGCTGAGGTTCGTTTAAAATTAGAGAGTAGTTCAAGACCATTGTCATGGCAGATTGGTAATTGGAAGA
This sequence comes from Picea engelmannii, assembly GCA_009831015.1. Classification (NCBI taxonomy): domain Eukaryota; kingdom Viridiplantae; phylum Streptophyta; class Pinopsida; order Pinales; family Pinaceae; genus Picea; species Picea engelmannii. Next base: position 767,085 of record ML783400.1, on the reverse strand, counting down.
AGGCCAAAAATGCTTTGGCCAAGGACTCAAAAGTCATATGGGACCCCGATTTTTCGTCTACATACCATTTGGCTGATGGGCTAGTAAGTGTGCATTGAAATAATCGTAGTCAGATGGAATAATCCATAATGCTGTTGGAAGAGCACCATAAGTGGAAAGTCATGAAATGGTTGGCAGGGTCATCCCATGCCTTTCCTTCGAACTCGGGGATATCTGAAGGTAGTTTGGTAGGCATTGCAGGCCATGTGGAGTCATGCAATATAGGATCATTTGTGATTTTTCTTAGATCTGGTATGTTCAGAGAGGCCAAGTATGGCATCTGTAGTGGCAACGAAGAGTTAATTCTAGCCATGGTGTGAGTAGTTTGTGAACTTGACCCTTGGGGGGGACTAGGTGGGTTGGTACTTCCCCCGTGAGAGGAAGTTTCCCCCCTGCTTCCATGTAAAGGAGAGCGAGTGGACGGTAGACCTTGGGAATTGGACCCAAGTAAGGTGGAACCAAGAAAAGTTGATCCTAAGATAATGGCACTCACTGGAGTGTGAGAAGGTGGTGTCGATGAGTTGTCAATACTAGGAACTCCCCCTAGAATAGGAGGGAGGTTTAGCAAGCGTATGGAACGATGGGGGTTCTGTGGGTCCCCTATGATGTCCGACTAGCTAAGTGGATGTGTGCAAATGGTAGTGAGAGTAATAAATAAACAAGAGCCTTTGTTTACAATTTTTTGAACTTTACACAATATATATCTAAATCAAATGTAATCAGAAGTGCATCATACATAAAGTTTTTTGATAAAGAAGCATATATGTGGATAAATGGTTTTGTTCGCATGGGGAAACAGAGCAAAAAAAATTCTCGTGTCCTAAAATACGTAATGTCCTTCCTCTCAAAATAGCACTGGACCTTCCAATAACATTCGATAGTGGGGTCTGAAGCCACTGGAAGAGAAACTAGTGAAGGATGAAGCGATCAGTTATAATGAGGGGTAGAGGGGGCATATCCCAAAAGAACTGGCGATATTTCCCAATAGTCACACAAAATCCGATCAAGGTGCAATTGCATCCCACAATTTCCACCTGGGTAGATGTCCTAAAATTTGGTCACTAGGTACCTCTATCAAAGTGTGACATTTAGATTTTCGGCCTAAGAAATGGGTCACGGGCTGGATCCCGTCCAAGAGGTGGGTGCCTCAGCAGGGGACACAAAGAACAACTGGATCTCAGCCTTCAACCCTTCACGGGTATCTCCCTGCCTTATGGTGTTAGGAACACTTGACTTGGAGGATTTACAGTTCCCTATTTGACAACTTCTATTATTTTGACAATGTGAGAACCAGATAACAGGGACTTATTTGGATGCCTATCCCCAAAATCCTACCTAGACTAAAATATTTCTTTTGGCGCTTCCTGTGGAGGAAAACTTAGTGAGTTTTTAGAAAAGATTTAGATGTGGTTGTTTTGAGAGATTAGGGGTGTGAGCCAATCTCATTGAAATTAAATGGGAGTGGATAGTTTCGTCAAGAAAAGGGTGGGGTGTTTCGAAATCCCTTTGGAGGAAACTTACTTTGACCTCCACGTTTCGAGATGAAAACTATGTGAGTGATAAGTGACTTTTGTGTGTGAATGAGTGAAAGTGTGCCAATGTTTTAATGAATTAGGTGTCACCTTGCTGCATGTGGACTTTGCTTGGTCCTTACAAGTGTTTATTACCTAATTAACTAAATTCCTTTGGTACAACCTTGCGTAATTCAAGAGTCCCTAGGAAGATAGCATGTGGACATGTGGGTCCGTTTCTATTCCTTTAACTCCCTATTGTGATTTGATCTAAGAAATCTTTGAAACTATCCTAGATTGTGATCATGTGGGCATGTATGGGCCTGTTTACAAAACCTTTAAACTTCCCTAGTGATTTAATCTAAGAAAGTAAATTTCAACACTATCTTGTTTTTGTAGCATGTGGGCATGTATGGGCCCGTTACAATCTTGAGATGTGTTTGAAAAATAAACTAAGAGGAGTCCCGAGGGGGCTGTTGTCCTCTCCTAAAGGTTTTATTCTTTTTATGGGAGATGAAATTGTCCTACAACCTTTTTCTGATTCTCAAGGTTGCTTTGAAGCGCGAGAGAAGAGCATACTAAACGATTGTTATCCAACTTTTGGTCCCAATGCAGGTTTTATGTGATTACAAATGATTCCAACTTATACTCTTAGTCAAAGAAAGCCATCCATGTGGAAAAATGAAAGCAAAAGAGGAAATAATGATTTTAAACCCCCTAATTGCCTATGTGTTTTGACTAATCCCTTTATATGGAGAGGGAACTAAGTGTGGTGCAAATTACAACATGCATGAAATTATTTTTAAGAAGGCTAGGGGCCTTCCACAAATCACAAAAATGATTACAATGTGTATCTTTCTGCACAGGTGCACGATTCAAAGAGTAGACAGAGGCGCACTGAGAACCAATGCGCAAACTGAAAAAGACTTTTGGGCATAGGTGCGTGGAAGGCGCTGAATAACACCGTAATTTTGGCGCACGTGCACATGATGCGCGATTGTGGGCCAATAAACCCATGCACACCTGACACATTGACATGAAGAAAATTCCGAATAGAATTCTCTCAATTCAGCTTTGAATTGGACATTTTGCAGGTTGGCTTGGGCCAGTTAATGTACCTGTAGGTTAAATAAACTGAAAGAAGAGCTAGAAAAACCCAAATGGGGTAGGAAATTGATACCTCTCCCTAGTGGTGTCACCAATCTGTTGTTCCTCTTTTGTCACCTAAATGAGCAAAACAAAGGTGCTTACAAGCTTAGTTGGGTCAGCTAAGCAAGACAACAGTGAAGGAAAGGGTTAGAAAAATAAACATAAAAGACTAAGCTAAGAATTAAACTAAGAAAGGAAAGAACAACTAAACTATTGAGCATAAGGACATAAGAAAAAGAAAACAATAAGCCTCATGTCACCAATGGAAAGGATTGTATTAGTGAAATGAAAACACTAAGAAGAAAGAGGACTTTGGGTCCCTTCTTCCTCCAAGGGAGGGCTCTTAGACCCCCACAATTGAGCTCTTCTTACAACTTTGAAACTTGAAAGAAATGGTGAAATAATCCCAAGCTAATCCACTCAAAAGGTGAGGTGGATTGCCCAAATGGAATGATGCTAGTATTCTCTTGATGATAAAAGAGGATTCCCCAAGAGAATAACAACAACATAACCTTGCAAATGAATTCCTTGAAAATGTAGTGCAACCATGGCCTTGTTTTATAACACCACTTTGAGGTATTATGCAGCTAGCTTTTAGTGTGAAAAGGGGTTGTTTAGGGCACTTTTAGGCCTTTGGCCAACCACCTAGTCGGATCCAACCAAGATTTGGATGTCAAATCAACTTGGAAGCTGAACCAGAAGTGGGTGAGAGGTCGACCAATCTCATAAATGCGTCGTTTCTGAGGTGTGTGCGGATTTTAGCGACCATAGTCGCGCATCGTACGCATGTGAACTTTTCTTGCGTTTTTGGATGGCACATGTGTGCGCGTGCCCTGTGTAGTCATAACACACCTTGATTTTATAACTGGTTGTATAGTTTTGGACCTTTTGGAAATGTTTTTTTGGCAATTTTGGTCCATGGGTGAACTCATAGTTGTTTGAAGATGCTGGATTCCTGTAACCATTTGTGGATGGAATTTCAGTGATAACACTCTTGTTGTAGAGAGATTGCAACATGGACAACTAGCCATTTCATCATTGGCTCATAGCCTAGTGCATTACAATAGATTTGATTAACTATCTCCGTAGGAGGTGCCTACTAGTGACATTGATAGAGGGGTTGGAACTTCAACATGCACTATCTTGGTAGGAGGTGCCTACTAGTGACATTGATAGAGGGGTTGGAACTTCAACATGCACAACATAGTATAGTAAGGAGAGGGAACATGGACACATAAACCATCCATATGAACCTCACAAATGTTGGAGTTGTGGGAAGACATGATATGGGCCTATAGAGACCAGTGGATAGCATAGCTTCATGGAGGAGGTTAGTATATTAACCCTCTCTATGTTCTTCATCGTTATATATTTATTTTGTAATATGTGTATTTATATAGATTTCTTATTGTATGTTGTTTTTCAGTTGTTACATCCAACCAGTAGACCCTCTACACCAATGGATGCATTAGTTCCTAACCCCACCAATGATGCAGCAGTAGAGGCAACTTACTCATTGGGCGCACCCCAAACATAGGTATGCGTCACATTTGATAAATTCACCATAGTCATTTCTTTATTTTATGGCATCCTCATTTTTTTAATGTTCTTGTGTTTCTACATGATTTGGAACTAGGAAATGTCGAGGAATGTCCATCTGGGATGGACAAGTCACCTACATCACATGTACCATGTGTAGAGTTAAATATCGTATAATTCTCAATTTTTGTGTACAAATATTTAAATATTATTAATATGTATGTAGACTGTGGAAATGTTTGCTAGATATAGTACTATTGTGCTCCCTGGGCACCTGGGCCTTGCTTTCGAGTTACCTTTATCTAGGCCTAGGGAGTTGCAATCACTTGCACACCATGTGGGGTTCTATGGCTTATCCAGGAGGATCTCAATGGCCTCCCACCTTTTCCAACTAGCTCAAAACAATTTTTTGGAATCTTACTATTTTTAGCAGGTTTTCGGTTCCTGAACTTCTGGGGCCATTTTGAGGCCCTAAACGATGATTTTTCATGATAGGTAACCTCAATGATAGCCAAAGTATTTGATTGAGCCCCTAAATGAATCTCCTCTTCAACACCTTTCCAATGGGCTATCTTTCTCCCTAAACAAAGATCATATGAAAAAGTTACGACCCCGAGAAGTTGATGTACTAACGTACCCCAACGAGGTCCACATGACTTTTGGCTCTTCATATCCTAGGGTTAGGTTTTTGGATGTCTATGGTTTTTTCATTCATGTTTATTTTAAAAATGATTCCATAGCATCATTGTACTCATATTCTTGTGAATGAGCATAGCCATCACATATGTTCTTGGAGATAAGTTGCCACCATTCTAGCAAGCTTGTTTTCAATCTGCATTTTACAATTTTCAACATATTTCTTATTTACTAGAAGTCAATTTTTACTATATATTTGTTATTTTTCACTGTGTCCATATGTTAATATTATAAATTTGTGGTTTCATTCCGTTCCGCTCATAAATCTAGATCAATGGTATCAGAGTAGTTTGCTCCTTGTTGTTTTTTTTAATGCATGTCCCCGATGCGGTCAAGGTATAGAGAGTTGGGTATCAAGCTTGTTTATATTAAGGAAAACTTCTCTCACACACCCAAGAAACCATCCATGGTGGGTAAACTTAAATACGACGGGATAGGATATACTTTCAAAATGTTGCTCGAGGAAGCCCTTGAGCAACAGAGGAATGAGATGATGGAGAACTTTGCACAAATCCTTCGAAAACTGCCGAAAAGCAACGCATCCAGCTCAGGTGGAGGATCCACCCCCTTCAAGGTATAGATCATTTTTTTTATTCCTATAATTTAAGGAAAAATAGATGTGGATGCCATAGATAAATGGTTAAACTTTCTAGAAGGGTATTTTTCTGTCCACAACTTTCCGATAGAGAAAATATTACATTTTCACTCCTCAAGGTTGTCCCCCATGTCAAAGATTGGTGGGATAATTTATGTCAGAAAAAGGAAATAGAGGGAGCCACATTATTTGCAGTTGCACCCACTTGGGGTTCCTTCAAGGATTTTATTAAGGAACAATACTAACCTATTGGAAGTTATGACGACTTGTATACAAGATGGACCAAACTGTGGTAGGAAAGAGACCAAAGAGTGCCAGCGTTCACTAATGTATTCCATACCTTGCACACCGATATGGGTATCAAATATTCTGAGCAAAATCTGGTGCTCAAGTACCGCGAGAGTATGTATAGATGCATCCAGACAAAAATGGAGTTTTTGGACATCTCATTCTTGGGTGAGGCCTATCTATATGTCGTCAAAATTGAGCAGAAGTTGAAACAAAGGACGCGACTATTTGGGTATGGGAGCCCCTCACAACAGAAGTAGAGAAAGGATAGTACCAACCTGTATAATAAAGGATAGAGAAAAGATGGGAAACCTCAGGACAACCAGTCCAAGCTACAAGAAAATAAGGACAATGGGAAGATGAATAAAGATACTGGAAAGTGGTGTGACTTCCATAATGTTATCACCCCATAAATTATGGGAATCAACTTATGACTTGGATATTATGGATATTATCTGTATCTAGTATTCTTATTGGCAATTTATTTTCATTTTACAAAAAGAAAAGAGGGCAAAAAGAATTGAAACAAAAAGCCCCATGCAATAATAGTAACTTGGTCATACCTTTCAAGCATGACCAAGTTCTTTTAAATTTTCAATGTTGATAGGTTAGTGAATGCATCTGACCAAACTGTCTAATCCTGGTCAGATAGACCCTAGGTTAGCAGTAGTGAATACATATGATCAGACCATCTAATCTTGGTCAGATAGTCCCTAGGATAGAATAATATCTTAACCCAACAGTTTAATCTGGGTTAATTTCCTTGTGAAAGTAGGTTAGAATGTAGATTAATTGCTTTGCTTGCCTTACCCAAATAAAACCCACTTGAAGAAAATGCCACATCAAGTCTTCGTTGCCTAAGGATAGATGAAGTGATGTCCCCTTGGTGGTGTCTAAGACAAAATTGGAAAAACCCATAAGAAAGCACTAATCCTAAGTTTTTCCTACACATGACCTTTTCCGCTCCCGACCTACGCTTCATTCACTTTCCAATGGTCCAGATAACGGCTCTTAAATCAACGGCTCACATAGCATTTCAGACCCCCCTTAGTGTTCTTCTTTTAACGGAGGGGGGGGTGTACGGAATCGGCGATAATGTTTACGCAGATCTGGACGGTCCAGAACAGAGTGCATGGATTCACGGCCCACATTGGATTCCGGACCCCCCCCCGCCCGTTCTGCCTTTAACGAAGGCAGGGGGGGGTCCAGAATTGGTAATAATTCGGGCGCACATCTGGACGGCTTAGAAAGGAGCGCTCGAATCGACGGTTCACATTGAATTCCGGACCCCCCCCTCCGTTCTGCCTTTAATGGAGGGGGGGGGTTCAGAATGGGTATTAAAGAGAACGCTAAGATCTGCGGTCAGGAAACCAGCGCGCAGATCAATGGATCACGATGGATTTCAGACCCCCCTTGGTGTTCTGCTTTTAATAAAAGGGGGGGGGGTCCGAAAATAATATTCTTTGCAGCGGGCCCATTTTACAGTTGGCATTGTCCTATTAGTCCGGAAGGCTTTTCACCTTGTGCTGTCTGACAACCCCCATCACTCCGGGATGTCATCCTCCGCTAAGTCCACATGTCCCACTTGCTCTCGGGTTGAGTCCCATCCCATAACTGCTGTCAGTCCCTGCTGTCAGGCCTTTACCCTTTCCATTCATGACCAACCCCCTTCGATGACTTTTACCTCCAATCACATGCCTCCACATCACTCACCCGTATGCATTGGCCACCGTCATATGCCACCTCATCCCTAGTGGCCCGTTGTCCATTTATTACAGGATAACATACCCGTTATCCTGCTGACCTATCTCCCGCACCCAACCGACCCCAATTTTTGAATAAAACTACCGTTTTCCCTTTCAGGTGTTATTCATCCGTCACGCCAGAAACCTCATATTCCTCCATTGCTCCCGCATCGCTTTCACCTACAGTCAGTCGACCCCACTAACGTATTGTTTTTTGTAAGTACAGTTGCTGAAATGGTGTCAAAGACAAGACAATCGCAAGAGGAAGAGAATCCTTTCCTTCCTCCTCCAGTTGGCCTGGATAAAATTCCCTTGGTTGATAAAGATCGCTTGATAGCCGATACTATATGCAGTTTCGACTTTTCTGATCTTCAGTCATGGCTCTGGGAGGTTTGCCTGGACCAGAGCGACGAAATTGGACTCTGGGAGTCTAATTTGCCCCTGTATCTCTTCCCCCAGATTCATAATTTCCCTGAGTTTTCCCTCAAATGCCAAGCCCATTACCTCCCCGACCAGAAAGCCATCATTTCTTCATATGGAGACGTCCTCTTCTTCATCACCCTCAAAGATATTGACCAGATGATGCAAATCACCCGCACTGAATCTGCGTCCCCATTCAACTTAGAAATCCTCACCGAGCTATATCAGAAAATGACTTTCCCTCAGAGAGCTCAGATATTCGAGATTTTTCTCCCCGCTTCCGCTCCACTCCCATCCACCAATCCCCCTTACCCTTCTTCCATGTTCTCCACCAAAGGAAATGAAATCATTTCTTCTCTATGTGCCCTACTTGGTTACTATTCTGATCAATGGGTAGATGAGCCCATCATGGGTTTTCTGTCCATCGTCTCAAACAATGAGCAACCAACCACACAGTTCGACTACAACACCTTCTTGGCCAATAATATCCATGAACAATTTGTGAATTTCTCCACAGAAGGCATGTTTAGGTATTCATCCATTCTAGCTTATATGTTCGTCTATTTTCAAGCCGACAGGTTCAATTTCTCCATGCAGAAGATGGATGCCGACAGGAGGCCCCAGCCAGTCACATCGTGGACTTCTCTTCTGAAACATAATTATGTTGAATACGACTTCACAACGTTCATTGACTAGTTTTACCACCCTGTGGTAAGTATGTTGAGTGGCATGCCTGAGCCATGAATAAATGATGAAGTCCAGAGAATTCTGCATCTCTCGGACAACGTTAAGACAGGAGACTGGTATTTATGTCAGAATCACACCGAAATCAAAGTTTTTGGGTGTGAATTGGTGCCTTACAAACTACCTCGATATGTGCCGATAAGGATTTTTGCATTAGAATATATTAGGCAGATAATGAATTCAGATGACATTCATTTTGTTTCCCTTAAGAAAAAACAGCAATTGAGGATCAAGGGACAAATTGGTTCTTTCATTTGCAATAGCCGAGGCGCAGGGGAAGAAGCAGATAGAATGTTGAAGGAGATGAAATTCTCTATGAGTTTCATTTGGCACTATGATCCATACGGGATCATTTCATATATGAGGGTGAAAAACAAAAATGCCCCGTATGCTCATGAGTCCAAGCCAAAGATCGAGAAATTTACAAATCAGGCAGTATGGTTGCCTGACACTTTGATGGACTTGGAACATCAGGTGCCCTCGACAAGTGCGCTGCATCAGTTCCACTACCGGAGGGAACAACAGACTTGGCCAAATCTATGTAGAGAATGAACCTGCAAGAGTCAGAAATCAGCAGGCTTAAGAAATAAGTGGAGAATCTCCAAGAGCTAAAGACTTCTTTCCAGACAAGTCTATCCAAAGAGAAACAGGTGAATGAGCAAATCAGGAAGGAGTTACAGCAGCTCCAAAAGAAGACAATGGCCGGAAAGACTTTGGCTGAGGTCAAAGAGATTTTGTGGACAGATATTTCCAAGTCCATAAATGAAATCTGGCCAATGGTTAAAATCATGTTTGAACAAAATGAGCTGCTCGAGAGGAGCAAACAAGCTGTTGAGAAAATCAGAATGGAGTTGGGAGACATGCCAGCACAAGCAAATGAAATCATAAGATTCCTGAATTCCAAGACCAGGGAGGAACTTGAAGAATTGAAGATTGAGGACAGGACATAAACTATACTTGAGGTAAAAAGGGTTCTAACCAAAAGAGGTCTCATGCTTCAGCTTGAGGAGAAGATTCAAGTCATGGATCAAGGAGTACAAAAGTTTTTCAATAAGATAGATGCTCTCCAAAGGAAGGGCCTACTTGGCCTGAAGGTCATTAATGATAAATTAATGACACTCCCTGATTATAAGAAGAAGTTGACTGAAGCGTCTAGTTCCAAATTTGCAGGGATACAAGGGAGTATCACAGGGAAAGCATTCATGGAGGCCCTGCAGTTGGATATTAGTATCCAACATGAGATTAAACACATATTCATCGTCAAGCCTACATTTTCTAAATATACAGACATGGATGAAGTGTATCAGAGATTACTTAAAGTCACAGTGCCAAATCATCTCAGATGGGAAGAACTTTGTGATCTACTAGATTAGCAGATGAGTTGTCACCGTCCAGTCACCTTTCCAGTCAGAAGAGGATGCGAAGGCACCTCGCCAATGACCTACCCCAGAAATACCGCATGTAGTTGAACTGAGTCATCAAACAGTTTTTGATTGGTTAAGGTAGTTAGACTAAAAATAGATTGAGCACGTCCTGATCAGTTATGACATGAACGTTTGTAATCTGAGTTATAAATACTTCAACTCTCGAAGTATTGAGGGTTGTTGATTCGCACACCCTATTACTATCAAACTGTATCATTTTTTAGGAGAATCACCATTAATAAAGAAGAGGCGTTTTACAGGATTCTTGCGTATGTTCACTGGTGACGTGATTTCCTAAGTTGAATGTTTTTCTTTCTCTGTAATCATTTTGTTTTCTGGGACTAATCTTTATGAATATCGTTATGTTGCAGGATTTATCTTTGATACCCTGTTTCCGATTCTAAAGATTTTAATGTTTATCTTCTAAATATCTTCAATTAAGAAATTCTTAACTGCTTGTTAGTTGAAGTTATTTTCTCATCTTTTCTTCTATCCATCATTTTAATTATTAAAAGATCTAGTGAATGTATTATCTCGCCCTGTGAAAATCTTCTTTTGCATTTCAGGTTATTTCTCATATTTGATTAAACACAGACCCCATAGCCCAATGGATGTATAGACCGTCTCAACCAACTTCAAAAGCTCATTTACAACAAAACCAATAGTTTCTTTACCTAGCCTAAAATCTAAAATAAAAAACAAAGCCAAATCATATAGAGAGATCCCTCTCTGAAGCTGGAAGGGCTAGATCCCAGCTTTAAAAGTGGTTGGTTAAGGTTACCTTTGTAGATTTCTTCTTTTTTCGACCTCTAGGAAATTTACCAAGTGCTAACATAAATGGCGACACCACTGGGGAATGAACTAAAAGTTGACAATTTCGCGTATTCTTTCCCCCAAAAAGAACGTTTGATGTTATGTTAGAGGTTGATCAAACTTTGTATATATTATTTTCATACTCACGAGATTAAAAAATATATATATAAAAATCAAAAAATAGTTCTGGCTTCCAAGAAAGTTCACAGTCGATCTCATCCCAACCCAGAACTCTCAGTAGTGATAGATAACCCCAAACATTTTCTTAGGCGGAAGGCCTCAGCTATCGGCTCAGGGAGTCATACTCCCCTACACAAGTCACCATCTTTTTCAGGAAAACCCGTTACCTCTCAAAACCTTGATCTTGATACCTTTCCACCTCGAAGTCTGGTTAGAACATGATCCGACAGTTTTGTGTCGGGACTCATTTTTTATCCAACTGTGTTGCAACCCCGAACCCCAGAAGTTTTGTCTCCCATGACTAAATTATAGATCACCACCTCAGTGTCGTGCAATCCCTCCTCACCTTCATCTTCAGCCGCTACATCGCCTGCCATCCAGGTTACTATTCAACCTCCTCCACCCATCATGGCAGCTAGGTATGCCCTGTTGGTCTTGGCTGCGCCGTTACACGCCATCCCCCAAGATTACCAAACAAGACTTCCACAGTTCGAAGCAACCGGACCTCTAAACGCCCAACAACATATGGACAAAATGAATGACTACTTTGATTTGCAAGAAGTTGACGAAGTCGACGTCCAAATGAGATTGTTCGCCCAAAGTCTGACAGGAGACGTAAAGAAATGGGTCAAAGCTTTACCCGCCCCCTCAATCCCTGACCTTGTTGCACTCCAGAGAAGTTTTCTTGATAGATGGGAGGTAAATAAAAACCCTCTCCAGATACTGTCAGAATACGAGAATATAAAAAGAAACCAAGGTGAGATGGTACAAGATTATTGCACCCGTTTTAACAACCTGTACAATGCGATTCCCACTGAAATCAAACCCCCCCAAGGCCTGGCTTTGATCAAATTCCCTGACGGATTTGATGCTGACATGTCATACCAATTAAGAGAACGAAATGATGCCACCCTAGAGGACATGCAGAAGAGTTCTATCAGTGTGGAGGCCAATCTATTGGCAAAACAGGCCCGTCAAAGAACGGAAAGGAGAGTCACGATCAAAGAAGAACCTTCCACATCAAACACCGATTCCAAATTGGATTCTGTAGTCAGATCATTGGCATTATTGATAGAAAGAACAAGTATTTGAGACAGAAATCCTCCGAGATACAACACACCTACTCCTCAGATTCAGAACCCCAATTTCAGAAGAAACCCCCCTCAGATAAGACAGAGAGATCCTAGAGATCAAAGAGAACAGAGAGGCCCAGATCAGCCGATCAGACCTCCTCTACAGGAAAAATATGTTGATGAAGGGGAAGACTTGATTGAAGAATTGGAGGACACTCACATTAACCTTATGGGCATTCACGACAATGAGGCCATTTTCCTTACTCGAGAAGAGCATGAACTTTTTCTGCTAAATCAAACAAAGGTAAGTGAGGAAACCGAAGATGAGGCACAACAGGCCCTTGATAATGTTATTCTAGAAGTACACAGACAGCATAATCTGCGTAGTAGGAAGACAGAAGGGGCCTCATCTAAGAAGATGACCGAAACACAGAAGACAGTTAAATCCAAGAAATCCCCTGAACCTTCTACTGAAAAGACTCCTGATAGGGTTTCTAAGAAGAATAAAGATGATTGTCCGTTAAAGAAAAACATCACCATCCTGAAAAGACCATCACAACTTAATGCTTCTCATGGTAACCCGCCAAGTACTTATAAGCTGAAGAACCTGGCAGACAAATCAGAACTGATGAGCCAAGGAAGAGCTCTTACACCCTTTAGTCTTGAAGGAGAATTGACAAAAATAAAGATTCCTATCCCACTTATAGAGTTGATGAACCGAGACGGGTATCATTCACAAGTAATAAAAGCACTGGCCATCGAATCTGACATAGGCACCAAGGCCTTAACTATTGGATCAGTGACTCATTCAGACACTGTGAACCTTACTGACGATCATCCCGAACTTCTTTTTGGACCTGAAGTAGACGGTCGAGACGATACTGGTGATGTATCTCCCTTTTACATCAGTTTAAACATACACGACTTAATATTACATAATGCTATGCTGGACTCAAGTGCCTCACATAACCTGATGCCTAAAGCAGTAATGGAAAAATTGGGACTGGAGGTCACCAGACCATACAAGGATTTACACTCCTTTGACTCTAGCAAAGTCAAATGTATTGGTTTAATCAAAGACCTATGCATTACCTTGGTTCAGATCCCTTCAAAGAGCATGGTAATGGACGTAGTGGTTGCAGACATCCCGCCTAAGTATGGTATGTTGCTCTCCAGGTCTTGGGGAGCTAAGCTGAAGGGAACCCTGCAGCTGGATATGTATTACGCCACTATCCCAGTGTTTGGGAAACAGAGAAGATTATACAGAGAAACACTGATGAAGTACATGGTAAATAGTCAAGAAAAGCCTCACAATTACCCCCTTTACTCTGCACATTCTGATTTAGATTCGTTTATCTTGTACAATGATGGTGATACTGAAGAAAAAGATACTCCGTTGATGGAAGACGCATCTAGTAAAGATGAGGATCCAGAAATCGATGAGGTAGCAAAGATGAAAAATGAAATCACTGAAGAATTCCCCGCCGATTTCTGGAGTATGGATTTTGATGGAGCTGTGAGTAAAGAAGGAGAGGGAGCTGGGGTTTGGTTGCATAATCATCGAAACAGGTATTCAGAAAATCATTCTTACAAGTTAATTTTCCAGTGTACCAACAATGTTGTCGAGTATGAAGCGTTAATGCTCGGTCTGAAGCTGTTGAAAAAGGTTGGTGCTAAGCAGATAATGGTAAGGGGTGACTCTGAATTAATAATCAAGAAAATTAAAGGTGAGTATGCTGCTAAACACCCACGCTTGAGAGCCTACAGGAATGTTGTTCTTTATGCTTTGAAGTGTTTTAATGAGGTTGACTTGCAGGTAATGCCGAGAGGATAGAATATTCTGGCCGACAGATTCTCTACGTCAGCAGCCTCCTGCAAGATTCCTTTCCTCCAAACTCGCCCATATACTGTGGAAGTGAAGTGCAGACCGACGGTTCCCGATAATATCAGGTACTGGCAAGTGTTTGGAAATGATGATCAAATAGAGGATTTTCTGCAATGCAAGAACGATTTTGAATGTATAAATGTAGATTTAGAAAATGAAGACGAGAATGTAAATAGTTCCGAATTTGAAATAGATAGTGTGAATACTGTAGATACAGTAGGTACAATAGATTCAGGAGATTTAGGGGACGACGAAATGGACGCTGATGTTTTACAATTGAAAAGCAACGTTTTACCCAGAGGCCTCGTCCCTTTAGAAGATCTGTTTGACAGTAACGATGTAGCTAAGAAACCCAAAATAGAAGCCCATGGACAAGAGGTAGAGGAATGCAATATAGGAACTGAGGAAAAGCCTAGGATGGTTAAACTGTCCAAATCAATACCCCCAGAATGAAAGCTTAAATACATTGAGTTATTCAAAGAATATTCAGACGTTTTTGCCTGGGGCTATGAAGATTTGAAAGCCTACGATACCAACATCATACAACACAGAATTCCCATAAAGGAAGACCAAAAACCATTTAGACAGAAACTTAGGAGGATAAATCCCAAGTTGCTCCCTCTAATAGAAAAAGAAATCAAGAAGATGTATGATGCCAAGATCATAGTCCCGCTACGTTTCTCTAAATGGGTTTCTAATTTAGTCCCTACACGGAAAAGGACAGGGGAAATCAGACTCTGTATTGATTTCCAAAATCTGAACAAAGTATCCCTGAAAGATAATTATCCATTACCAAAAATGGACCACCTCCTGCAAAGAGTGGTCGGGTCCAGTAGGATATCTCTACTAGATGGTTTTTCAGGTTACAACCAGGTCTTAGTTCACCTGGATGATCAGGATAAAACCGCTTTTACCACACCATGGGGCACTTTCATGTACGTGAAGATGCCTTTCGGTTTGATGAATGCCGGAGCCACGTTTCAGAGGGCCATGGATATCTCCTTCGTGGAGGAATCTGGTAAGTTTATTGTCGTTTACTTAGATGATGTGACTGTGTTTTCAAAATCTGATGAGGAACACCTGCAACACCTTAGACGATTTTTTGAAAAATGTAGAAGGTTCGGGATTTCATTAAATCCTAAGAAGTGTCTCCTCGGGTTAGAAGAAGGTAAACTTCTAGGACACATCATCTCTAAAGATGGAATCATATTTGACCCCAGTAGAATAGAGGCCATACTAAAAGTAGATCATCCGAGAAACCTCAAAGAACTACAGTCTTTTATCGGACAAATTAACTTTCTACGGAGATTCATTCCCAATTTGGCCAAACTCCTCCGAAACATTACAAACATGCTTAAAAAGGACACTAAAATCAAATGGTACTCTGAGTCTAGAAAATCCTTCGAACAAGTCAAACGAGCACTCACAGAGGCCCCAGTTCTGATTAGTCCCGACTTCACTAAAGATTTTTATCTTTTTTCTTTCGCCTCTGAACATACTATAGCAGCTGTATTGCTACAGAAGAATAGTGAAGGGCACGAACAACCCATAGCTTTCTTCAACAAAGCTTTAAGAGATGCTTCCCTGAACTACAATATCATGGAGAAGCAAGATTTTGCTTTGGTAAAAGAAATAAAGGACTTCAGGGTCTACATTCTCCATTCACACACCATAGCTTATGTTCTGAATACGGTAGTAAAGGATATCTTGACACAGGACAACCCTGATGGAAGAAGGGGAAAATGGATTGCAGTCATTTTAGAATACGATATCGAGATTAAGCCCACAAAACTAATCAAAGGCCAAGGCCTTGCTAAATTGATGGCTGAATCTAACTTCCAGGCCCTTGACATTAATTTTCTAGATGCTGCAGATGAACAGGGTGAGATGGCGACTCCAAACATTAGAGAGGTTTTTTGCAACTCTCCATGGTATGCAGACCTTATATTCGTGTTACAAAATTTACAAGCTCCCCCTAGTTTATCTAAAACTAAAGCTAGATTTTTAAAGTTGAAGGCATTGAAATTCTGTATTCTAGAAGGAAATTTGTACTGGAAAGACCCTGCATGTATTCTTTTAAATTGTTTTCTGAAAGATGAAGCTGATAAAGTGTTGCAGGAGTTTCATGTAGGAGAATGTGGTGGCCATTTGAACTGGAAGGTCACAGCCAACAAAATACTCAGAGCTGGATTTTACTGGCCCACCCTGTTTGCAGATGTACATCAGAAAGTAACAGCATGTCACCAGTGTCAACTGTTTGTGGGTAAAAGGAAACTCCTTCCTCTACCTCTTAAACCAATTTCAGTTGAGGCCCCTTTCCAACAATGGGGACTCGATTTCATTAGAGAAATACACCCTCCATCTTCAGGCCAACATCGGTGGATTCTAACTGCCACTGATTATTTTACCAAATGGATCGAGGCTATACCAAGCAGGCAAGCCACTGACTCTGTTATTATCAAATTTCTTGAAAATAATATTTTATCCCGTTTTGGTTGTCCTAGAAAGATCATTACTAACAATGTAGCTGCCTTTCGATCGAAGAAACTCATTGATTTTTGCAGTCGTTACCACATTGTCCTGGGGCATTCCACAGCCTACTACCCTCAGGGGAATGGGTTGGTGGAATCATCAAACAAGACGTTGGTAAATATCATCAAGAAAACATTGCAGGAGAATAAAAAATCATGGCATGATAAGTTGGTATTTGTTTTATGGGCAGATAGACTGACCACCAAAAGTTCCATTGGTATGTCACCATACCAGCTGGTCTATGGTATTGAGGCTATCTTCCCAACTTCTTTGGGAGTCCCTGTCATGAAGTTACTTCAAGAAATGCAAGCTGAGCCAAATGACTCCCAGAGACGAATTAATCAGATGATTCATTTGCAACAGACCCGAGAAGATGTTTTCAACAAAACACAGGTCATCCAAGAGAGCACCAAGAAAATCTTTGACAAACGAACCAAGGAGGATGATTTTGAGCTGGGAGACCTGGTATTGAGATGGGATGCCAGGAACGAGGACAAGGGAAACCATGGGAAATTTGATCATCTATGGACAGGGCCCTACATGATCCAAGCTTTCAGAGGAAACAATGCCTTTTTGCTAAACAACGTCGATGGGTCAGATCTGCCAGGAGCACCTGTGAATGGCAGAATGCTGAAACATTATGTCCCACCTCAGTAAAAGATTTTAAGAACTCACTCTCCATTGTACATACCCGTTTTAAATTTTCAGTCTCTACTTGCATTTTCTGAGTGAAGAACATTGGTTAGTTTGTTGAAGCCCGAAGAGAAGGCCCTAAGCTGTTGATCACTGTTTTTCGAAGTTTTCCTGAGAATAAGACCAACTAAGGTTACTAGACAGATATGTTCAGGATGACCAGGAAACTGGATTCTTGGCACTTAACAGGGCAAGTACCATCCCCAGGTGGAGCCGCTGTTATCACCCCAGAAATTATGGGAATCAACTTATGACTTGGATATTATGGATATTATCTGTATCTAGTATTCTTATTGGAAATTGATTTTAATTTTACAAAAAGAAAAGAGGGCAAAAAGAATTGAAACAAAAATCCCCATGCAATAATAGTAACTTGGTCATACCTTTCAAGCATGACCAAGTTCTTTTAAATTTTCAATGTTGATAGGTTAGTGAATGCATCTGACCAGACTGTCTAATCCTGGTCAGATAGCCCCTAGGTTAGCACTAGTGAATACATCTGATCAGACCATCTAATCCTGGTCAGATAGTCCCTAGGATAGAATGATATCTTAACCCAACAGTTTAATCTGGGTTAATTTCCTTGTGAAAGTAGGTTAGAATGTAGAATTTCAGACCCCCCTTAGTGTTCTTCTTTTAACGGAGGGGGGGGGTCCAGAATCGGCGATAATGTTTACGTAGATCTGGATGGTCCAGAACAGAGCGCATGGATTCACGACCCACATTGGATTCCGGACCCCCCCGCCCGTTCTGCCTTTAACGGAGGGGGGGGGTTCGGAATTGGTAATAATTCAGGCACACATCTGGACGTCTTAGAAAAGAGCACTCGAATCGACGGTTCACATTGAATTCTGGACCCCCCCCTCCATTCTGCCTTTAATGGAGGGGGGGGGGTTCGGAATGGGTATTAAAGAGCGCGCTAAGATCTACGGTCAGGAAACCAGCGCGCAGATCAATGGATCACGATGGATTTTGGACCCCCCTTGGTGTTCTTCTTTTAATCAAGGGGGGGGGGTCCGGAAAGAATATTCTTTGCAGCGGGCCCATTTTATAGTTGGCATTGTCCTATTGGTCCGGAATTCTTTTCACCTTGTGCCGTCTCACAGCCCCCATCACTCCGGGATGTCATCCTCCGCTAAGTCCACTTGTCCCACTTGCTCCCGGGTTGAGTCCCATCCCATAACTGTTGTCAGTCCCTGCTGTCAGGCCTTTACCCTTTCCATTCATGACCAGTCCCCTTCGACGACTTTTACCTCCAATCACATGCCTCCACGTCACTCACCTGTATGCATTGGCCACCGTCATCTTCCACCTCATCCCTAGTGGCCCGTTGTCCATTTATTACAGGATAACATACCCGTTATCCTGCTGACCTATCTCCCGCACCCAACCGATCCCAATTTTTGAATAAAACTACCGTTTTCCCTTTCAGGCGTTATTCATCCGTCGTGCCAGAAACCTCCTATTCCTCCATTGCTCCCACATCGCTTTCACCTATAGTCATTCGACCCCACTGACGTATTGTTTTTTGCAGGTACAGTTGCTGAAATTGTGTCAAAGACAAGACAATCGGAAGAGGAAGAGAATCCTTTCCTTCCTCTTCCGGTTGACCTGGATAAAATTCCCTTGGTTGATAAAGATCGCTTGATAGCCGATACTATATGCAGTTTCGACTTTTCTGATCTTCAGTCAAGGCTCCGGGAGGTTTTCCTGGACCAGAGCGACGAAATTAGACTCTGGGAGTCCAATTTGCACCTGTATCTCTTCCCCCAGATTCATAATTTCCCCGAGTTTGCCCTCAAATGCCAAGCCCATTACCTCCCCAACCAGAAAGCCATCATTTCTTCATCTGGAGACGTCCTTTTCTTCATCACCCCCGAAGATATTGACCAGATGATGCAAATCACCCGCGCTGAATCTGCGTACCCATTCAACTTAGAAATCCTCACCGAGCTATATCAAAAAATGACTTTCCCTCAGAGAGCTGAGATATTCGAGCTTTTTCTCCCCGCTTCTGCTCCACTCCCGTCCACCAATCCCCCTTACCCTTCTTCCATGTTCTCCACCAAAGGAAATCAAATCATTTCTTCTCTGTGTGCCCTACTTGGTTACTATTCTGATCAATGGGTAGATGAGCCCATCATGGGTTTTCTGTCCATCTTCTCAAACGATGAAAAACCAACCACGCAGTTCGACTACAACACCTTCTTGGCCAATAATATCCATGAACAATTTGTGAATTTCGCCACAGAAGGCATGTTTATGTATTCATCCATTCTGGCTTATATGTTCGTCTATTTTCAAGCCGACAGGTTCAATTTCTCCATGCAGAAGATGGATGCCGTCGGGAGGCCCCAGCCAGTCACATCATGGACTTCTCTTCTGAAACATAATTCTGTTGAATACGACTTCACAGCGTTCATTGACCAGTTTTACCACCCTGTGGTAAGTATGTTGAGTGGCATGCCTGAGCCACGAATAAATGATGAAGTCCAGAGAATTCTGCATATCTCAGAGAACGTTAAGACAGGAGACTGGTATTTATGTCAGAATCACACCGAAATCAGAGTTTTCAGGTGCGAATTGGTGCCTTACAAACTACCTCGATATGTGCCGGTAAGGATTTTTGCATTAGAATATATTAGGCAAATAATGAATTCAGATGACATTCATTTAGTTTCCCTTAAGAAAAAAAAGCAATTGAGGATCAAGGGACAAATTGGTTCTTTCATCTGCAATAACCGAGGCACAGGGGAAGAAGCAGATAGAATGTTGAAGGAGATGAAATTCTCTACGAGTTTCATCTGGCACTGTGATCCATACGGGATCATTTCAGATATGAGGGTGAAAAAAAAAATGCCCCGTATGCTCATGAGTCCAAGCCAGAGATCGAGAAATTTGCAAATCAGGCAGTATGGTTGCCTGACACTTTGATGGACTTGGAACAACATGTGCCCTCGACAAGTATGTTGCATCAGTGCCACTACCGGAGGGAACAATAGACTTGGCCAAGTCTATGGAGAGAATGAACCTGCAAGAGTCAGAAATCAGCAGGCTTAAGAAAGAAGTGGAGAATCTCCAAGAGCTAAAGACTTCTTTCCAGACAAGTCTATCCAAAGAGAAACAGGTGAATGAACAAATCAGGAAGGAGTTACAGTAGCTCCAAAAGCAGACAATGGCTGGAAAGACTTTGGCTGAGGTCAAAGAGATTGTGTGGACAGATATTTCCAAGTCCATAAATGAAATCTGGCCAATGGTTCAAATCATGTTTGAACAAAATGAGCTGCTTGAGAGGAGCAAACAGGTTGTTGAGAAAATCGAAATGGAGCTGGGAGACATGCCAGCACAAGCAAATGAAATCATAAGATTCCTGAATTCCAAGACCAGGGAGGAACTTGAAGAATTGAAGATTGAGGACATGACAGAAACTATACTTGAGGTAAAAAGGGTTCTAACCAAAAGAGGTCTCATGCTTCAGCTTGAGGAGAAGATTCAAGTCATGGATCAAGGAGTACAAAAGTTTTTCAATAAGATAGATGCTCTCCAAAGGAAGGGCCTACCTGGCCTGAAGGTCATTAATGATAAATTAATGACACTCCCTGATTATAAGAAGAAATTGACTGAAGCGTCTAGTTCCAAATTTGCAGGGATACAAGGGAGTATCACAGGGAAAGCATTCATGGAGGCCCTGCAGTCGGATATTAGTATCCAACATGATATTAAACACATATTCATCGTCAAGCCTACATTTTCTAAATATACAGACATGGATGAAGTGTATCGGAGATTACTTAAAGTCACAGTGCCAAATCATCTCAGATGGGAAGAACTTTGTGGTCTACTAGATTAGCAGATGAGCTGTCACCGTCCAGTCACCTTTCCAGTCAGAAGAGGATGCGAAGGCACCTCGCCAATGACCTACCCCAGAAATACCGCATGCAGTTGTACTGAGTCATCAAACAGTTTTTGATTGGTTAAGGTAGTTATACTAAAAATAGATTGAGCACGTCCTGATCAGTTATGACGGGAACGTTTGTAATCTGAGTTATAAATACTTCAACTCTCGAAGTATTGAGGGTTGTTGATTCGCACACCCTATTACTATCAAACTGTATCATTTTTTACGAGAATCACTATTAATAAAGAAGAGGCGTTTTACAGGATTCTTGCGTATGTTCACTGGTGACGTGATTTCCTAAGTTGAATGTTTTTCTTTCTCTGTAATCATTTTGTTTTCTGGGACTAATCTTTATGAATAGCGTTATGTTGCAGGATTTATCTTTGATACCCTGTTTTTGATTCTAAAGATTTTAATGTTTATCTTCTAAATATCTTCAATTAAGAAATTCTTAACTGCTTGTTAGTTGAAGTTATTTTCTCATCTTTTCTTCTATCCATCATTTTAATTATTAAAAGATCTAGTGAATGTATTATCTCGCCCTGTGAAAATCTTCTTTCGCATTTCTGGTTATTTCTCAGATTTGATTAAACACAGACCCCATAGCCCAATGGATGTGTAGACCGTCTCAACCAACTTCAAAAGCTCATTTACAACAAAACCAACAGTTTCTTTACCTAGCCTAAAATCTAAAATAAAAAACAAAGCCAAATCATATAGAGAGATCCCTCTCTGAAGATGGAAGGGCTAGATCCCAGCTTTAAAAGTGGTTTGTTAAGGTTACCTTTGTAGATTTCTTCTTTTTTCGACCTCTAGGAAATTTACCAAGTGCTAACACATAAGAGCCCTTGGCATAACGTTGTTGATATTCTCTCAAAGAAGTCATTGGTGGACGAGTTTAAATCCTTTGAATTAGATGTGGGTTACAAATATGAGTGAGAACTAGAAAAGGGGAGATATATCATTGATGCACAACCTAGTGCCACTATTTCTACCACCAAGATCCATCCCGGTTAACCTGATGAGCTAGAGGAAGGTGAGCACCTCTTTCATCACATATGTGGGTAAAAGAATCTCCGCTACACTTCATCGTTGATAACAGTTTCTAGAACAACCTCATCTCCTCATAGTTCATCAAGAAGCTATCCCTACTAACAATGCCACACTTGCAACCCTACACCATTGGATGGCTCCATCAAGGAAGCGATCTTCGTGTCAGCCAACAATTCCACTTGTCGTATGACATTAAGCCATTAAAAGATGAAGTATTATGTGATGTTTCTCCTCTTGAAGTTTGTGATGTTCTTTTGGGCCAACCTTATTTATGGAAACTCCATGTTGTATATGAGTCTAGGCTTCGCAGTGTTATTATTACTTTGGATAAGAAATTGTACAGGATTCCTGAGGTAGTCGCATCTAGTATTATTTCCTTGATCTATGCCAAGAAATGAAGGAAGGTCATTTATCAGACCGGGAATTTTGTCTTCTTCATGATTCTCTCTCAAAGTGAGAAAAAGGTTGCAACCACATCCATGGCCTCACGACTAACCTATCCACACAACAGAATCAAGTGGATAAGGTCATGGAATAATACAAAGACATATTCACATCACTTACTAGGGTACCTCTACACTTTCAAGTCAAGCATCCCATCGATATGACCCCCAATGAAGCGCTACCCAATGGGTGAATCTTTCACCACTCTCTGCTAGAAAATGAGGAGATCAAGAATCAAATCCAAGAACTGCTCCACAAGGGGCACATCCGACCCATATCATCACCTTGTGGAAGACCAATCGTGCTGGTACAGAAGAAATACGGGACTTGGTGACTCTACATTGATTATCAAGCCCTAAATATAATCACAGTTAATAACCAATACTCTATTCCCTAAATTGACAATCTCCTTGACCAGTTGAAGGGGGGAAAATACTTTAGTAATATTGATATGAAGTCTGGCTACCATCAGGTCCCAATAGAACAAACAGATGTATGGAAAACTTCCTTCAAGTCAAAAGAAGGTATTTTTGAATGGTTGGCCATGCCCTTTGGTTTGAAAAATTTGCCAACAACTTTCATGAGTATGATGGATGATATCTTGTAGCCTTTAACTAATTATTTTGTGGTGGTGTATCTAAATGGCATCCTCTTCTATAGCAAGACTTGGGTAGAATACTTACAACATATTCAATAGGTTTTGCACACTCTACAGTAGCACAAGCTATATGCCAACATAGAAAAATTCTCCTTTGACATGGACATGATCCAATACCTAGGATAGATTGTTGATGTGCATGGTGTTCATGTTGATCCAACCAAGATCCAAGTCATCCATGACTAGCCAACCCCAACCACACTCAATCAGATTCATATCTTCTTAGGCCTTGCCAATTTCTATCGCAGGTTCATGTTGGGATTCTCCCATATTGCATGGGCCCTCATCCAAATAACCAGGGGTGGTGGTAAGGAAAAATTTGTGTAGGGATTGTCCCAATAGAAAGTGTTCGATGATATGAAGCAGTGCTTGTGCTCCTCTCCATTTATTTCATTACCTGAACTACAACAACCCTTTGAGATTGAGATAGATGATTTAGACTATGTTGTGGGTTTAGTCATCACACAGTATGGCCAGCCTATGGCCTATCATAGTGAGACACTATCAGATGTCATCTGTAAGTATGCAACTTATGAAAAATAAATGTACTCCATTGTGTAATCCTACCGCCAGTGGAGGCATTACATTCTCGGGAAGGACACTCATCCACACTTATCTTAAGTCACTGCAGTTTGTGCATACACAAGGAAAATTGCAGAATGATCACTATCATAAGTTGTCCACATATTTGTAGAAATTCCACCTCAACATCAAGTATAAAACGGGAAGTACTAACAAATTTGTTTATTTCTTCAGCCGACCTCTAGTCGTGGCACTCACCATAGTGATCGATTCTTACAACCATGAGACCTATGGATGACCCGACCTCTATGAGACAGATCTTGACTTTGCCAACACCTACCAGATATTAGGCGCAAACACAATTTTCACTAATTTCCATCTTCACGATGGGTTGGTGTGCCATCTAGGCCATCTCTACATTCCATCAAGTGAGCGAGCAAAGATGATTTGGGAATCCCACTACAGTTGGGTGGCAGGAAACTTCAGTGTGGAAAGGACTGTGGTAGTGTTGCAACAACATTTCTAGTGGCTGAAACTTCGACAGGATGTCAACAAGTATATCAGGTCCTGCACTTCTTGTGCTATTTCCAAACCGACCGCTAAGAAACAAGGCTTGTACACTCCTCTTCCTACTCTTAATAGGTGTTACAAATCCATCTCAATGGACTACATGTCGGGCCTTTTGTCCACTAAGTGGGGAAATGACTATGTTTTGTGGTTTTTGATCATTTTTCCAAGATGGTGATTCTGTTCGCTTGCAAGAAGAGAATCACAACAGAGGCCATTACCAATATCTTATTTGAATGATTATGGGTACACTTTGGGATCCCACAAACCATTATCTCAGATCAGGACAACCAATTTATCAGCACATTATGGTCGAGCCTCTGGTCACTACTAGACACCAACCTCACTAAGTCCACTTCCTTCCAACCCTAGTTAGATGACCAAACTGAGGTCATCAACCAGAAGATCGTGCACATCCTACATATGTATAATTCCAAGCTCCCCCACACCTAGGATGATATTCTTCCCTATGTTCAACATAGATACAATAGATCCATACATAGCTCAACCGGCCACGTCCCCTTTCAAGTGGGGCTGGGATTTCAACCATTAGGTCCCATGGATGTTGCACTACCACTTGCGACTACCCAAGAAGAATCGTTGCATGCTCCAAATGGAGCTAAACAATCCACCCAGTTCATTGAGAAGATATAGCACATTCACCAATAGGTTCATGATATTTTATAGAAGTCCAATGCCAAGTGCAAGAAACGCCATGACAACACCAAGTGCCACACCAGTTTCAGGTTGGAGACAAAGTTTGGTTGCACTTGCAAAAATAACGCCTTACAGGGACTCACTAAAATATTCTTCCACTCCATTATGGACCCTACAACATCACCAAGTCCATGGGTGAAAATTAGTTTGATCTCAACCTTCCCCCCGTCCTTGGGCTTGCACCCAGTGTTCAATGTGGACCTCCTTCGACCTTATTTTCCACCATTATTGGACACCTCGGAGATAGTTGAACAATTGACACCAACATAGCTCAAACATGACTACATGGAACATGAATCCATTTATCATATCGTGGAAACACAGTTCAAGGGAACTCCCCAGCAGAGGATCCAACTTTATCGGGTTGTCAAAGCAGGGCAACTCCTGCACCAATGCAAGTGGCTCACCCGAGGCCAAATTCAACAGAAATTTCCTCATATAATGGGGGCACTCAATGAAATGTATACCATTTATTTGTATTGGGGGAGGA
Organism: Picea engelmannii; assembly: GCA_009831015.1. Classification (NCBI taxonomy): domain Eukaryota; kingdom Viridiplantae; phylum Streptophyta; class Pinopsida; order Pinales; family Pinaceae; genus Picea; species Picea engelmannii. The sequence goes on along the minus strand of ML783400.1, from coordinate 741,410 downwards.
TTTATCTAGGAGGATCTCGATGGCCACTCACCTTTTCCAACTATCCCAAAATAATTTTTTTGCAACTTACTATTTTTAGCAGTTTTTTGGTTCTTGAACTTCCAATGCCATTTTGAGGTCCTAAACGATGCATTTTCAGGATAGAGAACCTCAATGATATCCAAAGGCTATGATTTATCCCCCTAAATGAATCTCCTCATCAATACATTTTCTTTGAGCCATCGTGTGCCCTAAACAAATATAGTATGCAAAAGTTACGACCCTGAGAAGTTGATGTACTAACTTAGCCCAACAGGGCCCACATGACTTTTGGCGCTTCATCTCCTAGGGTTAGGTTTTTTTATGTCTAGGGTTTTGGAATTAATTTTTATTGTAAAAGGTCCTTCATATCATAATTTTACACATCTTCTTGTGAATGATCATAGCCATCACATGTCTTCTCATATATAAGCTTCCACCATTCTAGCAAGCTTGTTTTCAGTCTGCATTTTATAGTTTTCATCTTATTTATTATTTAATAGAAGTCAATTTTTACTATATCTCTGTTATTTTTCACTGTGTCTCTATGTTAATATTATAAAACTGTGGTTTCAACTCATTCCTCTCATAAATCCATATCAATCACAACCCACCCGCATCACCTGTCTTATTGCACACATCCTCATTTGATTCACATGCAGACCACTTATATGTGCCACCTTTTCCATCACAACCATCTATAGTGGATGCACCTTTATGACACCCACCCCCACCATGATTTACATCAGCCCCATCCATCAAGGCCGACATATTAAAGGTTTCTTTGAAGCATTTTTAACAACCTAGTGCTCCATTTGCCAGTGAGTCTCCATCAAGGCCTAGGATATTCACGGTGAGATAATGTGTTGGTGATAATTTTTCATGTATCATGAATTTGATTTTATGCATATTTGTTTAATTTTATTAACTTGATCCTTGTAACTGATCCAGGGTGGCATCATGGAAATATTGGGGTCGTGGAGGAGAGTAACACCTGCACAATTGATAATAGCATATGCGGTGAGTCATCTTAGGTTAAATTGCAAAGTGTCATTTTCTATGTCTATTAATCCATTGAGGAAAAAAACTTATAACAGTGTTTTGTCTTTTTGTATTCTTCGAAGCATCAAAGCACGCCCAGGCCTAGAATCACTTGAGGTGCTTCCTCAAGAAAGAGAATAAAGATATATTTCCAGGATTTTCCTAAGGGTGGCAAGGGTGGCAGTGGTCAATGATTGAAAAAATACTTCCATTTTGTATCTAGGCCACCATAGGGATTATTTTTGTGTTAGGGAACTTGTTGTCACTTTGTTTATTGGACATGAGGTGTCATTTTGTAAAAAATGTACAATTGAGATGATGTTGAATATATATATATATATATATATATATATATATATATCATGGCATGTTTTTTATGAATCTCATTGTTTCTTCATTTTATGTTGATGAATATATGAATTTTAAAGTGGATGAATTTATGTGTAATAATCCATTGATTTTTTTCCAAAGTTATTATAAATACTTGTGCTACACATTAATGAATATCTTATGGTGGAAAATATTACTAAGTTCTAGATCCATAATAAATTAATGGTTCTCAAGTAACATTTCTTTATAATCAACCATGTATCTCTACATCATTGATAAATCATTCCTTCTGAATTATTTGCATGAATGTTGTGGATATCCATATTATAACTCACAACCAACAATATGGACTACCTCTTGAATTATATCCATCTAAATCCAATGACAATCCACCCTGAAATAGTGGTCACTTGAAAATATTGTGACCTAAAAAATGGCATATTACAATACTTCATTATAGAAATATTTTTTCTCATTATCTTCTATAAATTTGTAAATAAATTAACAATCTCAGCTCAATATTATGTCAAATTAACTTCCGTAACTAGTACTAGAATTACTCAATTATGAAGATGACATAAGCTAAAATTCAATTATGCAAGTACACAAAACTCGGACAACCCGGACACTTCATATATATTTAGAATATGAAGTACATGCACCTACCAATATATTATCACGGGTTGTTACAAGTTGGATTGTTTAAACCCTAGACTTCCATTGACATTCCTTTGAGAAGCCTAGTTGTTAGTTTCTTAGTTGAATCAATCCATAATTTTACCATTTTATAGGGAACACACATTATTCCACACTTTCTATGCATGAAATATATAAAATCATTTGATTTATGTGTAACCCTTCATAAATTCCAAAAATACTAGTCAATGACTCATTAATGTGCTCATGTTTGTTTAAATTGTGTAGTGGGTATATGTAAATTTTGGTAAACCCATCAATTATTAATAACATTTATTCAGTCATCCATGATGTCCACTAAAATTATTGATTTTGATCAATACAATGAGAGAGTTCACATGGAAACTACATATTAGAATGACTATCATTTTCCACCTACAAATAAAGGTTTTGAGGTTACATTTCATGACACACCATAGAAATTAATGTTATTCTACCAAAATTACTCCAGGGATACTTTAATCCATTATTATTTTCCCTTCACAATCTATGAGATTTTATTTCACATTCCTACCCAATTTTTGGGTTAGAGCACACAAGGAGATAAAGGACCCTTTCAAACCCAATCCCACAAAATCGTTCATGCCATTCCATGACAATTCCATGCCTTGCTATGCCATCCCATTTCCATGCCATTTCCATGCCTTTACAATCCATGACATGGTATGCCATTGCCATTCCATTTCCATGCCATGCCATTTCCACGCAATTGCTACACATTTCCATGACATGCCATTTCCATACCATTTCCATGCCTTTCAAAGCCATTTCCATTTCCATGTCTTGTCATGATATTCCATTGCATCCTATTTCCATGTGATTGTAATTACTTACCATTTACATGCCATGCCATTTCCATTTCCATTCCATTTCCATGCCTTGCACTGCCATGCCAATGCTATGACTTATAATCCATGCCATTTCCATGCCTTTCCATGCCATGCCATTGCCATTCAATTACCATGCCTTGCCAAGCCATGCCATACCATGCCATTGTCATGTATCTTCCCATGTCATGTCATGTAGCTTCCAATTTTAACATATACAACATTAAATATAACTTTCCATAACATTATGCAAGGAAAAATTCAAATCAAAAAGTGGATTGCAATGAAACAAGAATTAAAAAAAAAAAAAACCTTTCTCATCCCAATTAATAATTTTTTTTTTCTAGGGACATATGACTTAAATTTATATCACAAAGTTCATTTCCATCCAATGAAGTGTTTATAAGTTTAGGTGGAAAAGTTTGCATGCTTTGTCAATCCATGTCATTCCTTTCCTTGCCTTGAGTTCCATTACATGCCATGTCATACCGTGCCTTTCCTTGCCAATACATGACACACCTTTCCATGCCATTTCATGTCTTTCCTTTCCATTCCATACCTTACCTTTACATGCCTTGCCATGTCTTTCCATGCCACGCCATGTCATGCCTTTCCTTTCCATGCCTTGCATTTCATTTCCATGTAATTCCATGCCATGCCATTCCATGCCATTTCCATGTCATTTTCATGCCTTTCCATGCCATTCCATTATCATGCCTTTCCAATCCATTCCATGCCATGCCATTGACATGCCTTACCATTGCATGCCATGCCATTTCCTTTCCTTTCCATACCATGCCATGCATGTCTTTCCTTTCCATGACATGCCTTGTGTTTCCATTGCATTCATTTCCTTGAAATTCCATTCCATGACATTCCATCCCATTCCATTTCCACACCATGCCATTTCTATTCCTTTCCATGCCATTTCATTGCCATTCCATTTCCATGCCTTGCCAAACCATGACATCTTATGTCATTTCCATGCCATTTCCATGCCTTATCATGCCATGCAATTGCATCCCATTGTGATTCCATTTCCATTGCATCACATTGCATCTCATTGTCATGTCATTCCATTGTCATGCCTCACCAATCCAATAATGATATGAACTAAGTTACAACATGAGAAATATAACAACCCTTAAAACAAGTAATCATTAAATGAAAGGGGGCTGAAATTGCAAGCCTAAACTAGGTTTTAGATAAAATAATGCTTACTAAAATGCAAGATGGCACATAACAACCCTAGAATATTCAAGACATCAATCCCTAAAGGGATGAAAAATATGACAAAAATATAATAAAATGTGTCAAGGTGTATTCTAAGGGTGAAATATGACAACTAAACCTTAGATGTCAAGCTAACAATGATGGAAATTGAGGGTAAGTCCTAATATAACCATGGAATTGAGGGTTTCAAGACAAGGTTAATTCAAGAATAATACAAGACAACATGCAATATCACCACTTTGATAAAAAAATTATTTAATACATTCAATAAATAACCATCCACAAAACTCAAAATAATGACCTAGACCTAGACCTTGTCTTGCCTTTCCTTACCAAGCCATGCCTTGCCTTTCCATTCCATGCCATGCCTTTCCTTTCCATGTCATGAATTTCCTTTCCTTCACTTTCCATGCCATGCCATATCATGCCTTGTCTTGCATTTCCTTGCCATTTCCATTACCATGCCATGCCATTGCCATGCCATTGCCATGCCAAGCCAATAAATGATATTAACTAAGTTCAAACAAGTCAATGGGAAGTCCCAAATGCCACAAATCAATAAGGAAACTATAGTTGTTATAAAACTTGTGATTAATATGTTTAACTTCAACAATATGACAAGTTATTACAAGACAAATATAACAACCCTTAAAACATGTAATCATGCAATGAAATGGGGATGAAAATCAATCGTAAAATAGGGTTTAGATAACAAATGATTTTTGAAATGGAATATGGCACATAACAACCCTACGATACTCAAGACATCAATCCCTAAAGTGATGAAAATTATGACAAAAATGTAATAAAATGTGTCAAGGTGTGTTCTAAGGGTGAAATATGGCAATTAAACCCTAGATTTCAAGATAACAAGGTTGGAAATTGAGGTTAATTCCTAATCTAACCACGAAATTGATGGTTTCAAGACAAGTTTAATTGAAAAAGAATACAATATAACATGCAATATCACCACTTTGATAAAACATTTACTTAATACATTCAAGAAATAACCATCAATGACTTAGAAAGAGCACTTACTAGGTAAATCAATGACCTACACCTACACCTTGCCTTGCCTTGCCATGCCATGCCTTTCCTTTCCATGCCATGCCTTGCCTTGAATTCACTTTCCATTCCATGAAATGTCATGCCTTGTATTGAATTGCCTTTCCATGCCATGCCATGCTTTTCCTTTCCTTTCCATACCATTCCATGCCATGCCAAGCCTTTCCATGCAATGTCTTGCCTTTGCTTTCCATGTGTTGCATTTCCATTCCATGTCGTGACATGTCATGCATTTCCTTTCCTTTCCATGGCATTCCATGCCTTTCCTTTCCTTTCCTTGACAATCCATTCCTTTCCATGCCTTGCCATGCCTTTCCATGCCATGCCATGCCTTGCCATGCATTTCATTTCCATGCCATGCCATGCCTTGCCATGCATTTCATATCCATGCCATGCCATGCCTTGCCATCCATTTCATTTCCATGCCATGCCATGCATTGCCTTTCCATGCCTTGTCTTTCCATGCATTTCCTTCCGATTCCATGACTTTCATTACCTTCACTTTCAATGCCATTGCATGTCATTCCTTGCCTTGACATGCCTTTCCTTTCCCTGCCAATCCATGCCTTTCCTTGTCATGTCATTTCATGCCATGGCTTGGAAAGTCAAGGCATGGCATGGAAATCCAGGATAAGGCATGGCTTGGAAAGGAAATATAAGGCATGGCAAGGCAAGGCAATGCGTGGCATGGAAAGGCATGGCATGGCATGGAAAGGAAAAACAATGCATGGCATGGCATGGAAAGAAAAGTGAAGGCAATGTCAAGCCTTTCCATTCCATGCCTTTCCATTCCATTCCATGCTTTTCATTGCCTTTCCATGCCTTTCCTTTCCTTGTCATGCCATGCCTAGCCTTGCCTTGACATGACATGCATTTCCATCCATTGCATTACCTTTCCTTGCCATGCCATGCATTTCCTTTCCTTGCCATGCCATGCATTTATTTTTCTTTCCTTGCCTTTCCATGCCTTGCCATGCCTTGCCATACCATGCCATGCCTTTCCTTGCCTATATTTTATATGGCAAGGAAATTCATGGCATGGCATGAAAATGCAAGGTAATGCATGGAACATAATGACATGGAATAGTAAGGAAAGGCATGACAAGACACGTGAAGAAAATGCCAAGACTTTCAATGCCATGTCATGCCATGACTTGCCTTGCCATGCCATGCCTTGCATTCCTTTCCATGCATTTCCTTTCCATGCCATGCCTTGCATGTATTTCCATGCCTGTAACACCCATCCACAGGATGCTAAGCAATTAACTATTTATTTGAAAATTTACATATTAACAACTTGTTTTAGCATGATTTCATTGATTTTTATTTACACATTTCTTCTACATCTTCTCAATGATAAATCTAAATCTAATAACATGATGAAATAAGTAGTAGGCTAACTTTAAGATTTAAGAACTTAAAACATAAGTATACTCAAAATATCAATAACAAAATATCACTGAAAAATACCTCCTCCTTAGTTTGTATAAGCTCATCAGTTGTAATGTAGTCCTGGGCGCTTCCAAGTATTCTTTTCCTGCTTGCCTAGAGTGAAACAACGGAATCCTCCCTGCCAACTAGGAGCCTAGACGGCTTCCTAGCTCCAAGAAACCTTTCGGTTTCTTGGCCCTCTGTGCCCGTGACTCCAAGAACAACAAAGCACAAATGCTCAAAGAAAACTATCACAAGAATCATCTCTTCCAA
>ML783400.1:712670-723994 GCA_009831015.1 Picea engelmannii | reverse complement strand
TCGAATCATAAATCAAATAGTAAGTACAACTTATAGCACACAATATCTTCTTGATGTCTACGACATCCCAGTTACCTCAATACTATAGTCATTTGGCTATCACATAGCTCATCATCCTGTAGGTTAGTTCACCAATAACACATTTCGATGTAGATACATCACAAATTTATATAAGAATCGATATTTGCATTGACGCCCGATTAAGAAATGTTTTCCTATTTACATCATGCATTGCATCTATTATACATTCACCATATAACATGAATTGGTATATATGTACTGAACTTGCCCATTTTAATTTTCATGTTTAACAAATCAAATAACTATCTTTTTTCATGAGCATATATCATGTAACATATAAATAGGCCTAGAGGTACACATTTCAATGTCTAACAAAGTCTAACTGACTCCAAACAAATGCTAAACGTTGAATTATCAAGATTAGTTAAACAACAATGTTCTAACTACCTAAGGTCAAAATATGGGGCATTACAATGCCATTATGCCTTTCTGTGCCATTCCATGCCATGCCTTTCCTTTCCATGACTTTCCTTTCCATGCCATCCATTTCCTTTCCTTCACTTTCCATGTCATGTCATGTCATGCCTTTCCTTTCCACACCATGCCATGCCTTGGCTTTCCAAGTCGCGCCTTCCCTTTAATTGCCTTTCCATGACATGGCCTTGCCTTTCCTTTCTATTTCCATTGTTTGTAAAAATATAGTTATTTTCATCATTAGAGAGAATTCGTGATTAAGTTAATTTAATAAAAACATAATGTCATTTATGTATCATACCTTATTTTTTTCCTAAAAAAATAAATTCTTGTACTAAATGAACAACTTCAATACGTAAAAATTACAATCATAGGATTCATTAAGCATGTAATTCTACAAATTGATATCCCATCTATCTTAGATAAAAATACTTGCATGATAATTTCAATGGCATAACATAAGATCTTTTTATTCATATATCTAAGGTATTTTCATAGTTGTGAAACATGGATTATCATAATTAATAGGATTTAACCTAGGCCTAGACCTTTCCTTTCCTTGCCATGTCTAGATTTGCTTAGCCTTGCCATGTATTACCTTGGCTTGCCTCACCTTTCCTTGCTTTTCCTTTCCTTGCATTTCCATACATAGACCTAGACCTATACCAAGTCATTGCCTTTCTATGCCTTTCCATGTCCACGAATCGATTGAGAAAATGAGTTGCAACTCGTGATAAAACTCAAACCTAGACTAGATGGAAAAACCATTGCTTGCATTGGATTCATAGCACCAGGTTTTAGCTAGTGGGGCCCATCCGTTGTCATTCCATTGATCTGAAAACCATTTGTTGGAGGATCTCTAGTACTAGGGTTTTTCTCAATGAGGCATAGTGCAATTTATGAATGCAAGGTCAATTTTAAAGAACATTGTGCTAGGGAATTGTGGGTAGTGTATTCATGTGAGCCTTGGAAAAATATATGTGAGGGAGATAATGATCAATGTGTTAGCCAATAATCAATTCCCCATTCATTATCTCTTAAGGAAACCACTGCGTATATGTGCCTTGAAAAAACTAGAGTGCCAACATGTGAGTCCACTAAATGCCTAAAGAATAAAACATTGATGTTAATTATTCAAATTTTAATAAAAGGTTTGAATGAACTTGGCAGTATGAGATCTGAGACATGATCATAATCAACTGAAATACATGATTGATCCTCCTCCAACTGGGATAATTCCATATTTATACGTTTACCAATAGGGAGTGATACATGTTCCCATCTATTAACCCATTATGTTGATTCAGAATCATCTTATTCATTACTACTACATGGACCATAGAAGCAAGAGAGTTTTCTTGTCCATATTTTAACTATTTTATTTCTTGATGTTCTAACTTATTGGAATCCATGAGTTTGTTGGATTTTTTTTTCATTCATACCACTGTGATCGATCTACATCGACCACCTCCCAAAAATATCTATGTACATGTCCTTTATTGTGTGATTGGTCTTCACGGGTTCGTGTTCCCCCTCCCATTACTAAATAACACCATTAAACAATGGATTTTTCATCTCGAATGAGGAAAGTAGTTGCAAAATTCATTTGTTTCCTATGTAACACTGTTTTTGGAAAAAACAATGTTACGTAGGAAACAAATGAATTTAGAAAAATCATGCTCCCCTTTTGTTGTAGGAAAATTCCCCTGTAGACAGGTGAACTTCCTCTTGGATCTAGACCCCTATAACCAGGAAATAAAGGTGCTAATGTTGGAAACTGGCATTCCTTCTAATGAAGATAAACTAGTCAAGGAAGAAGAAGAAAGGAGTATAAATACCTTTACCGACATTTGTCCTTGCTCGATCTAGGCTGATATTGATCTCCACACTCTTAGGAAGGTCCTGCAATTCAATGAGAAACAACAATAAAACATACTTACTATTCGACCATGATTAGCTTCAAAATAGGTCTATCAAAAGAAACAAGTTCATGAAACATACACAAACTTAAAGGAAACATACCAAGCACATATTTATATTAATGAAAACAAAGAAAAGTTCTTACAACTGAAGATGCGGATGTAGCAGCCTCACCAAGCTCTCTTTGTCCAAATCATTACTCAAATGATCCATATAAAAATGACTATGCTTCACTGATTATCCCCCTTATGAGATCATAAGTTTGATGCCTTCAATGTATCCTCAATACCACTTCTCATGAGATCATAAGTTTGGTATCTCTAAAACCCTCTTTGTTACCATGAGAAGGCCTCCTTATATAATCTTGGAGAGGCCTAACCACCTTAGATATTCTTGGGATAGGTTGAGGATATTTCTCCATAAGTTTTGGATCCTCCCTAAGATCTAGCCTTGACCTCAGATTCGAATCCAACTAACTCTAGAGATGAGGGGAATTTTCCCCTGATTTTCCTCAAAAGCCCAAGATTTCCTCAAACATCCCAACGCTCCCCTAGAATGGGGCACAAAGTGTTGCAACACTCCCTCAAAAGAGATCAAGGAGTGCTAGTACTCCCTGATAGTGGGTAGGGGAGCGCTTCCCTTTAAAATTCATTTTTAAGTGGTCTTTCTCAAGGAAAATATTTTGTACTCTTTGTCAAATGACTTCTCCTTCTTTAACCAGTCTATGAGGGTGTCTTTAAGTGTTCCTTGTGATGTCATTCGAGACACAATGACACCGATGCACACTCCCTCCACAACCCGTAGGCCAGAAGGTCCACGTCAACACATGATCTTTCCTTCACTACTGGCCCGAAGAACTCTAAATAGCTCTTCTATTTCCTTATCAGGAAATTTTCACCCACAACAAATCTCATGGGATCCCCTCTTTTCACTTGGGAGATCGGACTTCATGATTTCGTGAATCCAATAGTCGAACGTTGGTCTCTTGAATCTCCGAAACACGAAACCCGAAAATAGTCAACGCTGACCTTTCCTCTTCCCGTTCAGGATTTCCCCTATCATGATTTCGGCGATTGCGAGGTCGAGTAGCTTGCTTTCCCGACTCCCGAATCCTGATTTTCTGAAACTTTGATACACGTGCGAGTTTGACTTTTCAACACTTCACCAATCCCGTCGGGACTTCGGACTTCGCGGTATCACGATTCCTAATGCGTATGTTTCAGGACTTCACTCCCCGAAACTCCAAAATAGCATGCCACCTGTCCACTCGTGGACTCCCCTGTGGCCCCACACAATCCTTATGGCTTTCGGGATATCGCATTTCGGGATATCGCGATTCCCGTTGCATTGTTTACGGGATTTCAACCCACGAAAACCCGATACCAATATCCACGTGTAAATCCAACGGTCCTCGTGGCTTGGATCTATGGTCCTGCCTCTTCTTGAGATCTAACAGCTCACGAAAATTCATGAATCCTCCTCAGAGAATACCGACCCTTCGTTCCTCCTTGGCTATTCTTGCGAATGACCAAGTGTTCCTCCACAAACTGTCCACCTGTGGCATGAAATTACGATGCCTGTTAATCACTCCATGGCACAAGCTCTTGTGCTTCTCTTCGATGGTTACTCAAAGGTCCTATACCTCCTGAGATTCCTCTCAACTTCGAGTCTTGAAAATAATCTTGCACGCACTCCTTGCGACAACCCTCAAACACTTCCAAGTGCTGAAATCTTTTGACCCTGCGCACTCCTGCAACAACAGTCCTTCAAAACTATTCACTCAGGTTCGCAACCCTGAAACTTTCCTCAGCCTACGCACTCCTTGCACGACTATTGTGCCCAACTTCACTTTTGAATGAACGAGAACAAAAGCTTAACTACCTGATTCCTTTGCCAACGCACTCCTTGCGGACACTTCAACTGCACTCCTTGTAGGAACTCTGGCTCAGATAGAGAAACAATTGAAACTCATTCCTACTTCCTTTCCGACTTCAAACTCAAACCATGAAATCATATACATAGCATATAAAGAAAATGTATAACAAGAAGCAAACATTCATGAGCATATCATTCAACATCAATACACAGAGAATAAACACGAAACCATGAATTTGGATCAACCTCTTTCTATTAATCCAAATATCTGTACATGGGTGTTCTTACACAGCTCTCTGTTTCTCCTCTATGCTCTTCAATTCCTCTATATGTTACAACGATACAGGTGAGAGTGTGTATATCCTATTTCTCTCTTGCACTCCAGAAACTGTCTAATCTAGAATTGAATTCTATCTACTTTACATTAACTACCATAAATGCCTTCTACCTACTAAGGATGAGAGAAAATGGCTCAAGGTCCTTTTACATTATACAAGTGCACCTTCATTTAATTATCACATTTATGTTCGGCGCATCAACTTCAAGGGAAAATTCAAAATGTGTGCTGGGCTTGTCCAGCTGTCCGTTGTCTCCGTGCTAGCTCACTTGATGTTGGCGATGCTCCTACATCATACTCCCTCGCTTGAAAATTTTCATGGGCTCCTATCCATGAGTTCACACACGGTATGTCCATGCTTATGGATATCTGCTTTGTTCTCCCAGCTGGAATCTTCAATTGGATGGTCCTTCCACTTGACCAAATACTCAAAGTATTCTTTTCGTCTAGTCTTCTTACCAATTCGTTTATCCAGTATGCGTTCCATCTGTGGCTTATCTGCAACTGGCATCTGCTTTTTCCACTAGATCACTGGCTATTCATTTCCTGTCCCTACTTCCTTAGCTTTATATGGGTACAAATCCGAGATATTTAATATCGGAGAAATTCCGATCCCATCGGGTAATTCAATCTCAAAAGAATTCGCCCCAAATTTATTCAATACCTTGCATGGTCCAATTTTCTTCATCTTCATCTTATTATATGTTCCTCTTGGGAACCTTTCCTTCTTCAAATGTTCCAGAACCAAGTCACCAACCTCAAAATGAAGTTGTCTCTTGTGTTGATCTTCTCTACGCTTGTATTCTTGGCTTGAATTCAACAGTCGCTCCTTCACTTGGCTGTGAATTTCTTTCATTGCCTCTGCGAATTCTTCTGCACTAGCGCTCCTAGCCACAGTCTGTTATGAATCTCTCAATTCAGAAATTCCTCTCAGCTGCATGCCATAGACAACCTGAAATGGACTCTGCCCTGTGCTCCTGTTAACTGAGTCATTATAATCAAACTCTACCTGTGGTAATATGTTGTCCCACTGGCTGTGGTGTTATGTCACCAAGATTCTCAGCAAGTCTCCCAGACTTTTGTTCACTACTTCCGTCTGTCCATCCGTCTAAGGATGATAAGATGAACTAAATAACAAGTTAGTTCCCAACTTCTTCCATAAGGTCCTCCAAAAATTCCCTATGAACTTTGTATCTCGATCTAAAACTATAATCCTTGGCAAACCATGAAGTCAAATGACCTCTTTGAAAAATAGGTTCGCAATGTGAGTTGCGTCACTAGTCTTTTGACATGGAATAAAATGTGCCATTTTGGAAAATTTATCCACTACCACAAAGATTGAATCAACACCTCTTTGTGTTCTTGGCAACCCCAATACAAAATCCATGCTGATTGCATCCCACGACCTCTCTGGTATGGGCAATGGTTGATAAAATCCCACATTCTGTCTCCTTCCCTTCAAATGCTCGCAAATTCTGCATCTGTCCACGAATCTCCTGACATATTCTCGCATTCCTGGCCAAAAATATGACTCATTTAGATTTGCGAATGTCTTGTCATGACCAAAGTGCCCTGCCAATCCTCCACTGTGTTTCTCCTTTAGCAGATTCTCCCTCATGGAGCATTTCAGAATACACAGTTGATTGCCCTTGAACAACAATCCTTCCTGGATCATGTATTCTACCCACTGGCTTCTATATCTGAGAACTGGATTCTCAGCTGCGTACATGTCCCTGAGATCATCAAAACCCAACGTTTTGACTTTGAACTCCTGCAACAACAAACACTTCCTGCTCAAATCATCAACAACTTTGTTAGCAGTACCAGAAATATGTTTAATCACAAAAGTGAAATTCTGCATATACTCAACCCATTTAACATGTCTCTGATTCAACTTCTCTTGTTGAGTCACAAACTGCAATGCATTATTGTCACTGTATAAGACAAATTCTTTCGAGATCAAGTAATGCCTCCATTTTTTCAATGCCTGTATGATAGCATAGAAATCCTTATCATAAGTGGAGTATTTCACTTTCGCTTCATTCAGATTCTCACTGAAATATGCTATCGGTCTGTCTTCCTGACTCAAGACTGCCCCTATTGCAAACCCACTTGCATCACATTTCACTTGAAATGTCTTTTGGAAATCCGGCAACACCAAAACTGGTTGTTCCGTAATCTTCCTCTTCAACAAATTAAAACTCTTCTCAGCTTCTTCTGTCCAGTGAAAATACTTGTGTCTCTTCTTCACTGTATCCATCATCGCTGTGCTAATTCCACTGAAATTCTTGATGAACTTTCGGTAGAAACTAGCTAATCCATGAAAACTTCTCACCTCAAATATGTTCTTCGGTGATGGCCAATTCTTGATTACCTTCACCTTATCTAGATCCATCCTCAACTCATCTACAGAAATAACAAATCCCAAGTAAACGAGCTCTGTCTTCATGAACGAGGATTTATTCATGTTTATTAACAACTTCTCTTGTTGCAACCTCTACATCATTGTAGCCAAATACTTTAAGTGTTTTGCCACTGATTTACTGAAAACTAGTATGTCATCCAAATACACAATGACAAATTTTTCGATGAACTCCCTCAGGACTTCGTTCATCAACCTCATGAAGGTACTTGGCGCATTTGTTAAGACAAATGGTATAACAATCCATTCATACAACCCTTCATTGGTCTTGAATGCGGTCTTCCACTCATCACCTTCTCTCATGCGAATTTGATGATAACCGCTTTTCAAATCAATCTTTGAAAAATACTTTGCTCCGCTCAAGCAATCCATTAGATCATCCATCCTTGGAAATGGAAATCTATACCTAATAGTTATCTTATTGATATCCCTCGAGTCAGTACACATCCTCCAGCCTCCGTCTTTATTCAGACTGAGTACTGTTGGAACAACACATGGACTCAAGCTTTCCCTGACCAAACCTTTGTCAACCAACTCCTGGACTTGCCTTTTAACCTCTTCATTCTCTTGTGGCGTCAATCTGTACACGATTTTGTTTGGTAAATTGGCTCCTGGTATGAGATCAATGTGATGACTCACACTTCTGATCGGTGGCAATGAACGAGGTATTTCATCCACTACTATATCAGCGAACTCTTCCAGCAGTTCCTGAACTTCTTTTGGTAAATCATCCACTCTTGTGCTGGTCAAAAAAAAATTTGGTTTTCTGACCACAAAGAAATGTGGATCCTCCTTCTTCTTAACCTCTGTAAGAATTTCCTTCCCACTCATGAGAAGTACAGTGTTTCTTACTTCCGTTTTCACCTCCTTATCTTTAATTGGAAGCAACATATGAGTCCTCTCATTCTTCTCTAGGGTGTATGTGTTCGTTCTCTCATCATGAATCACATTCCTGTCATATTGTCATGGTCTACCTAGCAATAGATGACAAAAATCCATGGGAATGACATCACATAATATCTTATCATTATATCCTCCTATCTTGAATTCAACTAAACATTGTTTAGTGACAGTTACCTGATGTCCTTTTTGTAGCCACAAAATTCTGTATGGGCTTGGATGATCAATCGTCTCCAGCTCCAGCTTCTCTACCATCTCCATAGAAACGAGATTATCCATGCTACCACTGTCTACAATGACCTTGCATACCCTGTCCTTGGTCTTGGAAGTAGTCCAGAAAAGTCTGGTTCTTTGGACTGAACTCTCCACCTCCTTCTCTGGTGTCAAAAGAGATTTTCGCATCATTAGCGATCTTTCGCCTTCAGTGTCTTCTGCCTCAACATCCCGCTTCTGTGCTTCGGCGATGTGAGCTTCTCCACTCTCCTTCCTTTTGTCTAGACACTCATAAGACTTGTGCCCATTCTTTCCACATGTGAAGCATGTTATTACTCCACCTCTTCCTCTTCCTCTACTTCTAGTACGAGGAAAAGTATTATTGTCAGCATAATGTCCTCTTTGTTCAACATATTTCCCTCGCTGTGAACTTCCACCTCTCTCAGTTCGATTCTGAGGTTTCTTCCAGTCTTCCCTGGGCTTCTGATATTTATCCTGGGCAACTGATTTGCCTCTGAGCTGACTTCTGCCTCGGCCTCTTTGACCTTGTTTTCGGCTCAGCTTCTCTTCTGCTTTCAGAGCCATATGATAAGCATATTCCACCTTTCAGATGGTTACCATGCTCATCTCATCTTGGATATCATATCTCAGACCATTCAGATATCTGACAACTTTTTCATCATCGCTCTTCCGATGACCTGCCCTGATGTTCAGTTTGTAGAATTTCTCAGTGTATTCTTTCACTGTCATTAGCTTCTGTCTCAGGTTCTTCATCCTCCTGAACAGAGTAATTTGGTAATCTCTAGGGATGAATTTCGCCTTCATCTTCGTGATCATTCTGTCCCACCTTTTGATCTTCTTCTTTCCCTTGCAGTGTCTGTCAGCTTGTAGTTCATCCCACCACAATGCTACATGTCCTTTCAATCTAGTGACACCATGCTTGACTTTCTTGTCCTCTTCGACGTCTTCATAGTCAAAGTATGTGTCCAGAGCTCTAATCCAGTCTAGAAGCTCCTCTGCATCCAGATTTCCCTCATAAACTGGAATGTTCATTTTCGCCGTTGCACCCATTCTTGCAATAGCTCTGATCAAACGTTCGTTTGATGCATCTTCAGCTGCAACTTCTTCTTCATGTTCAGCCTCAATATCACTTTCAGAATCACTAAGATCCCTTGCACTGATTGTACGCCTTTGTGCCGTCTCCATGTCTTCGAGTCTGGCTCGTAGATCATGCATCTCTCTCTCCATAGCTGGATCTATCATCTGCCTGCCTCTTCTTCTCAGCATTTCCCTATCCTCTAGTGGATCGGGTGATTGCATGTCCCTTCTCCTTGGAGGCATGGTGAATCCTCTTTCTTCTCTGCTACAGAAATCAAAGAATCTTTTTTGTGCTCTGATACCACTTGACGTTGACGCACGCTCCCTCCACAACCTGCAGGATGGAAGGTCGACGTCAGCATAGGATCTTTCCTTCACTACTGGCCCGAAGAACTCTAAACAACTCTTCTATTTCCCTATCGGTAAATTTGCACCCACAACAACTCTCACGGGATCCCCTCTTTGCACTTGGGAGATCGGACTTCGCTCTTTCACGAATCCGGTGGTCGAGCGTTGGTCTTTTGAATCTTCGAAACCCGAAAATTGAAAATAGTCTACGTTGACCTTTCCTCTTCCCGTTCGGGATTTCCCCTATCACGATTTTGGTGATTGCGAGGTCGAGTAGCTTGCTTTCCCGACTCCTAAATCCTGATTTGCCGAAACTCTGATACACGGGCGAGTTTGACTTTTCAACACTTCACCAATCCTGTCGAGACTTCGTACTTCATGGTATCGTGATTCCTAATGCATATGTTTCAGGATTTCACTCCTCGAAACTCCAAAATAGCATGCCACCTGTCCACTCGCGGACTCCCTTGTGGCCCCACACAATCCTTATGGCTTTCGGGATATCACATTTCGGGATATCGCGATTCCCGCTGCAATATTTATGGGATTTCAACCCATGAAAACCCGATACCAATATCCACGCGTAAATCCAACGACCCTCGAGGCTCGTATCTACGGTCCTTCCCCTTCTTGAGATCCAACAACTCATGAAAATTCGCGAATCCTCCTCAGAGAATACCGACCCTCCGTTCATCCTTGGCGATTCCTGCGAATGACCAAGTGTTCCTCCACAAACTGTCCACCTGCGGCGTGAACTTACGACGCCTGCTAATCACTCCACGGAACAAGATCCTATGCTTCTCTTCGATGATTAATCAAAGGTCCTATACCTCCTAAGCTTCCTCTCAACGTCGAGTCTTGAAAAGAATATTGCACGCACTCCTTGTGGCAACCCTCAAACACTTACAAGTGCTGAAATCTTTCGAACCTGTGCACTTCTGTAGTAGCAGTCCTTCAAAACTCTTCACTCAGGTTCGCAACCTTGAAAAATTTCCTCGGCCTGTGCACTCCTTGCACGGCTCCTAAGCCCAACTACACTTTTGAATGAACAAGAACAAAATCTTAACTACCTGAGTCCTTTGTCAATGCACTCCTTGTGGACACTTCAACTGCGCTCCTTGCAGGAACTCTGGCTCAGATAGAGAAACAATTGAAACTCATTCCTACTTCCTTTCTGACTTCAAACTCAAACCATGAAATCATATACATAGCATATAAAGCAAATGTATAACATGAAGCAAACATTCATGAGCATATCATTCAACATCAATACACAGAGAATAAACACGAAACCATGAATTTGGATCAACCTCTTTCTATTAATCCAAATATCTGTACATGGGTGTTCTTACACAGCTCTTTGCTTCTCCTCTATGCTCTTCAATTCCTCTATATGTTACAATGATACAAGTGAGGGTGTCTATATCCTGTTTCCCTCTTGGTGTTAAGAACCAAATACCTGAATACAAAATATCACAATAGCTCCAAAGATATATGAATACAATCACCACACAAGATCTATGAAACCATATAGAAAACCACAACTTTATTATAGAAACCCTTGAGGTAGGGGAACACCATACAATGGATCCTATTATGGAAGGGATCCTCTCCTGTTCACTTGCCTCTTCGAGGGGGCATCCTCCTATTGAGCTACCGCTCCAAATACAATACTTCTTTTCATGTCTCATTACATTGCTTGAATCCCTTTATATA
>ML783400.1:694988-711087 GCA_009831015.1 Picea engelmannii | reverse complement strand
TTAATAATATAGTGGACCTAGTCCACCTTACATTGAATGACCTCCACTATTATCACTATGGGCCCTCTGAGCCCCCCCACTACCTCTCTAGCTACCTTACACTTGCGCTCATGAAACTATCTAATCTAGAATTGAATTCTATCTACTTTACATTAACTACCATAAATGCCTTCTACCTACTAAGGACGAGAGAAAATGGCTCAAAGTTCGTTTACATTATACAAGTGCACCTTCATTTAATTATCACATTTATGTTCGGTGCATCAACTTCAAGGGAAAATTCAAAATGTGTGTTGGGCTTGTCCAACTGTCCGGTGTCTCCGCACTGGCTCGCTTGATGTTGGCGATGCTCCTGCATCACACGACATAGGCAATATGACTGTATGATGTTTGCAACACTTGCGACACTTCTAGACAAAATGAGACACTTGCAACACTTGTAATGACGACAATAGGTCATCATTGAAGTGTGTAATTTTTATGTGTAACAGATTTTCCCCCAAAGTGCGAAGTTAGAAGACCAAAACTGATGACTAAAGTACTTTGTAGAATTTTTCGAGCAAGGGTATGGATGCGGAGAACCTGGTAGAAGCTGCACACAAATATCAAACAAATATTATGACATGTTTCAAAACCAAGGAAGTCATATCTATACTTGGGTGATAAAGACTTGCAAAGTATGGCCACCATAAAATACACTGCAGATCCATAATTGTATAAATAAAAGGGTATAGACACCAAAGATACAATGTGGATATATACTTCCATGAAATGAACTGATCCCAGCCATGAAAATACACATTGGATCTATGAGACGACAAGACATAGCCACGAACCAATACAAAGTGGATCTATGTGACAGTATATGTGTCAATATTAAAGAGAAACTCCGCCGCAACCTGGGCAAAGTACATACTAGAGTGATCACTCAACCCAGAGTCTTCTTACCGATCTTGACACAGTACAAATCTAACCATGTGAATAGATGTCTTGATGTCAAACATGGTAGAAACCACTTGATTACCGATCATCATTGAAGTGAGTAATTTTGATGTGTAACAGATTTCCCCCCAAAGTGTGAAGTTAGAAGATGGAAACTGATGACTAAAGTACTTTGTAGAATTTTTAGAGCAAGGGTATGGATGTAGAGAACCTGGTAGAAGCTGCACACAAACATCAAACAAATATTATGACATGTTTCAAACCCAAGGAAGTCATATCTATACTTGGGTGATAAAGATTTGCAAGGTATGGCCACCATAAAATACACTACAGATCCATAATTGTATAAATAAAAGGGTATAGACACCAAAGATACAATGTGGATATATACTTCCATGAAATGAACTGATCGTAGCCACAAAAATACACAGTGGATCTATGAGATGACAAGACATAGCCACGAACCAATACAAAGTGGATCTATGTGACAGTATATGTGTCAATATTAAAGAGAAACTCTGTCGCAACCTGGGCAAAGTACATACCAGAGTGATCACTCAACCCAGGGTCTTCTTACCAATCTCAATGTAGTATGAATCTAACCATGTGAATAGATGTCTTGATGTCAAACATGGTAGAAACCACTTGATTACCGGTCAATGAGGTAAACTATTAACAAGTGCGAGGGAGATCACCATTGATGTCAATGATTCCCAAGGTACCCTAGTACATTCCAGGGAATGTGAATAGATGAGCTAAATTTGAACATTCGTGGAATCATATGATTAGAGGTCAATGATGTAAACCATTGTCAGAAGCATGGAGGCCTGCCATTGAGGCATGCAGTTCCCAAGGTACTAACTGGTTTCTAAGTCTAATTTCCAGATAATGTGTTGAAGTTGACAAGAGCAAACTCGTCGAAGGATGGCCTTGATGTATCCCCCATCAATGATACGAAACTGACACATAGATGTAAATTGGTATATCAAATGAACATGGGCTGACACGGGTATTAAAACAGGAAATTTTTTATGGTTGAATCTCGAGGCAGATACTTCCCTTGAACACTGAGGCACAACAGTAGAAACATGACATCGACCACAACATGATGATGCAGTGGACACTGTGACTTTCGTCGGGTGACCCAAAGGAGTAAATAAACTCAGAGGATTGGTTTAGTGCAGAGGTTCAAAGGATTAAAATGTATGCAAATACAAAGTGTCATGTTCAAGGGCGACTGTAAGAGTGACTTGTGATGTTTTCAAAAACTACTTGGCTTTCTTCCTTCAAATTTCCCCCCCATACAGATAGACGAGTACCTCTTTTTGAATTAATGAGCTCAAGGAGGATAACACATGCTCGATATATCTCACCTTTTGTAAGTCCCTCTTCCTTTTTTTAATAAACTGGAAGAAGTAAGGGTTCAGTCCCGTATGGGCCCTTCAATGTATAATTTTTTAAACGAGTCCAGAGAAGGTAAACTGGGTGATTTTTCATGTTTAGAGAGTTTGAAAAGAACTTAAAGACGACTCCATTGTTCTCCTTTTTCGTAATGTTAGTCTCACAAGGCCGAAAAAGAGATAAATTATCACTCAAAAGATGCCCTTTCAAAACCTTTTAATGAGTGTGAAAGGAAGCAAGATCACTCGGCAATATTCTCATGTTTAGAGAGTCTGAAAAGAGATTAAAGGAGACTCCAGAGGGTTACTTTTTTGTGTATCCATGCGAGTCCAAAAAAGAGATAGAAGTTTACTTGGTTTCGTTCTCATGTTTTTTACGAGCAGGAGAAAGAACAAAGACTAAACTTGGTAACTTATTCTCATGTATTTACGAGCATGAGCAAGAACAAAGACTAAGCTCAGTATTGGTTTCATTTTTACACAAGCTTGAAACAAAATTAAACTATGCTTTTAAATTCCAAACATAATTTCCAAAGGTAGGGATATAGGATACCCATGGACGGTTGGTACTCTACCCCCAGCTTGAAAATCTAGTGGGTTAACTCCATAATGATAATCAAAGGCTGGCGACATGCCCCCCCAAGCTTCAATTCATTCACCGACTTTGAGGTTGTCACCAATTTCTGTACTAGATGGAGAAAAAGCATAAGGGTGGATGAAATGAAGGTTCAAATGCGAGACCTAACGAAATACTTGACTCGAAGGGAGAGGTGGCTATTTAATTTTTTAATGAGCTTGACACAGGAAAATAACTATGCTCAAGGATCTGGGTTGAATCCCTAGATTTTTTGTTTCATTTTTTAACGAGCTTTCCACAGAGAGGAAAAACTATGCTCAATACCTTGTTTCATTTTTTAACGAGCTTGCCACATAGAAGAGAAACTATGCTCGTAGCATTTGTTTCATTTTTTAACAAGATTTCCATAGAGAAGAGAAACTATGCTCGTAGCTTCTGTTTCATTTGTTAATGATATTTCCACAGAGAAGCAAAACTGTGCTCGTAGCTTCTTCTTGATCATGGCTTCCAAGAGCATTATGTTCTGGAAGGACACAATGTCAAGGGACAAACATCAATCATGGCTTCCAAGAGATCTTCACTAGATGGAAGAGAATCACCTTGGAAGGAATACCTGTCGATGACCTCGATAAAGGTAGGGATATCTGGCTGTAATATCCCTACCAAAGAGATCACCATGTCAACTACCAGATCTAAGTCAGAAAAGGCTAGGCTTACAGTGATAGGCTCATCTTCATCGGCATCTGAAGGCATGGGAGATAATGCCAGATAATTGACTTGTGGTGGGGGCAATACTATCTGCATATAAGAACCATTTAGGGGGGGCATTGGGTTGGTAATAAAGTCAGGACCAATGCATGAAAGTTGATCAATAGATACAATTATTCCATCATGAGGGAAATATATCACATGGAAAAAAGTGGACACAATAGCTTTCATGGCATAGAGATAATCTCTCCCAAGGAGTAAATCAAAATCCAAGGGGTCCTGGACTACCATAACATCAATAAATACATGTTTCCCTCCCAAAGTTATGGGAAACTAAGGAAGGACTCTTAAAGGGTTACTAGTTCTTCTGTTAAAATATAACAAAGTCTGGGTAACCAACACAAGCTGAGGATAACCGAAATCTTTCTAAGCAATAGAGGACAAAATACTAACGGACGAACCTTGATTTATCAGCGCATGAGGAACGTCCTAACCACAAACCTGTATTGTAATATTGAAACAAATGTGAGAGGGAAGACAAGGTCTAGTTAGCACACCCAAATCAAAAAGGATGGCCTCATTACTTGGAGGGGTTTTCGTGGGAGAAGGAGGAATTCCCCCCAACATGGTAGATTTTGTATCAGCAAGAAAAATGTGGGCATAATTGGGTTTACTCTCTAACGAGAGAGTAGGATCAAATGATAATGACATCAAATCTACCACTTGGGTTTCATTCTCCATGGGGAGAATGGGGCCGACAAGTGGAAACAGATCGACCGCTTGGGTTTCACTCTCTAATGGGAGAGAGGGATTGACCGAAGATGGGATTAGATCAACCACTTTGTCAATTGGTTCAACTAAGGACGTGACCAAATTGATGACATGATCAACCAGAATGACTAATGAAGGAACTATAGAAACCACTTTGGCACTCATCAGAGGAGGAGTGGGATTGACCACATTGGAACTCTTCAGATGAAGGGTGGGACTGACCAATGATAGGACTGGATCAGTCACTTGGGTTTCCCTTTTCAGATGAAAATTGGGGTTGATCGATGAAGAAACTGGATCAACTACTTTGGTTAGTGGTTCAACCGAGGATGAAACTATATTGACCGCCTCATCAACCAGACTAACCAGGGATGGAACTGGATTGACCATTCCATCAACTAATGATGGGTTGGAGGAAATCTTACGATAACCAATTGGAAGTTGAATATTTTCCAAAAGAGAAGAATCCTCATCCATATGAGGTCAAAGGTGAGAATAATGATCACCTTCACATAACATACAAGGAAATTTGACAGTTGCCTTCTTCTTACCAACCTTAACATCACTAGTTGATGGGGCGTCACCAGCATGTCTAGAAGAGGTCGATGATGTGGAGGATCACATTTCTAAGAACTTAGGAAGACTAGGGAAATCCCTCAAAAAGTGGTCACCCTTACAAAGAATGAAAGGGAATTTGGGTTTCAGATTGTTCGTTTTAATCTTGTCGACCTCATCAACACTCCCAGTATGATTAGTAGTAGCTGGTTGCTTGGATCCAACATCTGATATGGTTGGAGGCTTGGTCCTTTTCAGGTTCTTCTTCTTCTTCTCTTTTCCTTTCTTCTTCTCTTCCATTTCTTCTTCTTCTTATCAACTTGGTTACTTGCTTTAGAGATTTCACTAGGTGAAGAAGGAGAAAGGAAAGGATACTTAATGGGTGAAGAAGGCGAAAATTCGACATGAGGTTGATGTGTAGGTGGTGTACTTACATTTTAAGCATTAGGTGCAGCGGAAGCACTAGGTATATTCAAGAACACCGAAGTGGGGAAAAACCAAACCGGTAATCCGATGGTGAGTCCTAGAAGATTCAATGTGGCAATGTACGGAGGACCAATGTTTCCAAAAGAAGGAAAGGTGAAATTTTCCTCGGGACAAGGGGTTCCTCCATTGGTACTCCTAGGTTTTTATGCCATTAACACTGACTCGACCTAAGTTCCACTAAGTAAAGAAAACAACACACACTATGAATCTAAAATCAAACAATCAAACAAAACTTCCCACAATGAAACCACTAGTTGGTGATGAAATCCAACATTGCGAGATCAATATAGGAAGGGGTAGGGATAGAGAGGGTGGATCAGTTACGTTGGTGACCTACTTAATGGACTTACGCCTTGGTGCAAGCTTCCACGCAGTAATTGTGGATTTACCCTCCAAGGAGCCCGAATAATTTTGACCAACATCGGTTCTAGGTACAGTGAGACTTCCCTTCACCATCACCTTGTGTAAGACCCTGAATATTATGACTACTAAAGTCACCAACTCACAGTCAGCCCTTGGGCGGGTACAGTCGACAGTTCAGTCTGAACATATGGGCAGGATAACAAGTCTGAAATCCTTCAAGAGAACTGAGGACAAGTGGACCGGTAGAACTCCAGAGGACCCCAAAAGGATTTGGAGTTCACGAAGCACTGAGACCAAATGAATACAGTTGAACCTCAATAAGAACCCCCAATATACGATCTGAATACTATGAATGGTTGAACCATGGAGGGATAATCTTCGTAACTCTCCTGAACGCGACCTCGTGCGTAACCCCTGTGTGAGAGGGGGATCCCAATAAGATTATATGAAAATTGGATTGTATCTCCCTATCGAAAGATGCTAAGTTTGTTTGACAACTTTGGAAATTTATCTTTTCAACCTAATCCAAAACCCTACACCTTAAGCTAATGTAGGTTTGCTAATAGAAAATGTAAAAATGTCTGATAAATTTTAGTTTAGCGTTGATTTTAGTGGTTGTTTCTTATTCGAGAGGAAAATGGCGTGGATTAAATGATGTTTTGACCGACTCTAAACAATGCAAATATTTCACTTCGATGAAAGATATATTACGAGAAGGAGAAAAAATTTATCATTCCCAGATGCACAATGCCCCAAAATTCCAAAAACCATGCAATTTTGCTACTTCAAAATGAAATCTAGTTTCACTACCCAAAATCAAGAATGAAAATATCTTCTGTGTTTGATTCTAATGTATAAAGAAATTAAATACAAATCCTTTGATTCTTCGCAACTTTCAATCAGAAGAAAGAGTCATATGCAGATGCAAAAGACACGAAGTGACAAAGGTTTCAAACAAAGCATGCACTCAAAATAATGAGAACTGGAAGAAAACAAGTAGAAACTTGTTCTAACAATAAATCAATAAAGGATTCAACAACTGACAAACATTCAATGAGTACAAGATAATGCAGATAAGTATCCAAGAAAAGATAGGGAGAAAGAGAAAATACCCAAATGGTCCCGACAAAACAAGCAGCTAGAAAGGGAAATTTCACATTCTGAAGAAGTTTCAAGCTCCAATCAAGAAAATAAATGGTAAAAATTACCAAATCTAAATCCAAACAACTTCACAAACCATCCACAAAGACTGGGTAAAGACTTCCACAAAACAGGCTGAAAACATCTGAGCAAAAGAGGGAAAAAATCCTCCAAGAAGGAGACTAGTGCTCCCTGTCTCAAGGGTATAGAGCGTTGAATATATACCTAAAGAACTGTAGGGTAGCACTGATGAGAGATCATATCTCTGATATGGCCTAGGTTGGGGCGTTTATCTTCCCATAACCTAAACAAAAGAGCCAAAAAATGCAAAAAAATCACCCAAAATCCATAAAAATTGGTGAAAATGCTAGTGAAGGTAGGAGAAGGCTAATGGATGATGAAAAAATAGTAAAAGTGATATTAAAGGTGGGAAAAAAGGTATTTACAATCCAAGGAAAGACAAATCAATGTCGATCCCCAGTGGATTCGTCAATTTATGTTGTAGGAAAATCCCCCTGCGAACAGGTGAACTTCCTCTTGGATCTAGACCCCTATAACCAAGACAAAAAGGTGCTAATGTTGGACACTAAAATTCCTTCTAATGAAGCTAAACTATTAAAGTAAGAAGAATAAAGGAGTATAAATACCTTTACCGATGTTTGTCCTTGCTTGATCCAGGCTGATCTTGATCTCCACGCTCTTCAAAAGGTCCTCCAATCCAATGAGCAGCAACAACAAAACATACTCCCTCTTATACCATGATTATCTTCAAAATAGGTCTATCAAATGAAACAAGTTCATGAAACACACACAAACTTAAAGGAAACAGAACAAGAACATATTTATATTAATTGAAACAAAGCAAAGTGCTTACAACTGTAGATGTAGATGCAACAGCCTCACCAAGCTCTCCTTGTCCAAACCCTTGCTCAAATGATCCATAAAAAAAATGAATATGCTTTATTGATTATCTCCCTTATGATATCATAAGTTTTATGCCTTCAATTTATCCTCAATACCAGTTCTCATGATATCATAAGTTTGGTATCTCTAAAACCCTCTTTTTTACCATGAGGAGGCCTCCTTATATAAGCTTGGAGAGGCCTAACCACTTTAAAGATTCTTGGGATAGGTTGAGGATATTTATCCATCAGTTGTGGATCCTCCCTTGGATCCAAACTTGACCTCATATTCAAATCCAACTAACTCTAGAGATGAGGGGGATTTTTCCCTGATTTTCCTCAACAACCCAAGATTTCCTCAAACAACCCAGCGCTCCTCTAGAATGGGGCATAGAGCATTGCAACTCTCCCTCAAAAGAGGTCAAGGAGCGCTAGCGCTCCCTGATAGTGGGTAGGGGAGAGATTCCCTTTAAAATTCATTTAAGTGGTCTTTCTCAAGGAAAATATTTTTTACTCTTTGTCAAATGATTTCTCCTTCTTTAACCAGTCTTTGAGGGTGTCTTCAAGTGTTCCTTGTGATGTCATTCGAGAAACGACATAGGCAAGATGATTGTATGATGTTTGCGACACTTGCGACACTTGTGACCAAAATGAGGCACTTGTGACACTTGTAATGACGATAATAGATCATCATTGAAGTGAGTAATTTTGATGTGTAACACCTTTCCCATGCCCAGACTCAAAATAGTTCCAAATGTGTGGTACCTTGAGTGTTTTTTGTAACATACAAAACCATTGAAATACACGAGAATTTTTTAATTGGCTTATGCAACCATATAGCCAAATGTAATGTTGATCCATCAGTATGTTGTTCTCCTTAAGGTGAATGTAAAACAAGTGAAAGCAATGATGTATGTAGGCTAAGTCATGGAATAGATCATCACTTATGTATAAGTGACACTCCTTCAATATAAATATATTTTCTACATTAATATCTATCCCATGAATGTATGCAATATGGACCATTATGCTAACTTTCTCTGACCGATAATATTGGATTTGAATCTCATTTTGTAGCTGAGGGGTGTAGTTCTATACAAAATTAACCATTGATAACACAATACCAACGACAAATGTATCTATGAATATTCTAAAATGCATGTCCTTCCATCGATCCACATGGACATGGTGAACATAATGTTGTGTATTTCAGATTAAGTCCTTCATGAAGCCACATACTCGTACTTGGGAAGTCACCAATTGTATCTTTTCTCCTTCCCGTCCTCCATCAATATCATGTGTGACATATTTAAATCTTTGCAAGGAAACCTACTTCCTCCCTGATTCAAAATCATCACTTACATTGATGCACTTACTCAGTAATGTCATTCCACCACACCCGAGGCATGCCCCATATAACAAAGATTTTTTATAAAATGTACAACCTTCTATTCTTATACACAAGATGCTATGAATAAAGTCTCTAGATGATGACGATGACAATATAACTAAGCATTTATACAAAAGGGTGTTATGAAAAACAAAATATATAAATATGTGTGTGTCATAATAATAACCATACTCAATGTGATATCTACAACAATATGTCTTAGGAATTGTATTTATTCAAACATACCAAAGCTTGCATTTATGAGAAGATGTTTGACCCAATTTAAGTTCACTATGTGTTGTCTTGAATCTCTCATACAATTTTGTTTGTGTAATGTCAAGAAAGTGTTTAATATGGGGTTAACGGTCCCTAGATCCCCTTCTTAATTTTAGTACATCTTTTTGGTTGGAAGAAGTCCTAGTGTTCTTATGCCACAAATCTTGTACTAGTCTCTTAATTGCTCCAATTAAATTCATGTCAGAACAAGGTAGCCTATCGGTGAAGGCCCACAAATTTGTTGGGCCACATGTTTCGAAGCTATATATTATATGAGAATACTTTTTAAGGGTTTTGACATTACATTTCATGATTTGTGAGGTTTGTTGTAGAAAACAATGTTTTCTTGTGATATTGCTAACAGTTGATTCTGACAAGACACGTCGAGATGCATTGCGGACTTTAGAATGCAATTTCTTACAAATTTTTTGAAAATAATATACGAGGATTCTAACAATATTATGACTTGTTTATAAACTTTTTGTTGTTTTAATTCCTAAAATTCTTCTAACAATAGTCAAAATTCTAGATTTTAACACAGCCAAAAATAATTGACATTTAACAACATCGAATTTTGGTTCAAAATATTCTTTAATGATTTTATAAGAATGATAATGAATAGTATGGTTAGGTAACTTACCTTCAAGTGATGCTATATCACTTTCATCGACTTGAATCAGGGAAATTTTTAGGGGCTATATATCCCCCATGGGATAAATTTCAATGCTTTTTCCAAAAATAAAGATTCACCAATTTCCATTTTTTCTAAAAGTGATTTGGCCAAATTCTATAGAATACAATTATTTTACATTAAAAATAGCCCAAATTTTATAGAAACTATATAAAATCATTAGAAATTTGAATATCATTACAAAATATCACCAAACATTTTATGCTTTGCATATTAAGGACTAGTAAGATTTACCAAGTTTTCTACATTCTAAGATAAATTTTCATCCTTAAAATTATCCCCGACCTGAATACGTTTAGGATTTATTCTCCGCACAATGTTCAATATAGGTAGTTATTATCAACCCCTATTTTGGAACTGTTGACCTCCTTTTTGTGGAGTTAACAATATTGCATTTATTTCCCCTTCAATAATTGGTGGATAAAATCTGGGAGGAGAGTGGAGATGGGATTCACTAGTTTCTGGAATGTTTGATTATCCAACAAGAGGTTTCACCAAAAGAACATCTTTACCACAATATTGTACACCAGTTGTTTCTCTAATTTAATCCATTGTATAATCAGCTCCAAGCAAATCCTCCATCATCTGGTCATCCAGAACAAGTTTTCTTGATGAGATACTAGATGGATTGGTCTCTACTAAAATCTCGCTCTTTGCTTGTGGTGATGGAGGAGAAACAACAACGGAATATATTCCTCTAGATATTGGATTTATCTCTTTTGAAATCCTACACTTTAACATATTTAAGTTTTCCTTTTCTCTTTATTCTTCTACATTTTCGATCGGTTTCACTTTTCTCGAGGACTTTCTTTCTCGAATCCATTGGTTCTCCATGTTTAAAGAGAAAAATTGTCTTCCAAACTCCCCACCACATATTTGTCTTGGTATTACCCAATAAAGCACAACCAACTCCAATTCCAAGTGGACAAATTTGTCTTCATATTACAAAGTAAGACACAACTAATAATTCCAATTCCAATTGGATGAATTTTTCTTGGTATTAAAAAAGAAGACAACTAATAATTCCAATTCCAATTGGATAAATTTTTCTTGGTATTACACAAATAAAAATTCCAATTGGACAAATTTTTCTTCCAATTCCATGAAGACACAAGAAGACAAAACCAACAATTCTAATTGGACAAATTTGTATTCCCATTTCAAGAAGACACAAGAAGACACAAACAACAATTCCAATTCTACTTGGACAAACTTGTCCTCCAATTCTTCCCACATTGGTCTTGAAATAGTAAAAAAATGTCTATGAATCAAACACCAATAATAAATTAATAAAAACATGTCTTTGCGCACTGTTTGTTTGTGTAGATGTGAGGAAATCTTTGTCGGGCTTGAGATAGATGAGGTAGTGGAGTGTGCTTGGCACCAAAAAATGTTGAGTAGGAATGTGTGCATGTTCCTTCTAGGCATAAATGAACAATATATACAAGGCTATCAAGTCACAAGAGATCTTGCACACTCTTAATGAAACATATATAACATTTATTATAGACCAAAATTATTTATGAATAAAGATGTATAGAGGTATGGGGACAACTAGGACCTACGGGGTTATGATTGAAAGTGTTTTCAAACATAGATAAATGGTTAGAGCACAAAGATTTTTGTAATGTGGGTCAAAGGGTTGTGGGGCCTTGAACAATATGTATATGTATAGGGGGGGGGGAATAAATAAAGAGAGGGGAGATGGATAAGGAGTGTTGGAGTGTGTGAGAGGGAGGGAGAGGGAGACACAGAGAGGGGTTATAGAGAGAGAGTGATAGATAGTGGGGAGGGGTAGATGTATGAGAGAGAGATTGGAGAGATAATGGGAGGGATGGGGAGAGAGAGGGAGGGGGTAGAGAGAGAGTGAGATTGAGTGTGAGAGGAAGAGGGGAGATAGAGGGAAGGGTGGGTAGAGATATAAAAAGAGAGTAATGGGGGGATAATAGAGGGGATAGAGGGAGGATGATACAATGAGAGAGAAATGGAGGGGGATACAAAGTGAGGGGAAGAGAGGAGTACATTAAAGAGAGATAAGGGGGGAGAGGGATATAAGGGTAGGGAGGTGTTAGCACTAGAAGTCACCTCCTGATTGCAAGGGAGGTAATCCCAGTACCCATCAGTTTGTATGTCACAATGAATAAATTTAAGGGGGGTTGAATGGGTGCAGACTCAATATGATATCGTTTTAACTTAGAAAAATGGATTGGTATACACATGCAGGTGAGGTCTTAATTAAATTTAGTCAGTAAGTTGGAGTAAGTGTGAATAGAGAGAAAAATTTGGTGAGGAGAGTGTAGAGGTTTGTCGTAGACATCAGGTCTTCCAGCATCCTAAGGAGGAAAATATTCAAATGCAAGATCCTCTTGGATTCAAAACTTCAGGAAACTAAAGAACGCAAATAACAACACTGAAATCAAACATACATTACAATACAGTCAAAACAATCCATGTGAATCCTTCAATCATGGAAACTTCAGTATCAGAGGAAAAAAAGAGGAAAAAGAAGCTCATTTTCATTAAAGAAGAAGTCAGATCAAAATACATAACCAGAGAACCAAAGTTCTTCCTCAAAATTTTACAATTTCCTCTGATACTGAAGATAAAAATAAATAACTTAGAGATATACGAAGATGCAGAGTTAATAGTCAAACAAATAAATCGACAGTACCAAGCCAAGCATCCCAGATTAAGATCATACAAGAATTGTGCCTGAGATCTGATGGAAAACTTTTTCTTGTCCGTAAATGTCCACTTCATCCCACATGCAGAGAACTTACATGTTGATGCATTAGCTAAAGCGGCTTCAACCTTCTCTCCTCCCACGAATTTCAAATTGAAGTATCACATAGAAATCAAACACAGACCATATGTACCGAATAACATCCATCACTGGCAGGTTTTTGAGGATGATGAGAAAATTAAGAAGTTTCTTGAAGCAATAGGCGAGTTTTCCGAAACCCACACAGATCAAGAAAACCAGAATGAAAATATGTGGATCATGCAAGAAGGGGAAGACCCTCAAACCTTTCAAGACAAAATCACAAATCATCACATGATGGTCCTTAAAAACAACTAGATTCCGAAAGGATTGATCCCTCTGGAAAGACTTTTTGATCAAAACGACATACCTGTTGAATCCACTTTACAACCCCAACCAGAAGAAGTGGAGGACAGTGATATAGGAACCAAAGAAGAATCCAGGATGGTAAAAATATCCAAATTTCTCCCTCCCGAAATAAAAAGTAAGTATAAAGACCTACTCAGACAGTATAAGGATGTTTTCGCCTGGTCTTATGATGAGTTAAGGACATACGACACTTCCGTAATTGATCACAAGATATCTCTAAAGCCTGAGGTCAAACCATTTAGGAAAAATCTTAGTCAGATCAACCCCATTTTGTTACCTGTGATCAAAAAAGAGGTTAAGAAACTTTTAGACACAAAAATAATAGTACCTCTGAGATATTCAGACTGGGTAGAAAACCTGGTCCCGGTCAGGAAAAAGAATGGGGAAATCAGACTGTGTGTGGATTTTAGAAATCTAAATCAGTCGTCTCTTAAGGACAACTATCTGCTGCCCAAAATGCACCATGTTATTGAAAAGGTAGTTGGAGCCAACTGAATGTCTATGATTGATGGGTTCTCTGGTTATAATCAAATCACCATGAATGAACAAGATAGAGAAAAAACCGCTTTCACTATACCATGGGGTACATTCATGTATGATAAAATGCCTTTTGGTTTGATGAATGCAGGGGCCATGTTCCAACACACTATGGACATCGCTTTCATTGGCGAAAGGGATAAGTTCGTAGTCATTTATCTTGACGATTTGACGGTTTTCTCTAAAACCGACGAAGAACACTTGATACATATTAAACAGACATTCGAAAAATGCCACAGGTTTGGTCTATCTTTAAATCCAAAGAAATCACATTTCGCCATGCGAGAAGGTAAGCTTCTGGGTCATATCGTATCTAGGGATGGAATCAGGATTGATCCTAAGAGGATTGAAATGATAGATACTATAAATATTCCCAGAAATGTAAAATAAATTCAATCTTTCTTAGGAAGAATAATTTTTTTACGAAGATTTATCCCGAATTTCACTGAGATTATAAAATTGATCACAGGTATGTTGAAAAAGGACAATGAAGTAAAATGGACAACCAAGGCCAAAGCGTCGTTCACACACATTAATAAAGTCATAAGCGAGGCACCTATGTTAGCGAGCCCCGACTATCTAAAAGATTTTCTTATTTTCTCATTTGCCTCCGAACACACGATTGTCGAGGTGCTCCTACAAAAGAATGAAGAAGGTTTCGAACAACCGATCTCTTTTTTCAGCAAGACCCTTCGAGACGCAGAACTGAAGTATGATATAATAGAAAAACAAGCATACACCATGGTAAAAGTATTAAAGGAATTCAGAACATATGTACTACACTCCAAGATAATTGCATACGTACCTACCAGTTCTGTGAAAGATATTTTGGTACAACCAGACAGCGATGGAAAAAGAGGGCGATGGCTTGCCAAAATCCAAGAATTTGATCTTGAAGTCAAACCGACCAAATTGATAAAAGGACAAGGCCTGGCCAAACTCTTACCCGAGTCGAATTTCAGAGCCCTAGGTATCAATTGCCTACAGGAAGGCGCCGAAGACATGAATCTAAACGAGCTGAATTAGCAAATAGGCCCAAACAAGATCGAAGAGAAGTTCATATCGTCAGGCTGGTACAGAGACATAGTATCATACCTTCTAACTCTAAAATGCCCAAATGAGCTATCACCATCAAAATCCAGGACTTTAAAACTCCAGGCGGTTAAATATTGTATCGCCGAAAATTAGCTATATTGGAAAGATCCACTCGGTTTCTTGTTAGTCTGTTTAGTCGAATCAGAAACTCAGCGGGTTATAGACAAATTTCATGAGGGATTCTATGGATGGCATCATGATTGGAGAGCTACAACTTACAAAATTCTGAGGGCTGGGTACTACTGGCCAAAAAATTTCTCGGACGTTAATGCCAATGTCCGAGCCTGCAACCCTTGTCAACTATTTGCAGGTAAACAGAATCTCTCGGCACTGCCTTTAGTTCCAGTCAAAGTTGAAGCCCCATTTCAGCAATGGTTTCTAGACTTCATAGGCGATATAAATCCCCATTCCAATGCTCAACACAAGTGGATCTTAACTGCAACAGATTACTTTACTAAATGGGTCGAAGCCATTCCAACCAAAAGGGCAACAGACTCGGTGGTAATCGATTTCTTAGAAGACAACATTTTATCTAGATTTGGTTGCCCCTGAAAGATAGTTACAGACAATTCCTAAGCCTTTAAATCTATGGCTATGATCAGCTTCTATCAAAATTATAACATCGTTCTTGGTCTTGGCATGTGCACTTAAAATACGCATTGTGGGCAAATCGCATAAGCACAAAAAGGTCTATCGACATTTCACCTTTCCAGATGGTATATGGGACAGATGTTGTGTTACCTATAAACCTATCACTTCCAGTGATGAAGCTATGGCAAGATCAAAATGAAGAACCCAATCATGTCACCGGGAGGATAAATCAGCTGATTGAGGTTCAACAACATAGGGTCAAAGTAGACGAAAAGTTGCAGAAGTACCAAGCTGACATGAAGGCAATATTCAACCACAGAGCAAAGGACAAAGATCTCCTCCCAGGTGATTTAGTATTAAGGTGGGATGCAAGAAGGGAAGAAGCAGCAAAACATGGTAAATTTGACCACCTTTGGTATGGGCCATTCAGAGTCCTTACTCTGGAAGGAAAAAATTCTTTCCTACTGGAAAATATAGAAGGAAAAATACTCAACGCCCCTGTCAACAAGTGTTATCTAAAGCATTATATGACATAACAGTCGCCT
>ML783400.1:628398-681782 GCA_009831015.1 Picea engelmannii | reverse complement strand
CAATTTTCAAAGTTCTCAGAATGTGACGAAAACAGTGCCATTGCGTTTGTCTCGTCTTCCTGATTCCGGTGGTATATTTACTTTCTCAAACGGAGTCCGTATGGAGAAGATATCGCGATCTGTTCGCCAAGGCAAACAGGCAAAATTTTGGATGCTGACTGTACCTATCCGTATAGTTCGTACGATGATGTGGCAGGGCCGTATCGTCCATATGGTGACATGGCAGGTGGATGATGTGGCACGTTTTCATTGGTTGATGATTATCGAATCCAGGGATGACACATGTCATTGATGGTCAATGGTGTGAGGACACGTGGCCCAATCCCTTGGCGCCACGTGTCGCTCGTTGACTGGCTATTTGGTTATATAAAATTGTGTTGAGGCCCGTGGGGTTCGACCCCCAGACCTCTCCGTTATGTAATGACTTCATAACTCTCTGCTAACCAAAGTGTCTCCCTTTGTTCCTTGTTTTCTATGCCATAACACATATATTTAACGTTGATTAATGTTCGGATGCAAAGGGGGGTCGGGTCGGGGCTTAGCCCTGACCCGTGAACACATTGTATTACATATGACCCAACATATATTATGGCCCGACCGTTGGCGCGTGCACATTGCATTACATTGTATTGCATTGTATTGCAATATATTGCAATATATTGCATTGTATAGATATATATGTAACCGTATGTTAAATGTTGGCGCGGGGTTTGAAACCAAGACCCGTGTGTTAAGTGTTGGCACAGGCCCAAACGAAGGTTGCATGGTTTTCAAACGGTTTAACCACCTTTTTTCCCAATGCGAGGTCACATGGCCATATGCCCAAGTGCCGAGGCGGTTAGGGGCTGGAGGCACCTTAATCGTCCTACGGTTTGCACCGTTGGCACGGTTGCGCCCGGTGCTAGGTTTTTACGCTTAAAAGAGTGTGTGAGCCAGGTTTGTTCAAGGAGGGTGCGAATTGTAGAACCAAAGACAACAAGCTTGGAGAAGGAGACTTCCAGGAGGCCTATCTTTCTCATTTTTCGACCGATTGAGGTGCCGAAAGAGCCCAGACAGGGGTTTTGGGACGTTGGGAAGCCATTGGAGTAGTCGGTTTGTCAGTTTGAGCATTGTAATACATGTTTTTGAGCACTTTTTGAGCAATTAATAATAATGATCCATTGGAAGCTGGACCAGGAGATGTAGCCCATAAGAGGGGTGAACTCCTTTATCAATTGATGTGCACATGTGTTAATGTTCAATGTTTATGTTGTTGTCTATGTGTATTTTGCATAAGTAATCCTTAATTTATGTGTTGCAAATTGATCCTGTTGCTTTAAACACATAACATTTCACTTGCAATATTTATTCAAGTTTTTCAAGTCTTCTTCATTTTTAGATCAATTCTTCATGATAGGTTTTTGATGACGGACATGGGTTCGCTACACTTCTTCCTTAGACTTGAGATCAGTCAGTATGCATTAGGTATCAAACTGTCTTAAGCCAAGTATGCATGAGATCTCCTTGAGAGATTTCACATGACAAACTGCAAGTCTTCTCCGACTCCTTTCCTATCAGGAGTCAAACTTGAGGATGGTGGGGAGACTCCATTGGTTGACAACACACTGTACATACATCTAGTGGGGATCTTGTTGTATCTCACACACTCCAGACCAGACCTCTCATATGTAGTTGGCGCAGTTTCCAGGTTCATGCAGGAGTCACATGATCTACATTGGAAAGCTACAAAGCGTATCCTTTGATACGTACATGACACCATCACCTTTGGGATTCATTATGTAGAAGACTCTACATTAGATCTCATTGGTTTTACTGATTCTGACTGGGCTGGCGATAACATTGATTGCAATTCCACATCTGGTTACTCACTCAGTCTTGGTTCCGGCCCTATCTGTTGGTCGAGAAAGAAGCAAGCTACCATTTTTCTATATTCAGTTGAGGAAGAGTACAGAGGGTTATTTAACATAAACATTCAAGCTATGTGGCTACAAAAGTTTCTCACTGGGTTGGGCATTCATTTTCATCGGCCGATCGTCATCTGGTGTGACAACCAGAGTACTCTGAAGTCCTGCAGAGATCCAATTCAGAGGCAATGAACGAAGCACATCGAGATCCACATGCACTACATCCAGGACTTAGTACATGAGGGGATCATTGACTTACAGTTCTGTCCTTCAGCAGAACAAATGACAGATATTTTCACCAAGACCTTCACTGAGTAGAAATTCCATTCTCTGGGAGGTCGTCTTGGAGTGAAGGACATAGTTTCCTAGCAACTATAGTTCTTCTTTTTTTACATACATTGTACCTTGAGGGGGGGGTTTCCCATGAGGTTTTCCCTCTTTCCTCACTTTATTTTCAATGTATCTTTTGTACTTGGGTACCTAACATGGCCTTGTTGCTGGGACCCAATCTTTATTTTCACCATAGTGATGTTCAGGGGGGTTGTTGGAGTTACTTCACACACACCTAGGATTTCTTTTTCCTAAGGTTTTTATTTTTTTATTACTCATAATTAGTCATTATCCAGTCTCCTATATTTTAGGAGAGAATATTCCACCTAGAGAATATTCTCTTTCAGTTCACACTTCAGTTTGACTAGTTGAGTTGAGTTTAGATGTTGCATTGGGATCATCACCATGCTAATTCAAAATTTCCTTGGTATCATCACCAAAGTGGCGCATTAGCCTTGATTCCTTGAGTTAACTCCTTACTACTTTCTGTTTAGTCAGTTAACTGAAGACTAGTTGACTAGTTAACTCAACTAGGTGGCAGTTCACTCCCGTAACTGCCTGAGAGACTAGAATAGGTGGTAGTTCACTCCTGCAACTGCTGGTGTGTGTCCATATCACTCTAGACCACCACTATGGCAACTTGGTTCACCTCAAGTCAAACTCATTGAGTTATACAAAGTATATCATGTGTAAATTATTCATTATTCACAACGATTACTGAGAATTCTTTCCATTCTTTCTCTCCTTCTTCTTCTTTTTCCAATTCTCTCTGCAAATGTGTGTATCATTGTTTAGCTAGATCTATTCTGTGAGGGTCAACACATTTACAAATGTAACCAAGCATCTCTCTACTGGGAAACTTAAGGGAGCTCATTGTTAGGAAAACTACCAGAACAATAAAAATAATCACTTGTTGTTATAGTGAAACTCACATAGGAGAACACTCTTCAAGCTTGAAAACCTCTCTCTTTATTATTCTACTAAAACTACTCTCCATAATTCACCCTTCGTGGTTGCTCCAACTCCAATATATTCTTTTCTTCTCTTTTCTTGTTGTTCATGGAAAAATATTAACTATCTAAAATTGTTGTAATTGCCCATACATATTTCCTCCCTTTGGATTACTTGCTTGACTTACACTCTTTGCCAAAATGATTGTACTCATACCCCATGCTCCCAATAACTATGGGATGTGACTTCTCACACCCACTCTCTTCCATGCATTCAATTATTGGCTTTGGGAACACTCAACAATAAAATATAAGTTTGATATGCTAATAATAATTTTAGGAAGTGGGTTGAATGACTATACATGGGTAATTCCTCCTTGGAACCCTCTTATAAATTATCTTATATCCTATCCTCTCTTGTGAATCAATCAATCCCCATATCTATCAATTCTCCCCAACAATTGGTATTGCATTTTATTATTAAAATTTAGAAATACAATTTGCATATACATCGCTTGGTTGTGGCCAGACATTATATCTACATTAAACATTAATTAAATTGGGGACTGTAACGGGGATGTTACATTCCCCATCCACTATAATTGTGTGTTTTCCTTGGTGAAAACTATGATGATATACATATATATGCAAATTGACATCACAATGCTTAAAGAAAAAAAAATCTACAATTTTACAACTCCAATATCATTTGTAGCCAAAATATTTTATTCCTCCCAAACTACTGACCCAAGGAATGTACCCCCTTCACTACTCCTAGTCAATTAGGTTTTACCATTATTTTATCAGTTCCCCCATCATATTTTTCTAGGACTCTGAGATTTGATTTTGGAACTATAGCTACTGGAAATGGATCCTTGCATTCTTATATTATGTTTTCTTCAAAATTGTAAAAAATGTGAGGGTATTCCTAACAAATGTTTTCTCCATGCTCCCATGTAGCATCTTCAGGACCGTAACAGGTCCTTTGAACCTTTACCAACCCTATGGCCTTGTTCCTTAACACTTTGAATTTTGGTTCTAGGATGCGTATTGGTTCCACCCGAAAATACCCTTCGTGTTCCACCTAGATCACAGTCCAATCAATTATGTGGTTAGTCCAGGAACATATTTATTTAATAATGACACATGCAATAAATTATGCACTTGCTTGGATGGAAGCAATGCTAGTATGTATGTAACTAGCCATGAATTTTCTAAGATCTAAAAATGTCTACAATATCTTGTTGCCAACTTTGGGAAACTTCCTAATTTTATAGAACTCCTCTTTGCTTTCACTCTTAAAAAAATAGGTTCACTCACTTTAAAATATCTGAAAAACTCTCTTCTTGTCTGCATAATATTTTTTCCTATCACGGGAAGCCTTTAAATTATTCTTGATCTTTGTCATATGCTCTTCCATTTCCTTCAACAAATCCATCCCAATAAGTTCTCTTTCTACTGGATTATCCCAACTCATTGGTGTGTTACACTTTCTTCCATAGAATGCTTCAAATGGGATCATTTTTAATGAGCCTTCATACTCATTATTGTAAGAAAATTTCAATAAATGAATATAATATTCCCACTTTGATGGTTGGTCCATCACATACATTATGAGCATGTATTCAAATTTTTAGCAGCTTAAAGACATTTTGACAAGTGGTTGGTCCACTTTGATGGTTGTTAGTGCACCAATCTTGAATTTTTTAGGGGATAAATTTTGCAAATGGGCTAAGTTTCCATGATTTTTCTGAAAAAAAAAGATTCGACAATTTCCTTTTTTTTTCTAGAAACGATTCACCCAAATTCCATAGAATAAAATTATTTTACCTTAAAAAATTCCAAAATTTTATAGAAACTATATAAAATCCCGAGAAATTTGAATATTTTTACAAAAATGTCGGCATTTTTTTATATATTTTGCATATTAAGGACTAGTAATATTAACCCGAGTTTCTACATTTTTATATAATTTCCATCCTTAAAATTATCCATGTTCCCATATGACTCTAGGTGTTATGATGTACTAAGATTTAGATTTGTCCCAAAGCCCTTGAACAAACCCTTCCAAAACTTGGATGTGAACTTGGAATCTTTGTTTAAAACAATTTCCATAGGCACTCCATGTAGCCTAGAAACTTCTTTCATGTATATCTTTGTAATACTTACTACCTTGTGTGTTGTCTTCACATGAATAAAATGTGTTTCCTTAGTTAATTTATCCAAAACCACCATATTGGAATCATGTTGCTTCACCATTCTGGGAAGCTTAGTAATAAAATCCACTGCGACTACTTTCCACTTCCATTCTAGAATGGGAAATGGTTGTAACAACCTTGGTGGATGTTTATGCTCTATCTTCACCTTCTCGAACTTTAGACATATAGTTATGCAATTAACCACTTATTTCTTCATTCGTAGCCAAAAGTGTTGGCTTCTTACGACTGCAGTTGATTTATGATATCCTTGATTCTTATCATACGAAAAATTATGCATTTCCCTCATTGATGTATTTTTTATCTCATTGAAATTTGACACATATACCTTGCCTCTGTACATGGGAATTACATCCTCTTTCGAATCATAATATTTAAATTTATGCTATAAATTACCTTGATGTGATGTTTCTTTTATTTCTAGATATTGTTGATCTAAATTTGCAGCCCCTAAAATTCTATCTTTTAAATCTGTGTTTTACATGTTGATGGTTGCAATATGCCTCTCATGTTCTCTCCTATTGAATGCATCAACTACTTGATTCTCTTTTACCTTGATGTGATTAATTTCAAAGTCATATTCACTTAGAAATTCAAGCCGTCTAATTTGTATGGAATTTAATGTTGGTTGTCCAAACATATGTTTGAAACCACATTGGTCTTTCCTTAGCTCAATTTTCCTCCCATGAAGTAATGTCTCCACATTTTTAATGCATGTAAAATTGTTGCTAATTCCAAGTCATGTGTAGCATAATTCCTCTCATTCTCTTTTAATTTTCTGGACTCATAGAATACCACATGATCTCTTTGTGTGAGGACTCGACCAAGCCCTTCCTTTCATGCATCAGTGCACACAACAAAATATTCATCTAGGTCTGCAATATTCAATATTCGTGCACTTGTCAAAATGTCTTTAAGCTGCTAATAAATTTCTTCACACTTGGGAATTCATTAAAATTTCACTACCTTCTTTTTCAAAGAAGTGATTGGGCTTGCAATCTTTGAGAATCCTTTTATGAATATTTGGTAATAACTGACAAGACCAATGGATGATATCACCTCCATGACATTTCTTGGCACTGACCATCCTCTAATGGCTTCTATCTTCTCAGGATCAACTACTATTGTAATACCCCTAGGATGAACCCCAAATGTACATATAAATGTAACTGTCATTTAGATATAAGTTGGTGAGATGATAGTATAAAATATTTGGTTTGGTTTTGTGCACATTAATTTAGTGCATGTGAATATCACACCAAAAGAGTACACACATTTTAAAATGAATATAGTGTGCATCTTAATGTATATAGCATGCACCTATGTAAGTGCGCATCAATGGTGCACTAAAAGTGGAACAAATTAACATATGCAACACACACAGGTGTAAGTATGAAAGGATGGTGCACTGAAGGAAAATGACACACATTCTAGGATTCAACACACATCAGTTTGGTACATGATTTTGGAGGTCATAGACCCTTTTTGTATATATGTCATGTTGTAATGAGAACTTGTGTAAGGGTGGCACACTAAAATGGGAGTGCGCACATCTCAAAAGTTTTGCGCACACTAGTTTAGTTCATGATCTTTGTGTTTTTGGGTTGGTGATCTTGGATGCAAAAGATCAGTACTTATGTATTCTGAATGTAAATGTAATTAC
Organism: Picea engelmannii; assembly: GCA_009831015.1. Lineage (NCBI taxonomy): Eukaryota > Viridiplantae > Streptophyta > Pinopsida > Pinales > Pinaceae > Picea > Picea engelmannii. The sequence continues at coordinate 674,719 of ML783400.1, read as the reverse complement.
ATGCAAATATAATGAAAACACATCACTGCGACATACCAACTACATAAAAGAGTATGGGCGGGTATAAATCTACTAGTTTAGGTTAAGGGGGGATAAGTTAAGGGGGATTGAACCCAAAGGGATATTATATTAACATTTCGTTAGCACTAGATGGAACCTTTAGACTGCTATAAAGGTAAGACTAGTACCCATCAGGATATCAAAATTAAATGGATAGATTTAAATGTGAGAATGGTTCAAACTGACATGGATTAAGACTCAATCCAACAAATAAAATGAATGAATACTATTCTCCAACAAGGAAGGGATAAAACAAACCTTAATCAACAAATGTTGGACAAATGAATATAATAAATAGAGCAGAGCACTGAAGTAAATAACACAATTCACTTCCAACTAAATTGAATCATTTACTGAAGAAAATATCATAAATTAGAAACCATATAATTCAGAAATATAGAGTACTTGCATGGAAAAAATCGCAGTGCATGCAACAAATCATTCACTGCACAAAATGTAAATAACATTGTAATGAATCATTGATAGATAATATTCCACGAAAGCAACAGAAAAAGAACAGGTTGAAAAAAAAAAAAGTTGATCTTGTCTTTTCATTAGGGTCCTTCAATCCATATACACAATATTCTTAGCTTCAAAATCATAACTAGAAGTATGAGACTCAACCTCTAATCATTTGAACCTCTCAAAATGGTTACATATTACAATATATAGCCTTACACATGTTATTTTCCTTCTATGAGTTTGAAATCTAGTTGTTACATTGGATTCCATCCACTTAGGAGTTCGTTGTATGAGATAACAAGAGAAAATCTAACAAAATCCTAAAACCTAGAGTCATATTTACATTCATTAATATAACAAATAAATCACATATTGTGATATTTAGAAAGGCTAGGTAGATGCGACATGTGTCTTTCATGATTAATTGAAATGTTGAAGGAAGTTGGAACACATATGGAAACTAAAACCCTCTAACTAGGATGAATGTGTGAGTTTGCAACGAGCCGGTGGAATCTGCTGCAAATCCTTTATTTTAGTATTTTCACAGCGAATAACTGAAAATTTATATGATAACTCCATTCATTGAATTTTTGTATTCTACAAGTTGTAGTTGGTGTGAAAAAATTGTAAGATGGATTTGTACATCCTTTTCACTCCTTAACCTTGTTTTGGACCTGGCTATTAATCAAAACTATAACTGGACCATCAAACATCATAAGACAAAAAGTATCCTTTAGGTTTTGTAGCAACACATAACCATATCCTTCTCAAAATTGGTGTAATGTTCAAAAATGATTTCCCTCTGTCTTAACTATTTTTTGCATGTGCTAACAGGTCTAGGTTCTGCTTTGATACTTGTTCTATCAATTGTTGAAACTCTTCTTTAAATAATTTGTTTTCATCTTTGATAACCATATTTTTCTTGTATACATTCCTCACTTGACAGTGCAGGGGAAAGGATAATTTTACCATGTTTCTACTTTTATCAATTAGTACCTCACAACTATCCAAGTTCTCTTATATTTTAGTCTTCATTTCTTTATTCTCCTTCCTCAATTTCACAATTTGAACTTGTACATCCTTCAATAGGTTTTTGAGTCTCTTGATTGTTTGATTTATTTCATTAGGTAGGGACTATATTTCAATAAATTCTATAGTCTCTTGGTGAACAATGATGCATCCCCCCTCCCCTCCTGCGGGTTCTGTGTCTTCCTGGTCAAGGATTGTTCAAATATCTGAGCCAAATCGGCTTTTCGGGACCCTGCTAGCCCCACAAATCACTTTACACAGACCCCTTTTTCTCCTAGGCGCAGATCATGTGAGTCTCATGGGCTCCTGCGAAGACCCTTTTCTTTTTCTGAAAATTTGAGTGACAGGTGCTAGGCCTCTTATTGTTCACATGACCCCAGGTTATAACCTCGGGTCAGTCCTCTTCGAATCTCCATGCTTAGGATATTTTGTGCGTATCTTTCTCCCTTTTTCCTGATCTTCGAATCGACGAATTTACTCGAGACCAGATCTACGGTCCACATCTCTCCCACAACCAACGACTGTGATCTGCTTCAGACTCCGACCTTCAGGTATCTTCCTGCTTACCTCTCTTCTTTCTTTTAGAGCACCGTTCCTCTGAAATATGTGGATCTCCTCCACATGTCCTTCTGGATCCAATGGTCCAAATTAACTTTGCTCTTCGCAACTTCGCGAAGATCACCCTTTGCTCCATGCAAATATTCAGAAGTTATTTCTATCAAACTCTCAGATATGCTACCACGTCCCTCCATATGATCAATGGTAAGGATCCACTCTGATCTTCAGAGCTTCGACAATTTCACTCACTGGTCACCTTGAATCTTCCAGAGTGCTTTTGTTTCGAACATCCATATTAGCTACCAACTGTCAACCTTCACGATGGATGATCCCGCTTGTCTTCAAGATTTTGGGACTTTGGTGATTACTTACTCATGTGTAGTTACCAAGGGGTTTGAGGCTCGTGCACCTTACCTCTGGATCGGATGACTGTCGATCCAAGAACTCAGATTCGATGGCTAGGATTTGTTCCTCCTCGACGTGTTCCTACTTCTCATTGTCTGGAATATGATATGATGGTCCAAATTTCTCCTCCTACAACTGATCTGTTGGTTGTTATAGCTCCTCTCCTTAAGCTTTGGATTCCTCTCGAAATTGGGAAAAATGTCTAAGTATCAAAGGTTGTGGCCTTTGATCCTCCTACAAGCCCGAACGCTTGGGTCTCAATAGTGCTTCTGGGAATGCTATCCTTCCTTGAGCCTTCACGAATGTAACTTGACCTCAGCCCTGGCGATTCCTTATACTCTGCGTGCAAAATTTCACTTTCCCTTCTGTTGGTCCTTGACCAGGTTTGGAGATCCTTAGTCACTTTTGACCTATTTTGGGAGTTCGACAAGCTTTCGAAGGTGGAGCGCAAATCAAAGTGGATATCATAGGATCTCATCCCTTGTTTAGGGATTTTTGGGTTTTTGGATTATGTAATGGGTATGAGGATGTTGACCCATGGGTTTACCCATGTTTATTCCCTTCTTGTAATGTATAAATAAATATCTAGGTGATGTAAGTTGGCGGTGAATCGGTGAATGGGTGTACTGTGTTAAGTGCAAGTGATGGTTGTAAATACTTTGTGCACACTATGTGAGGCTTGCAAGGCTAAGTGAAAGTGACTATGTAAATGATTTTTTCTATAACCTAGCTCAGGGAAGGAGGATTTGGTGAGGTGCACATAGATCTCCTGTCCTATGCAGAGTATAATCTTCTGGCTCTGTGCATGTATTTGATTGGCAGAAGATAATAAAGAAGAAGAAGAGTTGGTGGACGTAGCCCCAGGCTGGGGGTGAACCACGTTTATCATGTGTTGTGATTTCTTTGTACATTATGGTTGTTATGTTGTTTATATGATTAGTGATTAGTGCAATGATGTATGCTTAGATGGATAAGATATGATAGATTAGTGCTTAAGTGATGTAAATGTATTCTAGATATGATCTATTTCCAAATGCTAAGTTCTTAGATGTGTTAGATCTGAGTGAATACTGTGTTGTGTTGTAATTAGTGTTTATCTGCATTGTAGACAAGGGTTAAATACTAATGAATGGAAATTTATAGGTTCTCTGTTAAGGTTTTGTAATCACAGATATGTGTCCCAGCTAGGTTGTAGACATCTGAGTCCTTCAACCACCCCTGCCTCTACCTCGGGTGATATTTCATCTGCTTCATAGGTGTTGCCGAAAGGGCTAGTAGTTAGAATTTTGTTGGTGCGTTGTTGAAGTGTTGAACCCTGGGTTTGCCCTTGTGCCAACAAATGGTTCCATTGCCCATACTTGAAACTTTGATTGCTAGGAACTGAGGAAAAGAAACAAAGATCTGTGCATAGATCCGTTGCTTTAGTACGCAGTACTCTACTTGACTTGCAAAGATCTGTGCTAATAAAGGAATCAGATCTGAAGAAAAGAGGTAAGATCCGTGAAATTTTTTGTCAAAAGAGGTAAGATATGGAATCTTTGTGCTCTGTTAAAGGTAAGATAAGTGAATTTTTTTGTTTCAAAGAGTATGGATCTAGGTATGTTTGATAAATTTTGTCCTAGTCTGAAAATTAGGGCATAGTTAGAAGAAAGAATGTTTGGTATGAGTAGATTTGATAGAAATAATGAAAGATATGTTATTCCTATGCATAAAAAGAATGTTTGGACTAACAAATGGATGCATGATCCTAGAAAGAATTTTGTGTGGGTTAGCTACTATGATCCTAGTGTGCAGTATAGGAAGAGTTGGGGATAATTTAAGAGTAAGAGAGGATTGACCCTTTGTTACAGCTGCAGAAGGTCAGGCCATATTGCTAAGGATTTCCCTGATAGAAAACCTAGTTGTCTTTGTTGTAAATCTATGGATCATGAGGTTTTGGATTTCCCTAGAATGATTGCTAGGGTTGAAAGAATGAATATGAGACAAGAAAACCATGAGACAAGCCAGAAAACTAAGGATATGATAGAACCCTAGAAAGAATCAGAGATTGTATTACTAAAGATGAAGGAAACCCTGGATGACCACATAGATATCAACTTATCATAGATTATCAAAGAGAAAGAGTTCATATAAACAATAATAGGAGACTTCGACATAGACTGTGTTCTTGATGAGGAAACACAGGTGAATATTATGACAGAGAGAACTTGGGAAATTTTAGGAAAGCCTGTTATGATTCCTTCATTGGAAGGAGTAGGATTATTTAGAGGAAAGTTGATAACCCTATGTGGAAGACTTACCCATACATCTATGACTGCTCATGGCACTTTGAAAGAAGAAGAATTTGAGGTTGTTAAGTTTATTGAGAACAACACCCCATTTTCTATGTGACTAGGAAAAACCTGGATTGAGAAAGGTTAGATCCGAAGAAAACAAGAAGAGGAAGCTCTAGAATAGAAAAATAAAGAAATAAGAGACTTCATGGCTAAGAGAATAACACACTTACTAGAAGAACAAGAAAACTAGTCGAAGCTACTAAGAACCAAAAATCTGGATTTCAAAGTTGAAAGAACATAAGAAGACCTGAAACACTTGTCTGTACAAGAGAGTAGAGAACCTACCCCAGACAGAGAAGAAGTATTGGCCTTGAACCCTATGAAATACCATCAACAATGCGAAGTTACTATTACAAGAGGAGATAAGAATCATAATGGGAAGAAGAACCCAGTAACGTAGATCACAGGAAAGAAGGATAGAAATCTCAGCAAGAAGAAAGCAAAGTTGGAGAAATTACAGGAATTTCCAGAGAAGACTTCACAGAAGGAAGGTCTCCAGAATTCAAAATTCGTTAGAATATTAGAGCAAATCAGATTGACACTTCGCCATGGATGAGAGAAATGACCGTTGGAGGCATTATAACCATTAGATTGACATTCCTGAATGGTTAGGACAACAAATATGATAAGAAATCTCACCATTAGACCGTTGGGACCACGCCGTAATGGACATAACTGCATTGATGAAGGCTTCTTGTCCATTGGAAGGATCCGTTACATCATTTTCTACTTATCCCATCAAATGTTTCACCGAGCACACTTTCACTAGTTGTATCTGAGCCAACAAGAGAACTCATTGTTACTGTGTTGTGCTTATTGAGACCTTGCCATTCATTCTATTGCATTGAGAAATTGTTCATCAGCCTGAGATATCCAATCTCGAGCATGCATGTCAGATAAGCTCAATGCTATGGAAAAGTCAGTAGAGGAAGTTTTAATCCATCTAATGGCAGAGAGAGTGATGTCCACAGGAGTTCAAGCCTCATTGACGAGAGGAGTGAAAGCCTCCCCTTCGACTTCTCATGGATCTGGACCATCCCGAGTTGCATATGAGAAAAGAACCAAGCATCGATATGACTTGGAAAATGCAAAGTTAATCCCTTCCATCCTGTCCAACTACATACCGCCTCTGGTCGGTGGGGTGAATTATGACAATGTCCCCAGGGACTTCGACTACACCTTGGTCACTGCATACCTCCTGAAGGGGGTTCATACAGGCAAGCCTTAGTCGGATAAAATAATGACACTAAAGATCAATGAATTTAACCTAGGGGATCGCAAGAACTTCATCATGATCGCTCCTCATAGGTATTTGACTAGGATGAAGGGGAAGAAGTCGATGATAATCCCCCAACCATGGACTATGGACCTCACGCATTCCACCATCCTAAACGTGATGAAAATACCCCATTTTGGAAGGCACTAGGAGGTTAACGTGTGTGTTAAGCTCCTACTGTCGAGCTTCCATGGCGGTTATTTGTGGCTAGATAGACGCATCACTGTCGATCCGATGTTGATCCATTAGATCACTGGATTGAGCATGCAGGCACCAGACTCGCAAGACTTTTACCCAGGGAAGGCTGTAGACCGCGCCCTGGCACAAAAGATTAAAGATACATATGATGATGTGGAGAAGGGGAAGCGAGGCTACAAGGTAGCCTCCATCCAGAATGGCATAGTGTGCCTTTCTTTCCAGTTGATTGCTGGTAAGCTAGTCTAAAAGAACATACCCATGTAGGTCACAGGGTTTGTTGTTGACCTCGTAGGAAAATGCGTGGAGGGGCTAAAAATGAATTGGGAAAAATACTTAGTGAACCAGTTAGACCAAGACTGTTGCGAAGCTCAGGATCAGGGATATGAGTTCCATTTTAGTTGGTTATTGATCCTCATTGTTTTCATAGCTTGGGATATGCTAGAAGGTGTGACCTTCCCTGAACTAGATCCATATGAACCCTTAGCTGCGAAGTTCACTTCGCTATGGTATTCAAGCAATATGGGAAAACAATGGAAATCAAACATGGTGTTCCACACCTACTACCTATAGTTAAAGAGGGCTATTGAGGTTGTCCCTCATATAACACCGAACACCCTACATAGGTTTAGGCCATTTGTGAAGTTCCACACAGACGAACATTTTATCTACATCACTATGCATGGAGACGAACACAAAGAAGTACTACAAAATTACTACAAACTCACAGAGGAGTACCTAGAAGAAATAACTAAGGAGTGGCCTGCATAGCTCCTTATCCCCGTTGACCCCACAGAACTGTCCGATCCATAACTAATCGAAAGCCCGATGATCACTCGTGAAGGGCATGATACACCTGGAACTAGCAAAAGGAAGAAGATAGAAGAAGTCCAATAGTTGAGCAGTGCATTAGAATAAACTGCTTCAGAATCACCTGGAGGAGGAGGTGATGATGAAGTAGATAAAGAAGATAACAATGGAAAAGAAGATCAACAAAAGCAAGGCAAATTAACACTACCTAGGGATCCCATTGATGAGGCTGATCCATCTAAGAAAAGAAAGGTTTCTCCCATGAAACCTAGATCGCAGAAGAAATCCAGAGCTAATAAGACCAAGCTAAGGACTGTGCTCACACTCGATGACTTCAAATTCATCATCGCAGATGTATCAGATGCCTCAAAATATATTTTGAAGAGAAATGAAGATAAGAAAGAGAATATGTATGAAAACATTGAAGAAGAACTACGAGGGGTACATCAAGCCCTTCACTCCAGCCACGTAGTGTCCACTACCACCCCTCCATCAGAAGAAATAGAGTTGGGAGATGATCCTACCCAACTCCATAGATTAGCTGATGTGACTGAAGATCGCGTTAATTATGCATAGGAAGAAATAAAATAGGCCACAGTTTCCCTGAAGCAAGCACAAGAGGAAGTAATAGAGAAACGCAGGGTTGCACAATAGGAGAAGGTTTCCCTCCAAGCAAAGTTTGAAGAGGAAAAGGCGCAGATCCATCACGAGAAAGAACAGTTGCTCGCAGAGTAGGTTGGAGTAAAATAAGTAGTCAACAAAGCACTTCACTCTATGATGGGCTTAGACCAAAAGGAGGAAGACCTAGTGGAGCATCATGTAGCACAACTTGCTGAAGCCATCGAACAACTTCAACAGAGAATAACAGATCTACAGCTACAAACCGTGCCAAGCACTCCACAGGACATGTGAGATCAAAGAGAAGCAACTGTTCAAAACACAGTTGAGAGAATTAAGGCCTTAGCCATGGAATGTAAACAACTAAGTGATCACAACATGAAAACTTATGAGCGACTCACTGAGGATCCTGAATTGAAGACATTGGAGTCACAACTCCAGGAGGAAAAGAAGCAAGAAGCAATAGCTTAGGCACAGTTGAATCTCTTGTCAGCAGTCGAGAGAATGAAATGATCCCAGGAACAACACACTGTTCAAAATCAAGTCCATGCCATATAGAACAAAGTCATGGAAGTGACTCAGAAGCTCCAGCCAGTCCAGAATGAAGCTTGCCAACTGTTTGAAGAGATTGAAGGCTGAGGAGAAAAACTAGAACATGTAGTCACTGCATTTGAGAAATGCTTGGAAGGAACGGTGAATGAGGCAGTTCTTTAGGAGTTCTCCGAGCAGGAGGCCTTGGCGCAACATCAGGTTGAATTAGCTCGAGCCAAGCTTGAGGCGTTTGAGGCAGAATTACCCAGAGAAGAGTGACTGGGGACGAGTCACATGTGAGTGTTGGGGGCCTGTTGGCCCTTGACCAAGTTTGGAGATACTTGGTCAATTTTGACCTATTTTGGGACTTCGACAAGCTGTCGAAGGTGGAGCGCAAGTCAAAGTAGAGATCAAGGGATATCGACCCCTTGTTTAGGGATTTTTGGGTTTTTGGATTATGTAACAGGTATGGGGATGTTGGCCCATGGGTTTACCCATGTTTAGGCCCTTCTTGTAATGTATAAATAGATATCTAGGCAATGTAAGTTGGTGGTGAATCGATGAATGGGTGTACCGTGATAAGTGAAATTGATGGTTATAAATACTTTGTTCACACTGTGTGAGGCTTGCAAGGCTAAGTGAAAGTGACTGTAAGAGACTGTGTAAAGGCTTTGTGTTGTAACCTAGCTCGGGGAAGGAGGATTTGGCAAGGTGCGCGCAGATGTCCTTCCTATGTGGAGTAGGATCTTGTGGCTCTGTGCATGTAGATGATTGACAAAAGATAATAAATAAGATTAAGAGTTGGTGAATGTAACCCCAGGATGGGGGTGAACCACATATATCCTATGTTGTGGTTGCTTTGTGCATTATGGTTGTTATGTTTTTTATGTGATTAGTGCTTAGTGCAATGATGTATGCTTATATGGATAAGATATGATAGCTTAGTGCTTAAGTGATGTAAATGTATGCTATATCTGATTTATTTCCAAATGCTAAGTGCTTAGATGTGTTAGATTTGAGTGAATATTATGTTGTGTTGTAATTAGGGGTTATCTGCGTTGTAGACAAAGCTTAAATACTAATGAATGGAAATTGCTAAGTGCTCTATTAAGGTGTTGTAATCACAGATCTTTGTCCCAGCTAGGTTGCAGACATCTGAGTCCTACAACCACCCCTACCTCTACCTCGGGTGAGACTTCATCTACTTCACAGGTGTTTTTGAAAGGGATGGTAGTTAGGTTTTTGTTAGTGTTTTGTTGAAATGTTCAACCCTAGGTCTGCCCTTGTGCCCACACCTTCCAAGCTTCAGGACTTGGAACAAGTCCTTTGGTGCACACCTTGTGCTATCTATTTTGAGATTTTGAACTTACTCAGTATCCTAAGGGTGTTAGCCATATGCTTCCTTCAAAATATTATATAGTTCCCTCCAGGAAAATCGATGCTCTTCCTCATGAGATTTGTAAAGTGAAACCCACTTAACCTCTAGCGCACTCCTTTCTCTCTCTATGCAAACTTTCACTTGACTCTCCTCTGAATATTAAACTTGTGGTGTGCCCTCTTGGAAACCTTTCTCCCATAACTTTGAATTAAAGTTCTCACGCACTCCTTGTGCTCGAATGAGCCTTTAGATGTTTTCTTACTTTCAATACTTCACCTATTGTTGGCCTGGTGCACTCCTTGCACAGGTCTTCCCCTGAATCCTGAACTCTTTCAGGTTCACTAATGCATCTCTTGCATCTGTTCAATGCAGACATGTAGAGCTCCCTTACCCAGAGTGTTCAACAACTCTGTTTCCTTCAACTTCTCCAACACACCAGAATGTGTTGGTCCTTTATATTTTTTCACCTGCTCAAAGCACTCCTTACTGAGCCTTTCCTTCAGAGTTTTCAGAAACTCTAAACTATCTCTCTTGTCTGTTTACCAGAGTTTTCAATAAATTTGGGGTGTCTTATCTTGACACTTCTCTCCTCTCTGAACATAGAACTGAATTCACTTGTGCACACTTGCACCTACTCAATGCCCACCTAGCAGATCTCTACGAAATATTCAATAATTCTTCCTTATGTGCCTTCCCTGCATAATCTCTCCTCCAAGGTGATCAATAAGCTTGAGGCTCCTTTATGATTATGCGAACTATTCTGGTTTTCCCTCCTGTCATGTTCTCTCCTCTGAACTCAAAGAAAAATTCATATATGCACTCCTTGCGCTGTCTCACAAAGTTCTTAGTACTCTGTGATGCATTCCTTTCATTTAGTCTAAAGAACCCATAAAAAATCCAACAAACTCTCAAAGATAGAGAATTCTATCTTCCTCTCGCAGATGAAATCTATTACATAAATCTACAACATAAATTCCTAATCGCACAGATAACATTCATAGACATACAACACACAGGAATTCATAAACAAATAAATCTATTCTTTTGTATTAATATCAGAATGCTAATTACAATGTGTGAGATCGAACTGCTACAGAGTCTCAACTCTCTCCTCTCCTTCTTGGGTTACAATGATTTTTTCTATCAACTTCCAACAGCCTTCATTGGGCATACGTTAGAATGCTTTATATAATAGGGCTCATCGATCCTTGCCTTCAAACTTCTCTAGTGGTGTCTAATCACCATTTACAATGCCTAACTACCGAGGAAAATTACATTGAATTTCATTCAATGGCCATCTAGTCCGAATCAGATATAGATCTCATCAACCAGTCATCCATTAAAGGCAACCTTATCTACATCCTGTATAAAGGCATCAACTCGACTCTTCTAGCCTTTCAACATTTAATTGCATTTAATTTTACACTTGAAATTTTAAATATCGGGGCGAAACGAGACAGTTGGTGCCTCTCCCATCCTTGAATGCACTTTGATGTGCTGGAATGATGGAGCGTGATGAGGTGGAGTGATGCTCTTGCATGGAACAGGTTCTTTGGTTTTATGATGAACAAATTTTTGAGATGAATCTTCTGTCATAGCAGTTAATTTCCTTGTTGTTCACCTGGTCAAAATTTTTCTAGGTACTTATTTTGTAGATGTCTCTTGAATCAACACTACCCTTTTTATTGATGATGTATGGACCTCTTCTGAGACCTGGACCTTTTCTACACTTTCATTTACATAATCTAGATATTATTTCAATGTTGACCTAGTTAAATGTTTTCTAGGTTTTGGCATTTTCGCTGCTTTAGCACTGAATTCAAGATTTCTCTTACTTTTCTTACTATGAGATCTCTCTATCACATCTTCAACATTGTTCATAATCTTCTCTAAATATTTCTCCTCTTGATCCTTTTTTGTCTTTGACTTACCAAAAGTTGTTTGAACTACTTTCTCAGTTGAGGAAGGGATTTTTCTCTTTGTTTGAGGAGTACTGATAATATATGGACTAAAACCTGATGTGGAAAAAAAACTATACCAATCTCCATTTGTTTTACTGAGCTCCTCTAATACTAGTAGTTTGATAAGGCTAGAATGAAATATGAAACTTTAAACTAATTTGGATTTATCCTTCACCTTATCAGACAATTTAGGCAAGCTTCTGAAAAGATAAAAGTGAAAATTCAGGAGTTGCTTACCAGTAAAATACATGAGTAAATTGATATGGTATTGGTAAACCATGTTGAAACGTCCCTCACAGGTGAAGTATCTCTGAATTACTCTTATCATATTTTCAAATTATTATGTCATGTGACTCATTGGCACTCCTATAGATATATTATCATCCTGATACTCTAGTTTGAAGTAGTCATGGAATAATGCAGAGTCCACGACCATCCCCTTGAGCCATCTCTCACCCTAACAAGGAATCTCTGTAGTTGTTGCAATTTTCTATTATGTTACCTGAAAATCAAGTGAGCCAACTTTGGTATTGACACCATCAAAATTCATTGCAAACTTCTTAGCTACCTCCATGTACCCCTTATGTAATTTCTCAGAGAAAGTGATACATCCCACCCTCTGAAAACATTCTCTAAAGAAAGTATTTGAATTCATTAGTTCCATGTCATGAGGTTCAAACCTCAAAATTTCACCTCCTTTGTAAATATTCTTCTTTTGCTGTGTCGATTCCATGTACAGGAAAATTCAAAATGTACATCAAAATTTAGGGCACTAGGGTTTATTCCTAAACAGGGTTTTAGTAGAAAAACACAGTTTTGCAGCAAATGATAAATTAGTATAGGTTGAAACTTTTAAAACAACAAGACCAAAATGGAATGGAAGAAAATATCAGTGATCAAGTTTGAGTATGGTTGAAAGGTAAATCATTTGAGTTGTTGGGCAAGAACAGGGTTTCAATCCTTTGAGTTGTTGGGCAAGAACAAGGTTTCAACAATCAACAAAAGTTTTTGTAGCATGGAGGGTTTTGGCTGCAAATTGGGTTTTATACTGCGAATAAGATGCTAGAGAAACTGAGAATTAGGGAAGAAAACTTGAAAATGAGAAGGATGTAGTCAATAATCAAAATGAAAATGAGCAGAAACATAGCATCGACTACTACAAGAGTTTTTAGAACGATCTCATAAAATTGGAAGAAAACACAGTTTAGCAACAAAAGAAAATTGAACTTCTTTGATAACTGCACCACGCTCCAAAGATATTTTTTTGAATCTCACTCATCATGACATGAAACAAAAAACAAGACATCACTAAATCCCACATCCAAAACTCATGATTACAAATCGTTAGTGGATTCTGCAACAATTTGAATTTTAACGGTTTGATATTGTGAAACATTAGAAACTTTAGCAGTGAACTATGATTTGATTGGATGCAGGATCTGAAGCTACAAATTTATTTTAATAGCCCTATTAACCCTTGATATATGACATGACTCACCCTTGGGAATTTCCAAAACAACATGAAATGACTCTTAAACTTGCTCCCTTTTGTATGATGACATCAAGACAATATGAGGGATATGTGACTTCAACCTATAAACCAAATCTAAAGAAAGTTCAAGAACTTACTTATTTACCCAAATACAACTCAAAAAACTCAAAAACATGACTAAATGAAACTTAACATAAAATTATAAGAAAATGACCTAAATGACTAAGAATTAACACATGGTCTTCAGAAGGCCAGTGGTATTCTTTGCAACAAACCAATCAAAAGTTAAAATGAGGTAGATTTGACTCGAGTACATTTCATGTGCTAACACATTCCTTAAAGTATAATGTAAGGATATTATTTTATCCTAAGTCCGAAGGATGGGGACAAGTGGACCCAAGGTAGCTCTCAATGTGATAAGTGTTAAGTTGGGAACATGCATTCATATAGTTTGGACTTAGTACATTTTGTCCATCATTATTTTATCATTCATCATCATTCGATCATAATGAGAGTAGGAGAACCATACTATTATTGTCACAATAACTTGTTGTTACTATCGTAGATATATGTACATTTATTATCTTGGAGAGATGAATTGAAGAGGTGAGTTGTCAAGACTCTAGGACATTGCATTCTCTCCAGGTGAGGCAATTCCTAGGAATTATTTCCCGAGGTGACAAACTTCAATGAAAGGGATCTAAAACTTCCTATCCAACCTGTTGTTGAAGCCCTTGAAGGGAAGCCGGGTAGTCGAAGGACTGTTGAATAGAGAAGGGGAACACTTCCTGGGGTGGGACAAACATGTAGGGAATGAGGGACTATCGACTGTCAATATGAATTGGAATCTGTGATGGAGTTTCCTGTGATTGAGTCACCTGTGACTGAGTTACCTATGACTAATTTTCCTATTGAAAGAGATACCTATATTTGTTAGGAAACCTTACCTAAGTGGAGTTTAACCCCATCTACGGGGTGACCCACTATTGAGATTTATGAACATAACAGTCTAAGGATGGGAGGAACATGGAAGGTCTATGCACAATTGGCATCATTTATTCAAATATAAGTGTCAATTGTGCTTAAATCATGTTCTGCAATAAAAAAATATACATTTTATTACATGGATTTATCCTATTTATGTTGTGTGTATAATTCTGTTATGATTGTGTATAGTTCTATTATGAATATGTATGTAACCATGCATTGTAGAGTATTTATATGTTTTAATTAGCAGTAAAGAAATCTTGTTTAATTGTTGGTAATGAAGACATTATAGTATGGTATTAGATTTTAAGACTATTTAATTGACATAACCGGTGGGTAGTAGGGTATGTTACAAAGTGGTATCATATTTGATGACAAGAGGAGTTTTTGGTGTGATGTGTCTAGCCTGGGTGGTCGGGTATGTTACAAAGTGGTATCAAATCCCAATTTTCAACATTGAGCATGGATGGGCCAAGTTAAAATAACGTCGAAGTGGATTCTCTTAGAGAATTGAATTAGAGAGTTGATAAATTTCTAGTTACAATGCATCCATGAAGGAAATTGGAAGCAATTGAGTGGAATTGGGTAAAGCCCCAATTTCTATTGTTAAATTCATGGATAATTTGGGGGAATTTTGTGAAGTGATGAGATATCCTTAATTTTAATCTATGTTTAATAGAATTCATACATGAATTGGTCAAATTTGAAGTTACAGGGAAACTATGACAGATTAAGTGGAAATCAGTCAAGTTCGGAAAAACCACAGTTTTGTTTATGGACCGTCGACATAAATCTTATTGAACATAAGTGGAATTGTTTCAATAAAATTATCAATTCGTGAATGAATTGTAAAATTCATGCCGAGTATATCAACTAGTGGTGCACACAAAAAATTGTCATTGCAAAGGTTGAATTGGGTATATTGGAGTGAAATTGAACAAATTTCATGATTGCATAACGTCCATGGTGAAAATTGGATGAAAATCAGGCAAAATCCCCTATTTCTGCATCAAAACTCATGAAAAAATTAGTTACGTGTCGAATATATTGTGCACGCTAAGTAGTAGTGATGCATAGGAAAATAAATATACACATGAGTGTGCATTAAAATTGGGTACTTCACTATGCGGAGCTAGTGATGTGGAAAATGATGTTGCAAAGGTGTGCACACTAAACATTTGGTGTTGCGCAGAAAATAAGGGTACAAAGGGTATGTATACTAAGTTTTGGCACTGTTTTGGGTATAATTGATAATGGGTGCAAATTATAGATGCCCAGAAACATGCACTAAATTTTGGCATCACAGGAAGTAAAGCTTGTGGAACACGATTAATAATTTGATGTGCAAAGTGTGCATTTGGATTTTTGGCAGAGCATTGTTTGAATTTGTTGTTGGTCATGCAACATTGAGCTTGTAGTGCGTGCATGATATTTGTGTGCAACACAAAAGTTGTTCTTAGTAGACATTGGCACACGACAAAATATTGGCACACAGGGAGTATTAGCACACATTATGAACAAATTAAACCTCGGCGTCGTGTGGTGTGGTTCTTGTAGTGCATGCAAAATATCGAGGCACGACACAAAAGTATGTTTAGAGGATATTGGTGTGCAACAAAAAATTATGTACATTGGTTATTGGTGCACAATACATGTGCTACATTATAACATTGTGTGTGAAAAGTTGGTGCATGCTAATTATGGATCTATAATTGAGAATTAGTGCATGTGAAGTGATTGGGCAGTTAATCTTCCCAAGAAATCAAAATAATGAATTATGATGCATTATGGAAATATAATTGTACATAATTTCCTGATTCTATTAAATTGTTTATCCTAACAAATTTTGTTGTCTGCACATTTTGTAGAGTTAATAACATTATATCAGAACATGATCAACAAAAGATAGAATCATGGAATATGTCCAGGGAGTTTACAACCATGAAGAAGAGATCGAAGGAATGTATTCCCATATGGTTAATGAAAGTACACATTCAAATGGACATGGAGAAGGTAAGGAAGAAATCATGAACTTGGTAGAGACCATACAAATTTTGCAAAAGGATTTCCTAAGTTATATAGTTGACAATGATAAGCTTATGAAATACAAGTAGCAATAGGAAGAATTCAACATTAAGTTGATGTAGATTTTAGTCAAAATAGAGAAGAAGAGGGATAAGAATACTGAGTCAAGTAGATTAGGAATCCATAAGTCTCATGATAAGAGAAGTATATAAAAAATATTTAGCAAACAACACCATCACTCTTCAAGGCATTCCACTAGGAGAGTGCGCATCAGTTCAAGTCTTGCCAAGAAGCATACGAAGAGGTCTGGGGTGGATGAGCTTCAGGGAGAAATCAACAAAATCAATCCTCCTACTTTTGATGGTGATACAAATGGATGTTAGTGGCCATCCACCTCTTCCACTGAATCAACATTTTGAGCCTGTGGTTTTGATAAACCATGATATTCACCCTTTTGATGGGGAATGGAATGTAATGTCATCTTCATTTGTTAATTACAGACATCATTTAATGATTTCCTAGTTGTCTTATGTTATACCTACATCATAGTGTTAATGCACCGGATCCCATTAGAACTCCACAATTAAGCACACTCAAGCTACAGTGGTATTCAGATGGGTGACCACCTAGAAAGTCCTAGTGTTTTACATGCCTATGTCATTTTATAAACTTAGTCCAATTTATCCCACATGCATCATGGGAATTGTTCTCCTCCCACTCTCTCATATATAATTGAGGTGAAGGAGGCCCTTTAAGAATGCAATGGGGTGTGATTTAAAGATTCTTGTGAATGAAGCGTAGTCAACATCTCTTTCTTTTTAAAGATAAGCTACCCCATTTTTCTAGTTTGTGTTCTATAGTGTGTTTCTATCTTATTCAGTAATAGAAGTTTGGTTTCACTGTATTTATGTGTTCTCTTCTATATTTTTGTGTATTTTATTGTTATAACTCGGTTATATTTTTTTCCTTCATTTTGTTCTCAAAATAATCTGGATCAGTGGTATGAAAGAAGTCTTTTTGTAATATACCAGATATAAAATGTATGCAGAACAGAAATAAAATGCTAGTAATGGCAGAATAACAACAATATAGCCAGAAAATTCATCACAATAACACTGAAATGATATAAGAATAACAACAAAAATAGCACTTTGAATATGAAAGCAATGTTCACATGCCTCTTTGAGGGGGCAACCTCCAGTTGAGCAAAGCTCTATTACAATAATATCCAAGCTAGGGTTCTCATACCCTCGACTCCTATTTATACTAAAAAGAATCATCTAGAGGAAGATCCTTCTAGAAGCGGAAGCTTCTATTAGGTATTCTTACATCCACCTTATTCTATTTTATTGAAAGGCCTTATTAATATTGACCTTTATTACATTTGAATATATTGTTCTACCTATGTGCGGGTTAGGACCCTAACATGTCCGCCCCCTTAAAAACAACCTTGTCCTCAAGGCTTGAGATGAGGAAATTGTTGCAGAATGGTAGCTGGTTCCCAAGTGGCGTCTAGTGGAGTTGTATCTTTCCACTGGACTAGCACTTCCTTGATGGTTCTTTGACATAGGCGATGCTCATGCTGGTCCAAAACTACTTGTAGCCAAATGGATCCTTCTTTGGCTAACTTGGGAAGGTTGGTTTGAATTTGGCACTTAGCTCCAATCACCTTCTTTAAGCATGAAACATGAAAAATAGGATGTAGCTTTGAATGGCTGGGAAAAGCTAACTGATAGGCAACTTGTCCCACATGCTTGAGCACAGTATAAGGACCAAAAAATTTGGTTGCTATCTTCTCACAATGATCGGCCTTGAGGGAAGTTTTCTTGTAAGGTTGCAGTCGAAGAAACACTTGATCCCCTTCTGCAAATTGACGTTCAGAGTGACCTTGATCTGCTTGTTGCTTCATGTGATTCTGTGCCATGACCAAATTCTCTTTGACGGTATGGAGAATAACCTCTCGAGCTGTAAGTGTTAGGTCAACCGCCTGGACCTTGAGGCACCTAGTAAGTATGAGAGAACTGAAGGTGGCTTCTGTCCATATACCGCTTCAAAAGGAGTCATGCGTGTAGCTATATGGTATAAAGTGTTGTGCCACCATTCAACTAGGGGTAGCCATTGAGCCCACTGATTTTTCTTTTCCGAGGCAAAACACCTCAAATATGTTTCCAAACACTTGTTGACAACTTCCGTTTGGCCATCAGTTTGGAGATGATAAGCTATGTTGAGATGCAATTATGTTCGTTGTATCTTGAACAGTTCTTGCCAAAAATTGCTTGTGAAATTTGGGTTGCGATAAAAAAGAATAGAGTGTGGCATGCCATGAAGCTTGAAGACCTGATCCATGAAGATTTGAGCCACCATGGATGCTGTAATCGAGTGTTGAAGGGTGAAGAAATGAGAATACATGGAAAGGAGATCAACAACCACCATGATGATGGATTTATTTCCCGATTTGGGTAAGTCGGTAATAAAATCCATAGATATATCCTTCCAAATAGCAGGTGGAATTGGGAGCAGTTGTAGTGTGCCCGACGATTTGATTGTTTCTCCCTTGTTGCGTTGACAAACATCACATTTAGCTACAAAATTACAAATGCCTTGTTTCATACCATCCCAGAAAAAGGAAGATTTGACCCTGTCATAGGTTTTGGTGAACCCAGAGTGCCCTGCTGTGGGTGTAGCATGAAGCTCATAAAGTACCATGGATTTAAGCTTTGATTGTTTACTTAAATACAAACGAAATTTGTATCAAATTTCCTCATGGAGCCAAGAGTACCCTGGGGAAGCTGGAGCATTGGAATGCAATTGCTAGATCAACTACGAACTTTTGGGATCTTGTAGCCATTCCTAGCGAATGGATTGGAGCCAATCTGGTACAATGAATGAAAGAGAAAAAAGGGATCCTTCATCTTCATATTTTTGGGAAAGTGCATATGAAACCACATTGTCTTTTCCTTTCTTATAAATGATCTCATAATCATATCCAAAGAGTTTAGTCACCCATTTTTGTTGTTCCGGGGAGGAAATGCATTGTTCCATAAAATACTTGAGGCTTTGATGGTCTGTCTTAATTTAGAACCGTTACCCCAATAGATAAGGATGCCACAGATCCACGACATGCATAATAGCCAACATTTCCTTTTCATAGATGGATTTGACCAGATTTATTTCAGATAGTTGCTTGCTGGTAAAGGCCAAAGCTCGACCCTCTTGTATAAGGACAACACCAATTCCTTTCCCTGAGGCATCACATTCCAACACAAAGGTCTTTGTGAAATCGAGAAGGGAGAGGACTGGAGTGGTGCACATGGCCATGTTCAAGGTTTGAAAATCTTAAGAAGGGGCTAGAGTCCAAGTGAAAGAGTTCTTTTTTAGGAGAGCAGTGAGAGGTGTTGCAATCTTCCCATAATCCTTAACAAACTTGCGATAATACCCTGTTAAGCCTAGAAATCTATGCAAGCTCTTAATAATCTTTGGGTGAGGCCAGTCTTGCATAGCTTCAATCTTTTTAGGATCCACCCTGACGCCATATTTTCCAACCAGATGACACAAGTATTCTACTTCTGAGGTGCCAAAAGCACATTTAGACTGTTTCAGGAAAAGTTGGTGCTGAGAGAGTAGATGGAGAACTCGATCCACATGAGAAAGATGGTATGTCCAGGTTTTACTATAGATGAGGATATCATCAAAGAAAACTAAGACAAAATGGTGGAGAAAAGGACAGAAGACATGATTCATGAGGCTTTGGAAGGTGGAGGGGGAATTACACAAGCCAAAGGGAATGACCAAAAACTCATAGTGGCCCTCATGAGTTATAAAGGTAGTCTTGGGAATATCTACCTCTTTCATACATATCTAGTGGTAGCCCGAATGAAGACCCAGTTTAGTGAAGAATTGGGTGCCACTCAATTCATCCAGGAGGTCATCAATGACAGGAATGGGGAATTTGTCTTTGATGGTAAGTTTGTTGAGTGAACGAAAGTCAAGACACATTCGCCAAGAACCTTCTTTCTTTAGGACCATGACCATAGGAGATGAATAGGGGCTCATACTAGGGAGGATAACGCCTGCATTAAGGAGTTCCTGGACCATTTTCTCAATTTCATTTTTTTGGGAAAAGGGGTGACGATACAGATGGATATTGGGAGGAAGGCTTCCAAGTACAAGGGGAATGGAATGATCATGAACACCACGGGAATGAGGGAGGCCTTGGGGAGTGGAAAAGACCAATTGATGTTTAGAAAGGATGGATTGGAGTTCTTGTGGTACCGAGGGTGTCTCTGTTGCTTTTATGGCATGGAGTTGGGCGATAACACCAGAATGACCCTTTTTGAGAAGCTTTCCCATGCGATGGGAACTAATGATATCAGGTGAACTGGCGGTGATGCCTTGGAACTTATATTGGTGGCCCTCCTGGTCGAATTGCATGGTTAAGTCTTTAAAATCCATGAGAATGGGACCCAAAGTCCTTAGCGAGTCTGCACCCAACACAATGTCACAACCTCCCATGTTGATAGCAAACATATGGGATTTAAGGTGGTAGTCACCAATTTGGAGACACAAATTTTCACAACGCCCTCCACATTTCATGGAACCACCATTGGAAATCATGATTTGGAAATTATTGATGGCATGGATGTAGCAATGAGTTTCTTGGGCAATGTGGCGATGAATAAAATTATGGGTGCTACCACTATCAACCAGAATGATGACCTTCTGATGCTTGATGTAACCGATTAGCTTGAGGGTTTGGGGAGTGGAGAAGCCAGTGAGAGCATTGAGGGAAATGAATGGCTCTACTTCGGGAGGGTCTAAGGGAAGGGTTATGTCAGTGGATTCAGGTGATTTAGACATAGAGGGGGTTTCTTCATCTTCTTCCGAAATCTCCTCGGAGATGGCCATAAAAAGAATTTTTTCTTTACACTTGTGGCCCAAGAAATATTTGTCATCACAGTTATAACAAAGGCCTTTGAGTTTGCGTTCATCCATTTTAGCCTGGTTCAATTTTTGGATCTTTAGTGGAGTAGAGGGAGTAGTGGGATTTACTAGTTTAGGGCGAGGGATGAAGGAGGTTTTGCGGTTTTGACAAGATAAAACTTGTTTTTCTTCTTTATCTCTTTTGGTAGCCTCCACCCAACTCTCAGGCTGAGCCATGAGGACATGGGCCCGAATTTCATCCTTGAGGCTGCTGATAAAACACTCTCGAAAAAAGGCATCAAACATGCCCTCTGTTCTAAAAGCCAGGCGCTCAAAGGCAGCTATAAAGTCTTCCACTGTTCCTAACTATTTCATCTTTTTCAAATGGCCGAAATGTTTGGTGTCAGTGTCAAAGCGTTCATAAATCTCTGCCACAAATTGTGTCCAAGCAATATAGCCTTGACGAGAATTTTTTCTCCATTGCCAACGTTCTTGATCTAGATGGAGAACACCATACTGGAGTTTGGCCAAGTCATTTGTAATTCTGTATAAAGAGAAGTAATGTTCCATTTGGGTTACCCAACCAGAGGGGTCCGAGCCATCAAATTTGGTCACATCCACCCGTGGAAGACGTAGGTCATGTTGAAAGTGATGGTTCTGCAAGGTATGGGAATGAGAGGAATGGTCACCTTCAGTATGCGGGGGTGAGGAATAGGAAGGGTTATCTGTAGGGATATGAAGTTTGGTGCAGAGTGCCGAAAAGACTGATTCAAGATGGGTGGTGAGGTCTTGTTTGATTTTGCCCATTGAGGACTGCATGGTTGTATTGATGGCGGCAACATTGGCACTGAGTTGTTTCACTTCTTGTTAGGTCTCAATGAGACCAGATTACAAGGTGTTGAAGCGAGCTTCCAAGTATTGGCTACGAGTATGGGCCATGAGGATGGGGGAACTGAAGAATACTGCAAAGAGGAAATGGCCAAATGGTTAACCAAAAAGAAATGTGTATTTACTTGGCAACCCAAACACAGTTGCACGACCATAGATCTTGTCTGTTTTAATTTTTTTATGTTTCTGTCCCCAAGGGTTAGGTATTCAAGGTTTCTACAGACAAGGGTTTTCCCTGTGCTATAGCTCTCTGATATACATGCGAGGTCCAACATTAGTACTCAACCCAATATCTCAGGGCACTAACTAAGGAGGATAGACTGTACCCTTAGCTATACTACTTGACTACCCAGGTACTAGAGAGTATCTTCCTGAGTGTTGTTCTCAGTGACACTATAACAGTCAGGCAACCAATCGGTTTATCTAAAGAGGGCTTCAGTTAATCTAGGTTGATCCATACACAAGTGTTGTCTGATGTGCTACCACCCGAAGGGGTACCAACAGGGGTTACAAGGGTGGCCAACAGATGTGCGCTTAGGTACCACTTGTATTTCCTGCGTGTATGAATCCCTCAACCATGAGTTTATGCACGTAACGACAGATCTATGTGGCTTAAAGACGTTGGAATACGTCCCTACCCTGAAAAAAAATTAACCCACACTTTCTACCGAGGAAAGTGCTCTGATACCACTTGTAATATACTAGATATAAAATGTATGCAGAACAGAAATAAAATGCTAGTAATGGAAAAATAACAACAATATAACCAGAAAATTCACCACAATAACACTGAAATGATATAAGAATAACAACAAAAATAACACTTTGAATATGAAATCAATGTTCATGGGCCTCTTCGAGGGGGCAACCTCCAGTTGAGTAGATCTCTATTACAATAATATCCAAGCTAGGGTTCTCATACCCTCGATTCCTATTTATACTAAAAAGAAGCATCTAGAGGAAGATCCTTCTAGAAGAGGAAGCTTCTATTAGGTCTTCTTACATCGGACTTATTTTATTTTATTGAAAGGCCTTATTATTATTGACCTTTATTACATCTGAATATATTGTTCTACCTATGTGCGGGTTAGGACCCTAACACTTCTCCTTGTCATTTCTCAGAGTAGGTCCTTGACGAGGTCAGGGTATATATATTTGGGTCTCGATATAGTTTCACTTGAGGAAAACCACTCTCACTAGCCCAAGCAAACTCCCATGGCAGAAGAAACGAGAGATGACATAAAAGGATATTCTTTCAAGATGTTGCTCGAGGAAGGCCTCGTGCAACAAAGGAACAAGATGATGGAAAACTTTGCTTAGATCCTTCGAAGATTACTGATGCATCTTAGACAAAAAACAACTTTGCAAGTGCAATTCCCTTCAAGGTACAAGTTATTTTTGATATCCCTTTATTTGAAGGCCATATAGATGCAGATGCTCTAGAAAAAGGGTTGAATCTTCTAGAAGGTTATTACTCTGTCCAAAAAAAAATTGACAGTGAAAATATCACCTTCGCGTTCGTTAAAGCCCTTCCCCATGTCAGAGCTTGGTCAGAAGGTTACTGGGAGAGGTACACCGCAGAAGAATCTACACTATTTGGGAGAGAACCCACTTGGGCGGCCTTCGTATATGCCCTAAAGGAGGAGTTCTAAAATGTTGGAAACTATGATGACCAATACATGATATGGAGAACTTTGCATTAGAAAAGAGACCAGATGGTGTCAGAGTACACCAACATCTTTCATAACTTGTGTTCAAAGTTGGGTATTAAAGACTCTGAGTGGCACCTGGTTTTGAAATACTGGAGTGGTCAAGACAGGTACATCCAAACAAAGATGGGTTTATTGGACATCTCCTCATTGGGAGTTCATTATCGATATGCGGTCAAAATTGAGCAGAAATTAAAGAAGGAGAGTAAGTGGGGGAAGAATGGACAGAGAAAGGAAGGCCAACCTCAAAAGAGATAGTCCCAGATGAAAACAAAGGGTAATGAGAAGTATAAGAAATACGCCGGAAAGTGGTGTGAGTTCCACAAAATCCCTTGGCACAACACTAATGAATCAAACTCAATACAATCATTGGAGGTCGATCTCAAAGAAAAAGAGTCGAACCCCAACTTGGAACATAATTCAAAAAACAATAAAAGGAGACAAATCATTGATGCATAACCCACTTCTACTGTCGCAACTGCAACAATCCAACCAAAAGAGGATCTTGAGGAGGGGGAGAGACTCTTCCTTTCACAGATGTGGGTAAAGGGGATCCCACTGCATTTCATTGTTGATAGAAGAATCCAAAAGAACATCATCTCAGCAGAGGTTGTCAAACATTTATATTTTCCAAAAACACCACACCCAAAGCCATATAACATTGGGTGGATTTTCCAGGGTCAAGATCTTCATGTCAGCCAACAGTGTTGTCTGTCCTATGGCAAAAGGCCCTTCAAGAATGAGGTACTATGTGATGTTTCCCCAATAGAAGTATGTGATTTTCTATTAGGCCATCCATATATGTGGAGGCATCATGTTGTTTATGAGTATTAACCCTGTAGATTCATTGTTACTCTGGGGGGTCATCTATACTTGATACCAGAGCTAGTTCTGACAATTTTCCCACCAAAACAATGCCACAAATTAATCTCTCATAATGCAAATTTTATCCTCTTCACAGTCCGATAATAAGGTGAACATAAGGACACTTCAACCACTGCATCCTCATCCCAATACATTTATATCTAGCAAAAGCAGATTGAGAAGATTGTAGACAAGTACCAAGATGTTATTGTTGCACCTACGGGGGTGCCTCCACACTGCCCACTCAAGCAAGGTTATAACAAAACCCTTCAAACTATTTATGTTTCATATTCACTGACAAAGTCCTCCCACATGTAGGTAGATCATGTAGCTAGATTGGTTGAACAGATCCAACCCCTCCAACAATAGGTTCACAACATCCTTCAACAAGTTAAGCAGGACAACTTCTTCAGCAAGGCAAGAAACACACCAAGATTTAGATTTAGCAGAATTATCCCCGTCTCCCAAGGGAGCTTGATGCAATGGGGACCATTTATTCCTAAGGGGGGAGAAATGATCTAGATGGATCTCAATGGCCATCCATTTCTTCCACTGAATCACCATTTTGAGCCTGTGGTTTTGATAAAACATGATATTCACCCTTTTGATGGGTAATGGAATGGAATGTCATCTTAATTTTTTAATTACAAACATCATTTAATGATTTCCTAGTGGTATTATGTATATTCCTACAACATAGTGTTAATGCACCGGATCCCATTAGAACTCCGCAGCTAAGCACGTTCAGGGTAGAGTAGTATTGCGATGGGTGACCGCCTGGGAAGTCCTAGTGTTTTACATGCCTATGACATTTTATAAAGTTAGTCCAATTTATCCCACATGCATCATGGGAATTGTTGTCCTCTCACTCTCTCATATATAATTGAGGTGAAGGGGGCCCTTTAAGAATGACATGGAGTGTGATGTAAAGCTTCTTATGAATGAAGCATAGCCAACATCTTTTTCCTTTTAGAGATAAGCTACCCCATTTTTCTAGTTTGTGTTCTACAATGTTTTTCTATCTTATTCAGTAATAGAAGTTTGGTTTCACTGTATTTATGTGTTATCTTCTATATTCTTGTGTATTTCATTGTTATATCTCTGTTATATTTTTTCCTTCATGTCGTTCTCAAAATAATATGGATTAGTGGTATCAAAGCAGTCTTCTCCTTGTCATTTCACAGAGCAGGTCCCCGACAAAGTCAGGGTATATAGATTTGGGTCTTGAGCTAGTTTCTCTTGAGGAAAACCACTCTTACTAGCCCAAGTGATCTCCCATGGTGGAAGAAAAGAGAGATGACAGAGCAGGAGATCCTTTCAATATTTTTCTTGAGGAAGCCCTCGTGCGACGAAGGAACGAGATAATGGACAACTTCACTTAGATCCTTCGAAGAAAATCAATTGCGGTAGCCAAGGAATCTTCGACAAGTAACAATTTTACAAGTGTGACGCCCTTCAAGGTACAAGTCAATTTTATATCCCTTTATTTGAAGGCTAGATAGATGCAGATGCTCTAGAAAAAAGGTTGAATTTTCTAGAAGGTTATTACTCTGTCGAAAATTTTTCCGACAGTGAAAATATCACCTTCATGTTCTTTAAATACCTTCCCTTCACCTTCATGTTCTTTAAATGTCAGAGCTTGGTGGGTAGGCTACTGGGAGAGGTACACTGTAGAATAATCTACACTATTTGGGAGAGAACCCACTTGGGCGACCTTCGTATATTCCCTAAAGGAGGAGTTCCATCCTGTTGGAAACTATGATGAACAATACATGATATGGACAACTTTTCATCAGAAAAGAGACCAGGCGATGCCAGAGTACACCAACATCTTTCATACCTTGCGCTCAAAGTTGGGAATCAAAGATTCCGAGCGGAACCTGGTTTTGAAGTACTGCAGTGGTTTACACAGGTGCATCCAAACATATATGGATTTCTTGGACATGTCCTCACTAGGAGTTGCTTATCTATATGCAGTCAAAATTGAGAAGAAATTAAAGCAGTGGAGTAAGTGGGAGAATCATGGAAAAACCAAGGCAGGCCAACCTCAAGAGAGACAGTCCCAAATGTAGGAAAAGAAGGGTAATGAGAATTCTAAGAAAAACACTGAAGAGTGGTGTGAGTTCCCCAAAATCCCTTGGAGCAACACTAATGAATGTCACTCAATACATTCATTGGTGGTTGAGCTCAAATGCAAAGAGTCAAACCCCAACTTTGACCACGATTCATAAAATAATAAAAGGAGACAGATCATTGATGCAGAACCCACTGGTATTGTCGCAACTGCAACAATCCAACCAGAAGAGGATACTGAGGAGGGGGAGTGACTCTTCCATTCACAGATGTGGGTGAAGGGGACCCCTCAGGTAGATCATCTAGATAGATTGGTTGAATGGATCCAACCCCTCCAACAACAGGTTCATGACATCCTTCAACAAGATAAGAAGGACAACTTCTTCAGCAAGGCAAACATCGCACGAAGCTTTAGATTTAGTAGAATTCTCCCTGTCTCCCAAGGGAACTTGATGCAATGGGGACCATTGCTTCCTAAGGGGGGAGGAATGATCCAGATGGATCTCAGTGGCCATCAATCTCTTCCATTGAATCACCATTTGGAGCATGTGGTTTTGATAAAACATGATATTCACCCTTTTGATGGGGAATGGAATGTAATGTCTTCTTCATTTGTTAATTACAGACATCATTTAATGATTTCCTAGTGGTCTTATGTATATTTTTACAACATATCATTAATGCACCAGATCCCATTAGAACTCCGCAGTTAAGCATGCTCAGGTTAGATTAGCATTGGGATCGGTGACTGCTATTGAGTTGAGAAAAAAGGTACAAATATTATCCTTATTACTATGGTTTGTGATATATTCTTTATTGTTTTTTATATTAATTTTAATTAATTAGGAAATAAATGGTTAGAAATTCTTTTAGAAATATTACTTAATGATATTAGATATTTTTTGAATTTTGATTTGAATTATTTTGAATTTATGCAAAAAATGGACAATTGTTGTTAACTCAAGATGGTTAAGAATATCATGAAGATGCCTAAGCCATTTGAGATTCAAGAAATCAGGCACAAAATAGTTTAAAGGAAGATCGACTCTTTATCTTGTAATATTCATAAATAGTAAAAGAAAACCTGAGGATCTCTCGATCCTCAGGATAGCTTGATTTCCTTATTTCATTGTAATATATAAAGGATAGTGAACAATAGAGAGATAATGAAGGATTTTTAACCAAACATTTAGATCTGTTAATTGTTGACATTATGTACAACAATCCATTGTAAATGGTTTATCAGTTATGGAATTAATGAAAGCTTCAAGTGTTTTGACCATCCTTGTGTACTGAGTTTTTAGTAGCAGTGTCTTCTGAAGACCGTGGTCCCAGTCGAAAGGAGTTACTGTCTTACCTGTAATCGTATCAATTTTGTTTTAGTTCTGTGATTTGAATTTCCTTGCAACTCGTGTGTGTGTTGATTCTTTTATGAATTGGTTATGTTTTTCATTTACAGAGAATAGATGTTTCATTTGAAGATTATTGATTGTTGTTCCACTTCCATTTGGTGTTAGTTTTTCGTTTGTGAATTCCTTTCGTTTTCGCATTTGTTGTTCCTTTTACCAAATTCACATTTGTTGTTCCTTTTGTTTAATTCACATTTGGTGTTCCTTCTTAAATATGCAGTAGATCTTTGTTCTTTTCTAGTAGGTTAAATAATCATTGAAAGATTGATTTATTAGGTGTTTTTGTGGATTAAATTATTTTTTCTTAGATGAATGAATTCAATAAATTAATTGATGCTTTGATTCATGGTGTGTTTTTTATCAGATTACAATTATGTTGAGTGAGTTATTAATTTCAGAGTGTTTTAATGAATGAGTGAAGAACTTGATTATTGCAGTAATTTAGATAGACTCAAATCTACTTTAGCTAAATTATCTACACAATTTAAACCTCTACGACTATCTGCATAGACTTTGCTGACATTCTTGAAAGAGAAGACAAATCCTCGGTTGATAAATTAATGTCAAACTAAGGTTTTTTTTAGGACATATTTAGAGCCCAAAATTTTGGCGCCGTTGCCAAGGAGAATTTCAAAGATAGCATAGGTTGCATTGAAAACGGAAGGTAGGAACCTACATAGGAAACAAGTAAAATGCTTGTGCCAACACCTACCTTCAGTTGATGGATAGAGGTTATATAGGTGCATAGAATTTGTGTCTATGTGTATGAATAAGAAGAAAGAACCTGAAAAGAACCCCCCCCCAAAAAAAAATTGCAAAATCCCAGGCCCTGGTGACCCCTTGAAGGAGCACTTTCATAGACGAAATCATTCGAAAACTTGAATCTCAAGCCTAGATTGGACCTTGAAAATGTTCTACCTAAATCCCTCAGGCAACAAAATCACCAATTGCAACTCATGCTGAGGTTCATAGAAGAACTGAAGGAACTGAACAAAGTTTCCAAAATATACACACCCCACTTTTCAGTTCTTTAGATGATGGAGATTATTGTAATTTGAGAGAAAGACAAGGGGAGACTAGTGGAATTGTTGATTCAAACCCACCATCACCTAGACCTGGATCTCTTGTGATTTTGGCAGGTAAAGGAACACTTGAAATCCAAGACTTAAGAAGCGCGAATAAATTCCCTAAAGGACCAAGTAATCAACCACCCCGAATAGAACAACCAGAAATTCCTGAAGGTTATTGGTACATTTTCGACCAAATGGCACAACAAAATCCACCGTGACCCCATAATTCTACTTTGGAATATCCTATAGTTGATTTGGTTGCCAATACCCCAATGAAGGCCATGCCACTATAGAATCTTCCAACCTTCAAGGGATTGATCTCAGAGGATCCTAATGCGTTCTTATTCGAGTTTGACGTCCTGTGTAGAGGCTACGACTATACCTCTGAACCCTAGAAACTAAATTTGTTTCCTTGCACTTTGAAAGGAGTAGCTTTACGATGGTTTATGGGACTAGGGAGAGGAACTATAAATTCATAGGATGAAATGAAACAAGCCTTCCTTACGAAATGTGAAGACTATTGTAGAACCAGGGATTTAAAGGATGAAATCTTTAAAATGGTTGCAAAAGAAAATGAACACTAGAAGAATATGTTGAAATATTTCAATATAACATGCAGAGGTCACCTTACGATACACTACCAAGTGAGGTACTTAAATCCACTCTAATAAAATGTATGAAGGATGAATGGGTAGAAAAATTGAATTTGATGGGTAAAGGAGACATTTATCAAGAAACATATGATGACATTATCCAATTATGTATCAGGTGCTCGCGTTGTAGTACACGAACTGGATCGGGAATATGATCCCCCATCACTAGAAGTAGTAACATTGTTAGCGGGAGTGTCACTCAAGAAGAAATTGGTAATATTTTAGAAAAAATTAAAACTGATATTTTGAGTACTTTGAATACACAATTAGATGTTTTGTAGGTTAAACAGAAACAAGCAAAACCAGAATAGTCATTAGCTATTTTTTTTCCTCGATGCAAAAGGAAACATGGTTCAAGAGAGTGCCCCTTGGATGTGGCTCGGACCTATTCCATCTGTGCCAAAGACCATTCGATAGATCAATGCCCATCACTCCCAGGACTAAAATTTTTCTTTAAGGAAGCAAAAGAAGAAACAAAACTAGTATATCTGATGGGTCAATGTCGCTAATGGCGGGATCTCCCCCCAAGTACGCTACAAGATCCTTCTTCTTTCTTTTCTGGGAAGTATAATCAACAATATAATTCTGGAAACACATGGAAGGGCCAACCATTTTCTATTCCCACATGGTCGTCCCAACAATATCCTATTGCACCTTGGCCAAATAAACCAGTTTCTAATCCTACTTGGCCTAACTTTCAATACCGTACCCCATTTTGGAAGAAATCAAATAATAACCCCTATCCTTCACAATGGACTAGCACAACTTCCCAAGCCCCCATGCAAGATACCAGATATAATAAATATGCAGAACATAAATAAAATGCTAGAAATGGAAAAATAACAGTAATATATCCAGCATAATCTCCACAATAACACATAAATGATATAAGAACAACAACAGAAATAACACTTTGATTCAGAAAGCAATGTTCACAAGCCTCTTCGAGGGGGAAACCTCCAATCGAGCAACGCTCTATTACAATAATATCCAAGCTAGGGTTTTCATACCCTTGACCCTTATTTATACTAAATATGTCTATCAAGAGAAGCATATAGAGGAAGATCCTTCTAGAAGTGGAAGCTTCTATTAGGTCTTCTTATATCCGCCTTATTCTATTTTATTGAAAGGCCTTATTAATATTGACCTTTATTACATATGAATATATTAATCTACCTATGTGCGGGTTAGGACCCTAACATGTCCACCCCCTTAAAACCAACCTTGTCCTCAAGGCTTGAGATGAGGAGACTGTTGCAGAATGGTAGCTGGTTCCCAAGTGGCATCTGTTGGATTCACATCTTTCCACTGGACTAGCACTTCCTTGATGGTTCTCTGCTAGTCCAAAACTACTTCTGGCTGTAGCCAAATGGATCCTTCTTCAGCTAACTTGGGAAGGTTGGTTTGAATTTGGCACCTAGTTCCATTCACCTTCTTTAAGCATGAAACATGGAAAACTTGATGTAGCTTCGACTGACTGGGCAGAGCTAACTAATATGCGACTTGTCCCACACGCTTGAGAACTGTATAACGACCATAAAATTTGGGCGCTAGCTTCTGACAATGCTCGACCTTGAGGTAAGTTTGCTTGTATGGTTGTAGTCGTAGAAACACCTGATCCCCTTCTATAAATTGACGTTCAGAGCAACCTTGATCTGCTTGTTGCTTCATGCGATTTTGTGCCATGACCAAGTTCTCTTTAAGGGTACGAAGAATATCCTCCTAAACTGTAAGTGTTTGGTCAACTGCCTAGACCTTCGAAGTACCCAGTAAGTATGAGAGAACTGAAGGTGGCTTCTGTCCATATATTGCTTCAAAAGGAGTCATGCGAGTAGCTGTATGGTAGGAAGTGTTGTACCACCATTCAACTAGGGTTATCGATTGAGCCCACAGATGTTGTTTTTCATAAGAAAAACACCTCAGATATGTTTCCAAACACTTGTTGACAACTTCCATTTGACCATCATTCTGGGGATGATAAGTTGTGATGATATGCAATTGGGTGCCCTGGAGCTTAAACAGTTCTTGCCAAAAATTTCTTGTGAAGGTTGGGTCACGATCAGAAACAATAGAGTGTGGCATGCCATGAAGATTGAAGACCTGGTCCATGAAAAGTTGAGCCACCGTGGATGCAGTAAATGGGTGTTGAAGAGTGCAGAAATGAGAATACTTGGAAAGGTGATCTACAACCACCATTATGATGGATTTATTCCCTGATTTGGGTAAGCCGATAATAAATTCCATAGATATATCCTTCCAAATAGCTGGTGGAATCGGAAGCGATTGTAGTGTGCCCATAGATTTGACTGTTTCTCCCTTGTTGCATTGACACACCTCACATTCAGCTACAAAATTACAGATGTCCTGTTTCATACCATCCCAGAAAAAAGAATGTTTGACTCTGTCATATTTTTTGGTGAACCCTGAGTGCCCCGCTGTGGGTGTAGCATGAAGCTCAGAAAGTACCGTGGATTTAAGCTTTGATTGTTTACTTAAATACAAACAACCTTTGTATCAAAGCTCATCCTGGAGCCAAGAGTCCCTTAGGGGAGCCGGAGCCTTGGTCTGCAATTGCTGGATCAGATGTGAACTTTTGGGATCTTGAAGCTATTCCTGGCGCATAGCTTGGAGCCAATCGGGTATAATGAAGGAAAGAGAAAAAAGGGATCCTTCTTCTTCATATTTTTGGGACAGTGCATCCGCCACTACATTGTCTTTGCCCTTCTTGTAAATGATCTCATAATCATAACCAAAGAGATTAGTCACCCATTTTTGTTGCTCCTGGGAGGAAATGTGTTGTTCCAGAAAGTACATGAGGCTTTGATGTTCGGTCTTGATTTGGAAGCATTTCCCCAAGAGATAAGGGCGCCATAGCTCAATGACATGTAGAATAGCCAACATTTCCTTTTCATAAATGGGTTTGCCCAGATTCCTTTCAGACAGTTGCTTGCTAGTGAAGGCCAAAGGTCGACCCTCTTGCATAAGGACATCACTGTTTCCTTTCCCTAAGGCATCACATTCCAACACAAAGGTCTTTGTGAAATCAGGAAGGGCCAGAACCGGAGTGGTGCACATGGTTGTCTTCAAGGTTTGAAAAGCGTGAGCTATGGCTGGAGTCCAAGTAAAAGAGTTATTTTTGAAGAGAGAAGTGAGAGGTACTGCAATCTTTCTGTAGTTCTTAACAAACTTGCGATAATACCCTGTTAATCCCAGAAATCCACGCAAGATTTTGAGAGTCTTTGGGTGCGGCCAATCTTGCATAGCTTCAATCTTTTTCGGATCCACCCTGATGCCATTCTTGCCAACCAGATGACCTAAGTATTCTACTTCTGAGGCACAAAAATAACATTTAGACTATTTCAGGAAAAGGTGGTGCTGTGAGAGGAGATGGAGAACTTGATCCACATGAGTAAGATGGTTGGTCCAGGTTTTTCTATAGATGAGGATATCATCAAAGAAAACTAAGAGAAAATGACAGAGAAAGGGATGGAAAACATGATTCATGAGGCTTTGGAAGGTGGAGGGGGCATTACGCAATCCAAAGGGCATGAACAAAAACTCATAGTGGCCCTCATGAGTGCGAAATCTCGTCTTTGGAATGTCTACCTCTTTCATACATATCTGGTGATAGCCCGAGTGAAGATCAAGTTTAGTAAAGAATTGGGTGTCACTCAATTCATCCAGGAGGTCATCAATGACATGAATGAGAAATTTGTCTTTAATGGTTAGTTTGTTGAGGGAAAAGAAGTCAGGACACATTCTCCAAGAACCTTCTTTCTTCAGGACCATGACTACAGGAGAAGAGTAAGGGCTCGTACTAGGGAGGATAATGCCTACATTAAGGAGTTCCTAGACCATTTTCTCAATTTCATTTTTTTGTGAGAAGGGGTGGGGATATGGACGGATATTCGGAGGAAGGCTTATGGGTACAAGGGGAATGGAATGATCATGAACACTGCGGGAAGGAGGGAGGCCTTTGGGAGTGGAAAGTACCATTTGATGTTTAGAAAGGAGAGCTTGGAGGTCATGCGACACCAAGGGTGTTTCTGTTGCTTGAATGGCATGGAGTTGGGAAATGACACGAGAATGACCTTTTTTTAGTAACGTTTTCATGTGATGGGAACTAATGACCTCGGGTTAACCAGTAGTGATGCCTTGGAATTTATATTGGTGGCCTTCCTGGTCAAATTGCATGGTTAGTGCCTTAAAATCCATGAGAATGGGACCCAAAGTTCTTAGCCAGTCTTCACCCAACACAATGTCACAACCACCCATGTCGATAGAAAACATATGGGATTTTAGGTGGTAGTCACCGATTTGGAGACGCACATTTTCACAGTGCCCTCCACATTTCATGGAACCACCATTGGCAATCATGATTTGGAAATTGTTGACAACATGGATGTAGTAATGAGTTTCTTGGGCAATGCGGCAATGAATAAAATTATGGGTGCTTCCACTATCAACCAGAATGATGACCTTCTGATGGTTGATGTAACTGATTAACTTGAGGGTTTGGGGAGCGGAAAAGCCAGTAAGAGCATTGAGGGAAATGATGGGTTCTACTTCGGGACGGTCTGAGGGAGGGGTTATGTCAGTGATTTCAGGTGACTCAGACACAAGGGGAGTTTCACATCCTCTTCTGAGATATCCTCAGAGATGGCCATAAAAATATTTTTTTCCTTACACTTGTGGCTTGAGAAATATTTGTCATCACAATTATAACAAAGGCCTTTGAGTTGGCATTCAGCCATTTCAGCCCTGGTCAATTTTTGGATTTTTAATGTGGTAGAGGGAGTAGTGGGAGTGACGGGTTTAGGGTGAGGGATAAAGGAGGGTTTTCGGTTTTGAGATGATACAACCTATTGTGCTTCTTTAGCTCTTTTAGTAGCCTCCACCCAAGTTGAGGGTCAATCCATGAGTACATGGGCCTGAATCTCCTCCTTGAGGCCACTAATAAAACACTCTCGAAAGAAAGCATCAATCATGCCCTCTAATCGAAAAGCCATGCATTCAAAGGCAGCTATGAAGTCTTCTACTGTTTCATATTTTTTCAACTTTGTCAAACGGCCCAAATGGTTTGTGTCCATGTCAAAGAGTTCATAAAGCTCAGTCACAAATTGGGTCCAAGCAATATACCCTTGACGAGAAGTTTTTCTCCATTGCTACCATTGCCAACGTTCTTGATCTAGATGGAGAACACCATACCGGAGTTTGGCCAAGTCATCTGTAATGGCATATAAGGAGAAATAATGTTCCATTTGGGTTACCCAACCAGTAGGGTCCGAGCCATCAAATTTGGTCATGACCACCCATGGAAGGCGTATGTCAAGTTGAAAGTGATGGGACTAAAAGGTATGGGAATGGGAGGAAGTTTCACCTTCATTCTTTGGAGGTTCTTCAGAGAAATGGTCATCTGTAGGGATCTTCAGTTTGGTGCAGAGTGATGCAAAGACAGATTCAAGATGGGTGGCCAATTCTTGTTTGACTTCCTCCATTGAGGACTGCATGGTTGTATTTATGGTAGCATTGATGGATGAATCGATGAAGGCAACGATAGCACTGAGTTGTTTCACTTCTTTTTGGGTTTCTAGGAAACCAGATTGCATGGTGTTGAAGCGAGCTTCCAGGTCTTGGCTACGGGTATGGGCCATGAGGATGGGTGAACTGAAAAGGGGCAGGCGGGGTCAAAAATTTTGTCGAAAAATTATATGGATGAATGTGATAAGGGCAGAGAGATGAATACAATGGAATAGGTCTCAAATAATGGTAAAAAAAATCCCATTTTTTTTTTTAACACCTACAGAGTTATACTCCAGTCTAAAGAATATTGTAGTGATGAAAAACCCAAATGCTTAACCAGAAAGAGATGTGTATTTACTTGGCAACCCAAACACAGTTGCATGACAATAGATCTGGTCTATTTTTAATTTGTTTATGTTTCTGTCCCCCAAGGGTTAGGTATTCAAGGGTTTTATAGACAAGGGTTTACCCTGTGCTATAGCTCTCTGATATACATGTGGGTTCCAACAGTAGTACTCAACCCAATATCTCAGGGCACTAACTAAGGAGGATAGACCGTACCCTTATCCGTACTACCCGACTACCCAGGTACTAGAGAGTATCTTCCCGAGTGTTGTTCTCGGTGACACTATAGCAGTTCGACGGCCGATAGGTTTATCTAAAGAGGGCTTCAGGAAATCTAGGTCAATCCGTACATAGGTCCTGTCTGATGCACTACTACTCGAAGGGGTACCAACAGGGGTTACAAGGGTGGCCAATAGATGTGCACTTAAGAACCACTTGTATTTCCTGCATGTATGAATTCCTCAACCATGGATTTATGTGCATAACGACAGATCTATGTGGTTTAAGGATGCCAGAATACGTCTCTACCCTGAAAAAAAATTCCCACGGTTTTTGCCAAGGAAAGTGCTCTAATACCACTTGCAAGATACCAGATATAATAAATATGTAGAATAGAAATAAAATGCTAGAAATGGCAAAATAATAGTAATATATATAGCATAATCTCCACAATAACACATAAATGATATAAGAACAACAACATAAATAGCACTTTTATTTAGAAAGCAATGTTCGCAGGCCTCTTCAAGGGGGCAACCTCCAATCGAGCAACACTTTGTTACAATAATCTCCAAGCTAGGGTTTTCATACCCTCGACCCTTATTTATACTAAATATGTCTATCAAGAGAAGCATCTAGAGGAAGATCCTTCTAGAAGCGGAAGCTTCTATTAGGTCTTCTTACATCCGCCTTATTTTATTTTATTGAAAGGCCTTATTAATATTAACCTTTATTACATCCGAATATATTAATCTACCTATGTGCGGGTTAGGACCCTAACACCCCAATTGGACTCAAAATTGGCAGCACCCCATGGGACTGACCAATCTACCCATGGGAATGGATCCTCAAGGTCAAACCACTTTACAAGCTCCACTTCAGCTACCCCAAAATCCTCAACCTCAATTGTGCCCTCAACTACCAGCTCAACCCAACCCGAACCCTAACAACAGACCAGTCCATCTCGTGCAAATTGTTGAGAATTTGGAGGGGGAAACCAAATTTGTAGGGTGCAATGAACTCTAGTTGAGATTAGAGTGTGTAAGTTATCCTGAATAAAGTGGCACTCATCAAGAACAAGAGAATGAGAATGATGTATGACCAACAATAACACTGTCTACTGTGGTCATAATAGAAGAAACAAAACAAGGGGAAAACACAGTCGAGCAACAAAATCATGATAAAGACATAATTTCTTCTCCATCGTTTCCCAAGAGGCTAATGATAGAAAAACCAGTTGTGTATCCTTACTTTAATATCATCGGGGAATTAAAGAATCTATGTGTTAAAATTCCACTCCTAAAGGATTTGCAAGATATTCCTATTTATGCCAAAACAATTAAATAATTATGTGGGAAGAAGTACGTAAGGAAAGCTAAGCATCCATCCATTGTTCATGTGGTAGGAAATTTCTCCAATATTATTCTAATCAAGCAAGAGCCAGTGAAGTACATGGACCCAGGGAATCCTGTCGTAATGGTTCAGATACAGGTTTTTTTTTTCCAAATACACTGGTAGATTTGGGGGAAGCCATCAATATTCTGACCACCGAGACCTGTAATGTCCTAGGTATCACCTCATTCAAACCTAATTCAACTATGTTGGAACTGGCTGATAGATCAATGGTTAAACCAGTCGACACCTTACAGGATGTAGAAATCTCAGTCAACTCTTGGGAATACCCAGTGGATTTACTAGTTATCAACCCAAGAAGTAGACTCGATGGACATCCATTGATATTGGGACGACCATGGCTAGAAACGATAGATGCATACATAAGATGTCACATAGGAAACATGACAATTTCTAGAGGGAATGCTATAAAGAACCTTATCTTATATCCTCCATCTAAACCAAGTATTCCTATCATACATCAATAGTTAAAACCACCTAGATATACAGAAGAAAACATATGATCTCCTCTCACACTGGAAGAAGCTCTTGGGCCCAAAAACCAACTAGAAGATGATGTGATCAACAACTTCATTAACAACCCACATTTTGTAAGAAACCCAACATGTTAAATGATAAAAGTTGTTTTAGATAATGAAGCACAAGGAGATCCTTTGGAAGAATTGATGGAGCAACAGATTCCCACCACTACTATCCATAACAACATTTAAGTTGAAATTGCACCAGGAAGATTTTTGAATATTAATATCAATTTGAATGAGCAACAACAACAAAAATTGATTCAGATCCTTTGTAAATAATATCAATAGGATTTTTCTTGGGAGTATCCCAACATTAAGGGCATTGATCCCCAACTATGTACACATCATATCTACATTGAAAAAGATGCTCAACCCATATGAAAACCCCAACGAATATTAAACCCTCATCTTAGGGAAATTTTCAAAGAAGAATTACAGAAATTGTTGGATGTATATTTTACATATCCTATTTCAGATAGCCAGTGGGTGGCTCCACTAGTAATCGTCCCTAAGAAGAATGGGAAGTGGTGAATCTGTGTAGACTATAGAGAACTCAATAAAGCTACCTAGAAGGAACACTTTCCCCTACCTTTTATTGATCAGGTCCTTGATACTTTAGCAGGGAAGAAGTTTTTCTCCTTCCTATATGGCTTTAGCGGTTATAATCAGATTCATATTGCTCCAGAATACCGGGATAAAACTACATTTTCATGTCCCTGGGGTACCTTCGCATATCGAGTATTTCCCTTTGGATTATGTAATGCTCCAGCTACATTCCAGAGAGCTATTTTAAGCATATTTTCTGATTTGATTAATGAAGGACTTGAAGTTTACATGGATGATTTCACCCCTTATGGCACTTATTTTGATCAATCTTTAAACAATCTAGAGAAGGTACTAGAATGATGAATTGCTACCAAGCTATGTTCAATTCATGATAAATGTCATATGATGATGACTGAAGGTGTGGTACTAGGACACTATGTTTCTGCATATGGAATCAAGTTAGACCCAACAAAAATAGAGGTAATCCTTAATTTTCCTACACCCCGTACAGAAATTGAGGTACGTAGTTTCCTTGGCTCTGCAGGATATTATGACAGATTCATAGAAAAAATTTCAAGAATAGTTGCACCTTTAAATTCTTTAACCGGTAATGTGGAATTTCAGTGGTCTGATAAGTGTGATGTTTCATTTGTAGAGCTCAAAGGGCCAGTTTCAACATCACCAATGCTGAGAGGACCAAACTGGAAATTACCATTTCACATCTCTTTAGATGCATCAGATATCGCCATAGGAGCTGTCCTTGGACAGGAAGAAGACAAGAAACCTTATGCTATTTATTTTATTAAAAAAAAT
This sequence comes from Picea engelmannii, assembly GCA_009831015.1. NCBI lineage: Eukaryota > Viridiplantae > Streptophyta > Pinopsida > Pinales > Pinaceae > Picea > Picea engelmannii. The sequence continues at coordinate 635,630 of ML783400.1, read as the reverse complement.
CATAGTCCTGTCGAATTAAATTACACAGTAACAGAAAAATAATTTTTAGCCGTTATACATGCTATTAATAAATTTCGCCACTATAAAACAGATTATCCAGTTATTCTATATACTAATCATCCTGCTATCAAATATTTAGCTAACAAACCAATTACTAATGGATGGGTTACTCGGTGGTTGTTTATATTGTAGGAATTCAACATCACCATTAAAGATTGTCCCAGAAAAGAGAATCTTGTTGCAGATTTCTTGTCTCGTGTACCCAAAACAGATAACTCTTTGACAGTGGAAGACCAATTTCCAGATGAACACTTGTTCACTATCACTATTAATACGCCTTGGTACGTTGATGTGGTGAATTATCTGGCAGTTGGGAAATTTCCATCACACCTGTCATCAAGAGAAAGGAAATTAATTTTTCAATGCAATGTATTGTTCACCTGGATTGGTAGATATATTTTTCACATGGGGTCTGATCTTCAGATCCGAACATGTGTTAGAGATTATGAAATTTATGATGTCTTGAAGGTGGGTCATAATGAGCCTTGTGGTGAACATTTTGTAGACCACATAACTGGGCATAAGGTTTTACATATGGGTTACTATTGGCCCTCAATAATCAAATATGCAAAGAAGTATGTCCAGGCCTGTGAAAGATGTCAGAGGATGGGTCGACCAGGCCAAGCTGATGAAATTCCCTTACAAGAACAAGTGGTGGCGAAACCTTTCGAGAGATGGGCACTGGATTTTGTTGGCCCCTTCAACCCAAAATCAAAACAGAAATCTTATATACTAGTTGCAACAGACTATATGACCAAGTGGGTAGAAGCAATAGCCTTTCCAAACACAATTGAGGAAGCAGTCATTAAATTCCTCTTCTAATTATTTATATGTTATGGATTACCCAGGGAAGTAATCACCGACGGAGGGTCGCAATTTATAGCACATAAAATATCAGCCACTCTATGAAATTATCACATTAAACACAGAGTTATCTCCCCGTAGCACCCACAGGCAAACAAACAAGTGGAAAGTACCAATAAATTCTTGGAGGCAATCTTGACAAAAAAAGTCTCAACAAACCGTCAAAATTGGGCAATTGAGCTTCCAAATTCCTTATGGTCCTATCGCACAACATGGCGTAACACTACTGGATATTGTCCTTATCACCAAGTATTTGGTAAAGGACCTATCTTTCCAATTGAATTTGAGATCAATACTCTAAGAATGGACCGGGAAATTGGACTAGATCTTACAGAGGCACACACACAACGCTTACAGAATCTCAATTAGTTAGATGAAGCACGCTTATTCGCCCTTCAGTGCACAACTGTTATTCAACATTAGAGAGATATTTGGCACGATAAGCATATCAAGAAGAAATTCTTCCATAAAGGTGATTGGGCACTTCTCTATGATTCCAGATTTCAGGATTTTCTTGGGAAATTGTAGACAAGGTGGTTGGGACCGTATTAAATCAATTAAGTTCATGATAATGACACTATCACTTTAGTTACCATCGATGGTTCTGGTTCTCCTTTTTTAGTAAATGGACATCGGCTACGAATATACCATCATCCACTTTCGAAAGAATCCTTTTGCCAAGAAGTAAGTAACAATCCTATTGTTCAAATTTTAGCTGGCTGGGAAGGTAACCCAACAACTTCATTTCCATGAAATTGTTTCCTTCCCAGCACTGCACATATTGTATATAGTTTTATTTAAAGATTTGATTGAGTTTTTAGGATTCTTACTTTCTAGGAAAGTCACTATTAAATATCTTTGGAGAATAAAAACTAGAAAGATGATTGTAATGAATATAATTAGCACTCTTTTTTGTTCCTTACTCAAAACTTCAAATTGCTCATGTCTCACTTTGAAGAATCCATCGAATATAAACGGTGTTTTACATAGGGGATGAATATGTCATGTTCCACAACAAAAAGTCAAGAGACTGCACTAAAAGAATGTGCTGTTGCAGTAAATATTAAATGAATTCATAACACTAAAAAACCATCCAATACTTCGATCATTGAATAAACCTACCCATAAAATTACATGAATTTAGTTTATGACTAATCAATCCAAGATTTTCTAAAGAAAATTTTTTTGTGGGAGGTATCCAATTACGTAATTAGATGGTTGAAATTTGAACATCCTCGTTATCGTTCCCTTTTGTGAGTCATATCGGTCATTTGAATGTAACAACTATCGTCCCCCTTGTTGTGATTGTTGTTCCCTTTGTGGGTAGGTCCGTTCATTTGAACATAACAGTTGTCATTCCTTTTTGCGAATCATATCGTTCATTTGAATGTAAACAATTGTCGTTCCCTTTGCCACGATTTCCATTCCTTTTTTTCAGGTAGCGTCGTTCATTCGAAAGAAACAATTGTTGTTCCTTTTTGCGATTGTTCTTGTTGTTGTTCCTTTCCTTTGAAAGTAATGATTTTTTACCAACAACACGTCCTTCTAATACATTTATCCACTCCTTTGGGTACAAACTTCACTAACTAATTTTCAACAACATTACCTCTAATCATCATGATAAGGATCTACCATTTTATTTTTGAGGAATATCTAGCATACCTTATCAAATTGTTCATGGATTGATTTTTCTGAATTGTCTTAATATTGTTCATAATCTTTAATCACCATAACTCATTTCTTTCCCCTATATATATACCTATACTTGAATGATAATTTTCCTTCAAATCATAATAAGGAGTCTAAGTCACATTTTTACTTGGAATTGTTACACTTCTTACGCCATCCCATACTCTTAAGGAGTAGATGAGCCTCCATTAATAAAGCCTCAAAAAAAAGAAAAAAAAGAGGGAAATAATAATAAAACAATTAAATGTAAATAAAGACAATAACCTTCTCCCAAAAATGATAGGGGGTCTCATCATTATCCAACATACCACGATCATAAGATATTAACATAAGTGACATTCCCACTATGGCTACCACACCCCAGCAATGGCCTTTGGAATTTAGGGTCAAAGGACAAGAGGTCTCATCACGAGCTGACTTGTTCACTTTGTTACGATCTAGTGAGTGGCATTATGGTTATTTGGCCACCAAACCAGTATAGTGGCCTTTTTGGGAAAAGACTATTCAAACTATTTATTGAGGATACTAGGTCATCTAAAGGTTAAAAGGAAACCCTGTCAAGGCTATGGACGTTTGCTTGTAGTAGTGGCTCTGCCTTTGGTATTGAAGTTTATCTTAAATACGCTAAGTTTTTTTATTGTGTTCATAGAATTCCTTCCTTAAAAGAGAGGCTATCATTCTTTCTATATTCAACACAAGGGAAACTAACATAATTACAACATGTGGCATATTTATAAAACGTGAACAAATTAGGACTACTCAAAATATTCTTCCTTAACATATTTGAACATTGGTATTTGAACTTGTACTTTCCACAAAAGGGTGTGATTATCATTCATGATTAACATTAAAATGCTTTGAAAGTTATTAACGGTCATTCCCCCAATGGCGACAACATAATAATTATCCCTCACTTGACTGACCACCATCATTACGTTCACACATATCTACGGTCGAGGTTGAACTTTTCTTTTATTAGGGGGCGGATCTTACGCATGATTATCGATATACCATAATGATTACAATTAATGGGAAAATTCGTATTTCTATATACCATTGTTGTTCTGTAATTTGTACCATTTTTAGTAATATTTTCTCACAGGATGGTCTAACTAAGTTTGCAGCTGGGAACAGTATTTGTGCTGACTTGTTTATAGAAGACATGGGTGGCTGAAGCATCCGTCTTGAGCCCACATTTCTGCAAGTAACTAACCAAGCAAGGGAAATTCTACACCATCTGGGGTGGACAGAATACTTCAATAGATTGCAAGGATTCAACACAAATGTCGCGCTAGCATTTTTCCAAAACTTACATGGGGGAGTCTCAATAATTCAAGGCATACAAATTCTAGTTACTAATTCCATTAGAGCTGAGGTAACATGCCTCCCAAATGAAGGAACAAAGTGGACCAAGAAATACACAACACTCAAGGAGGCTCTGGAGTCCTTCGTAGATGCAGGAGAAGAATTCGACAAAAACGGGAAAGGACTCAACTCCACTGCTCTTAGAGATCCATGGAGGGAGATAGCATGCGTGATACAGATATATATCACATGCAATGGGTGATACAACATGGTGAGACCTCGCCACCTCAAGTTGTTGGCAGGACTAAAACAAAGGTCAGTGATAAATTTACCAATCTTTTTGAATACCATGCGGCATGAATTCATCGGAAGGACGCAAAAGACCAAAGACCCTGCCAATGCAATTATTCACCACGGGTTAGTAAAATTGATAGTAAACAGGGCCTTGATACATACAAAAATAATTTTGGGAGACTTAATTGATCCCAATAAGCCCATACAAATTGAGAAAACTGAAGTCCACTATGAAATTCCCCCATAGGGAATTGAGGCAGCCCAGACAGAGGGAGAAAATGCCCAAATTGAAATTCTAGTACCCCAACCTGAAATGGAAGTAGACCCCATTCAGTTGGCATAAAATCAAAACATATAGGAAGGAAGATCAAAGAAGAAGAGATAGAGAAAAATTTATGTTCCTAAAGCCTCCATTGTAAAAAGGAGTAAAAAGACAGTACAACCTGAAAGCACTCAAGAAACTGTACAGATAGAACAACCATCACATGAAACCCCTGCAGAACAAAATGATGATTTCTTCATAAGTTATGAAGAAGAGATGTCCCAAGTATTGGGAAATTTGGGGATATCACTTACTGAAAATACAGATAGGTCTGGAGAACCCCAAGCTCCAACTTCTTCTCATTCATACCCTATATTTGATATTCCTAATATGGAGATTCCATCTTCTGAAGGAACATAATAGCCAAACCCCTAGATCAATGAGAACAATCCTTTAGAACAACTAGAGAATCCAGAAGATACAGGGAAGCAGTTATCAGTTGATCAAGGTGGGGAATACCTAGAAATTACCCATAGAAAGAAAGAAACAATAGGAAAAATCAATGGCACAATCAGAAAATTAAAACATGAAAACAAGACATTGAGAAAAAGGTTATGAAAATAAAAGTATCAAAACAAAGATTTGGCAGATTGAAGGAAAAAAATAGACAACATAGGAAGAAACTGGAACAATCTGACAAATCCCATGAGAATAAAAAATCCAAGAGGGATAGAGTATAGGGGATAAATCCAGTTCCTAGAAGGACAGTTCACACGAATTATGTTGGGACACAAACAAAATTTCATGCTCCTTTGGAAACAATTGAAATAGAAACCCAGACAGAGGATCCAACAACAATAGAAACAACGTTTTAGACTGAGTAAGTATTTCACTCCCCTGATAAGGATTTCATTATTAAAAGGTTGGAAGTAGAACTAGAACAATCCCAACAAACCCTAACTCAATGCAGAAGTGAAATGGTAACAATGTTAGAACATCATAAAGTTGTTAGACAACTTCGAGCCATGTCAACATTACAACAAGATTTTCCTCACCCTATGCAATCTTGCACAAAGGGCCTTATTCCATTTCCCTATGAAGAATTATCTTCCCTATTGATAAAATCCAGAGACAAAAATTAATATTTTTCCACATATACGCATCTTGCACACTATACAACATGCGTATACATAGGCTTCTCTATTACAACCCACATGCATCGGAATTTCCAGAAAATAAAAATTAAATGTCGGGTTTCCATTTCATGACAAGAGTTTCTATAGTATATGAAAGCATTGGGGAAATATGATTTAGTAAAGGACCGAACCTACCCCTTCTCCGACAGAGAAATGTTCTCTATCATAACTTTGTAGTCACAATGTGTTGGCTATCGGAAGTCACCCCTGGATTGCTAGCAGGAGCAGAGCCCGACGCCCATCAGATTAATGTCACGATTTGTTTAAAGGGTGATCAAATGGAGGAAAACTTGAAACAACATTGTATCAACTCAGAAACCAGACCAGGCATGCATGAACGAGTGAGGTCTTGATAAACTCCAAACAGTGAGTCGTAGTAAAGCGTGAGCAGGTGGAAGACTTATGCAAGGAGGGTGCAAGATCTATCACAGACATCCGGTTTGTAACAGGCTGAAGAAGAAATGTATTCGAACACAAAATCCTTTTACATTCAAACACATATACCAGAGAATACAAATATGCCGCAACAAATCCTTTATCACAACAAGATTGTTAAGTCCACGTGAATCCTTCAACTGTGAACCCTCTAGCAAAGATGAAACAAAGATGGAAAAGAAAGGAAATTGTTTGTTATAAACCAAGAAGTCTCAAACACAGAGGCATAACCAGGAAACCAGAGTATCGCTGAAACTTTACAGTCGGGAGCTTAGCTCTACCATCGATAGATACAAAAATGGCAAAAATGCCTACATATACTCAAAACAACAACAACAACGGAACCAAGAAACTGCATTGAAAGCTTTGCGTCTGCATGGCTTCTGACACTCTGCAGCCGCAGTCTTTGACTAATCGTGCAACTTGTGGCGAACGCGATAGATCTTCTGACAGTTACATCGGCGAATCGATGTGCTTTTAATTCATTGCAGAACGTCCCCATTATGGCGGAGACGATGTCTAACCACCCTCAACCGCCTCAATAACTACTTCTTGGGATTGAGAACGGCCAGGCCAACTCAGCATCTCGAGATAGGGAAGACTTCTCGCGCTGCCACCTGGAACAACTGAATAGCTTGAGGGACGAACATGAGGGCCAGCGCGGAGGACATGGTGTATGGTAGGAGTGATGGTATCGGGGAGCGCGTGGAAGGAGTGGTGAGAAGTGAGAGTGATGAAAGAGAGGGGTGACAGAGGATGATCCATGGCGGAAGACACCCGGGTAGATGGGGAGAAGACGGGAGAACGAACTCACCTTCGGGTGAGAGACTGATGCAGAAAGGAACGGGACGCGTGGCAGGTAATGAGCGGATGGTGGGAAGAAGGGAGAGCCACGCGGACCAAAGAGGAGAGGTGAATGGATGACACACGGCAGCAGGGGAAAGGTGGAAGGAAGAATGAAATGACAGGAGGAGGGCCCACACTGGTTAAGCACAGGGCAGCTGAGAGGGGCGGGGCTGCGCGAGCGCCGTTGATCTGGACGCTACGATCGTGGCTGCTGGGAAGCTGCTCATGGGATTTCGGAGCCCCCCCCTCCGTTTAAAGGTAGAAAGGCGGGGGGGGGGGGG
>ML783400.1:600526-610966 GCA_009831015.1 Picea engelmannii | reverse complement strand
CACCTTCATGAGATACAATATGACCCAAATACTCTACCTCCTTCACTCCAAAGAAACATTTGGATGGTTTGGCATATAGTTGTTTCTCCTTTAGTATTTGTAGCACCTTGTCAACATGTCGCACATGATCCTCCCAAGACTTGCTATAGATTAGTATATCATAAAAAAATACTAACACAAATTTTCGAAGGAATGACTTGAAAATGGAGTTAATCAACCCTTGGAATGTGGAAGGTGCATTTATAAGGCCAAAAGGCATGACCAAAAATTCATAATGGACTTCATGAGTTCAGAATGTTGTTTTTGGGATACTTCTTCCTTCATTCTAATCTGATGATACCCTGAACAAAGATCCAACTTTGTGAAATAGATTTCTCCATGTAGTTCATCTAACAATTCATCAATGACAGGAATGGGAAACTTATCTTTAATAGTGATCTTGTTGAGATCTCTATAATCTGGACACATACGCCATGAGCCATATTTCTTGAATACCATTACAACCAGTGCAGAGTAAGAACTTTGGCTAGGTCTAATAATGCTAGCCTCTAAAATTTCTTCAACCATGCGCTCAATTTCACTCTTCTAGGAATAAGGGTATCTGTATGGCCTGATGTTAGGAGGAACACTACCAGGAATTAGGTGAATATCATGATCATGATTTCGAGTGGGTGGAAGTCCTTTGGGAATATCTTCAAATACTTTGGAATGCTTATCAATGATCCCTTGGAGATCTAGAGGAATAGATGGCTTAGATGTTTGAACATCTAGTGATCATAGTTGTGCAATAACACCTTGATTCCCCTTTTTCAATAATTTTGTCATGCCATTAGAGCTTATCACCTTACCGGGTTTCCCTGCGATTTTTTGTCATGGCTCGGTAACTGAACCCTTTTTCTTAAGATTTATCAATTGGCTAAAGAAGGTATTTCTCCTTGTACTCATAGTGTGCTATCATTTCTTCTGTGAAAATTGTCCAAGTGATGAGTGTTTTATGAGAACAAAGCCATATATACCATACAAATTGATTGGGTTCTAAATATAAAGAATCAATTCGTACCTTTTGTGTATGTGGAACATTACGTAGATCAAAGAATTGCTCCATCTGAAGTATCCATGTGATTGGGTCCTTGCCATCAGACTTCCTCATATCGATCTTAGGAACATGGTTGGTCTTCAACCCAAAGTTGTAGTTTCTCCATTCTTGATTCACCTTCCTTGTTTCCTCATCATGAATTTCATGGGATACATTTTCACTTTCAGGTGTCCTCTCTATTATAAAAATTTTCAATCCTTCCATGATCTCCTCTTTTAAACCATCTATCTTAGTATTTATTGCCTCCAACTTAGCTTCCATCTCTTGTAGTTCATATTTTTTTATTGTCTTCTTTTGTAAATCATTTATGTCCCTACGCATTTCTTCACCTTCATCAAGATTCCAATTAGGATTTTATGGAGGTTTATTTGGTGTAGAAGTTACTTTTTTGGGTGGCATGTTGGCCAAGTATCACTTTTGAACCTTGATTTTGAGGTGGTTCTGCTAGACAATCTTTCTTCTATTGTATCTCCAAAGTTTCAACCATTCTAGGTATGAAAATTTAATTTTTGTAGTTCTCTGATATTTATTCTCTACAATGCCACAAGTATGATAAAAATTGGATGTGCCAAGTGGAATTTATGGTAACTTCCCCACAACTTGCTGATTTTTGGCCTTTCCAAGAGATATCACTTGTATAGCGTGCCTCGCACAAAATAAATGGCATAAAATTTTGAAACTTGTACCAGAAATACTAAAGACTGTACACTATATAATAAATTTGGTCTCACTCAATTTGGATACTCTAGGAAGAAGTTATGATTTTTTTACCTGGAACACCTTCTTGAGACTAGTCAATAGGACTAGTCAGATACCCTATCTTCCACAGGTTTTATCTAAAAATTTAAGATGAACCAGAAGCTGAACTATTTACCACAGATACCTTACTAATTTCTGTGAATATCCTCCGGATTTTAGGGTCTGAAACGTTACAGAAAATTTTTTATAGCAAAAATTCCGCAATGACTCAGTTCAGGATGATTCCAGAACCCTATCTTGCACAGGCTGTATCTGCGAAATTATAAGGCCTCAGGAGATGAAATTGTAACCCAACGTACCTTGATCCATATCATAAATATCCTCCAAGACGTTCCTTATGAAACATTGTATAAAAAGAGTTATAGCGAAAATTCCAAGGTGTCTCAGATGTCACAGCGAAACCCCAAGACCTTGAGCTCTAATACCATATGTTAAGAACCAAATATCAATATAGCATAGAAAAACCTAAGAATAAGTACTCAATGCCTTGAAAAAGAGATAAACTTAGATAATAAGCCTCTTCGAGGGGGAAACCTCCTTATGCCCACATAAATGTACAATTACAAGATGATTCAAAATGAAAATGTCTCCTTGGTATATATAGGAGACTAGGAGGTATAATTACAACTAATGGACTAAAGCTGACACAAATAAAATAAAATTACTAATATAATATGCCCTAATTAAGGGGTAATGAGCCACTATTTAGGGCTTAACACACAGTGAGCATCAACGTGCTCTTTTATTTTCATTACGCTCCCTACTCCCCATGATTTGAGGTTTACAACCTCTCCCCGTCGTGATAGCCCAGTCAAAAATTAAATGTCCTCTACTTCAATTCCCAATGGTTTCCCATCGAGATTGAAGCTTTCAATTTAAGGGTCCTAGTAACCCACAAGCATCTCGAGAAACCTCACTTGGGCTCTCATTCCTTTGAGCGCCCAAAATTTATACAAGCCACATCGCTTTAAGGCCATTTGGGCCCCCAGATCCCGATCTACAGCAACATCAACCTCCTCGTGATCTCTTTCTCTCCATCCAAGAACCATCTTGCCAAGGAAAAAACAAAAATTGAGTTAGAACCCTTAAAAATTATTATTTGCATGCATGTACGCGGCCTACTTCAATTACAGTCGTGTTACATAGGAGCATATACCTCATCGTATACGTGACCTGATTGAAGACAACCCATGTACACCGAAATTCACATTTTGCGCCCTCAATAACTAAAAATTTGAAACCTAATTCAAAAACTCAATCCATTGAAATTGAAGAGGAAGGGAAGTAGGTTTACTTGATCCAAATGATTTCAAATTTAGTTTCCTGATGCTCCCGCAATCGTCGTTTGAATATTAGAGGTATTTTGGTCCAATTTGCACTAGTTGGGTAAAAAATCAAAATGGTATAGTAATTCTTGATTTTGTTACTATTTATAAATTATTTTTACCCACTTTCTATAGTTTTAATCCATTGTTTCACTTAATGGACTAATACAAAGGTGTATTGAGTGGTTTTTTTCATTTTTAACCCAAGATTCTTGCAGATTTCAATGTTTTGTCGACCATTCATCACCACAGGCAGTTATTTTCATTACCCAACATATATGATAGGTATCCACTCCATTATGAATTTCTCGCATTATCCTATAACTATCACTTTTTATGACTTAGGTATGAACCCATTTGTTGCGACACAAAACCTTCCATCTGCTATAAGTCGTGTTGTTAGCAAATGGTAGAGACTTAGCAAACATGGGTGCCCTAGTTATCTCTCCTACTTCACTTGGTTCCCATGCATAGATTTTTTCCATACGACCAAGAGTCCCTAATAGCTCATACATGACTTTATGCAGAGCCTCATTTCTCTTTCATAAACATACGACCTTATACCCCAAGGACTCCCAAACGAGTTTAATTTAAGCTCTTTTCCAGCTCGTCTTTAAAAAGTGAAAATATTGTCAAGTGATTTGTCCTTTCACACTCTTTAAAATTGGACTTGAAAGGTCCTGAGTCTTAGTTAAGATATTTTCCGACTCGTTATAAAAAAGAGAAAATATTGTTGAGTGAACTTGTCTCTTTCACACTCGTAAATCGGTTTTGAAAAGACATCTATTTGCCACAAGTTTATCCCTTTTTCACACCAAGTAGGCTAAAAGACATAAAAAAGGACATTTGTTGGAATTAAGTTGTGATTTCATCTCATGTGCTTGCTTGCAGTATTGAGCCTATAGTCGGTTCTCTCTTTGCATTATAAACTGTTTTCATCCGTAGTTTTGCATCCTCAACCAAGTAGAGCCTTGTTTATATCCTTCACAATTTGACACCCTAGACCTAGGAGGAAACATTCCCCTGAGTGTCCATCTCTCACATGCATTTCCCTACATTGAGCATAGGTATGTTCCACTGCTAGAACTAGTTTTTCTTACTTGCAAAACTCATTTCCTCCTCTATATCATAGAATTCACTTGTTATGAAAAAACAAAAAAAAAGACAGGCGAGAAGGGAGTATTATCTTATTTTGGCAACAATCGTGTTGCCTTTGAATAGAGAAAAAAGTTATTGAGTCCATTCATCATCATAATTTTGGGATTAGCATGGCCTTAGGAAGCTGAACTCGTTAGAGAGTCTTCTCTACAGACTAGTTACTCTTCCAACCCCTATAGAGAGTTTTATTGATGCCTCCTGCATCTTATGGTTTCATCATTGAGTCTGTGATGCTAGAGTCCTCTGTATGTCTCATGTTCTTGTTCAAAGGAAGTATATCAACATGTGTCAATTACTCCTCAGAACTCTTGACTTTGCATGTCGGACATACCCTCATTTCGTCTCAGAATCACATGATACTGTAGTCCTATCATGCACCCTGGCCCTACTTTCATGATTGGTAGGTAACCTTGAACCCAATAGTCGACATTTCATCATTGATGTTGACTGAGTGGTTTCTCTTTTGTTCGATGACAGGACATTTATTCACACATTAGGATTCGTGCAGTGTCTTGGATGCCATTAGCCTTATTGGTGGTCTCCTCACCTTTGTCAGCAGATTTCATCATTGGTTGCTATTCAGAGGGTCTTTTTCGTGTACCGCTTGCACTTGGCACACGCAAAAGACACAAAGGGTCATTGGTTCGTGAGCATGTTGTTTGGTCGATTTCCACCAAATCATGAAGCTCCTTATTTTTACCTCGTGCTGACTAATGAGAGATTCCTTAATTCTCTCCTTTAAGTGGGTCTCTTTCCATTGACTTCAGCTCATTTATTCTAGAAACGGGACCTAGAGTCTTATGAGTACCTTGAGGCTTGTAGTCATCAATGGCATTCTCTCTCGCCATCGACAATTGGGAATATATCAATGTCTCATGATCGATGGATTCATCAGGTGTTCGACACCGAATACTCTATTCACACTTGTAATAATGTACTCGGTGCCTTGATACCTACTTACATTATCGGTAGGCTGTCCTGTGTTTGTTAATGGTATACATTAATGACTGGTAATCAAATGATGTCTCATTGTGTTCAACCTCAACTCCTTTATTCACATGATGTATACTTGCACCCTTGGTGGATTGTGTAGAAGAATTGAAGACATCACTATGTTTCCAAAGATTTCTTGGGTTGTTTCTTCCTTTTCATTGAACCAATACCTATATGAATTTAGTGATCATGGGAGATCAAATTGTACTCCATGGTATACATAAATATTTATATTGGTTTTGAGACTGGTTCTACTAGGGCTTGTTCGTGACTATGAAAGCTATTGGCATGTAACCGCATTTGTATTTTCCTATTCATGGTCATAAATACTTGTTTGGTATATTTTTCACATGGATCTGTAGTGTAATTTTATGGGCAACCATGTATGCAAAGTCAGTACAGAATGTAATGAGCAACGTGTTCATCCAACTGGTCCCCTACCACTCCACTTCTAGGTTATTTATAATGTATTTTGACCATCATAGATACTCCTCTGATCTCACACATTGGGGGGCATCTGTTACAACAAGATTTACCTCACCCTATGCAATCTTGCACAGAGGGCCTTATTCCATTTCCCTATGCAGACTTATCTTCCCTATTGATAACATCCAAAGAAAAAATTAATATTTTTCCACATATATGCATCTTTCACACTATACAACATTCGTATACATAGGCTTCTATACTACAGCCCGTGTACATTAGGATTTGTGCCAGAAAATAAAAATTAAATGTCGGGTTTCCATGTCACGACATGAGAAATCTGATCCTTGGCCTTCCATATACTGGAAACGTTCTGAATATGCCCTTCAGTTCCATTTTGAAGGCTATAAATGGACCAATTTTGATCTATGTAAAAGATGAGAAAGAATTCAACTTCGAGAGCAAAGTTACTCTGGAGAAATTATTTACTTCATATTGAGTCTGCATCCCTTTTTCCTTTAAGTATGAACACAATATTCAACCCCCAAGATCTTCCCCTATTGATTGAGAACCTCATCGTTTCTCTCGTATGAGCTTGCCTTTGGTGGAGGCCTAGCTGGAAGGAACTTGGTTTCTCGGTTCTGAACCGCGCCGACATGGAAGTCTGTAATAATATTTTCACTTCTACTCATCGTTTATTAATAGAAATACTCCTTTCCAATCCAATTGATATCTTTCAAATAAATGATTTATTATCCATGGGAGTATTTGTTATGTTTATTAGTGGATTATGCTATCTAATGTGCTAACCTTTTACATTATCACCATATGATTTCTTTTCTTGTTTGTTGAGAACTAGTTGTAGGTATATAGCTTTGGGTTCAAGTGCTCAGCGGTGGACTTCATCGAACATCTGGACAAGGTAGACCTCTTTCTTATCTTGCTTGCATATTGGTTTATATAGCATATGTTGGAATGGAGTTGATTTCTGCAGTCATTTCTGTCTGTTGTGGTTTACCCTAGCCATAGAGAGATTTTACTCGTAACAATCATCCAGTGAGAATGAGACTTTTGTTGAGCTCAGCAGGGATAAATAAAAGGTGAAGAAGGTACAGGGCCAACTTGATGGAGATTTGGAGAAAATCAAATAAATTTTCTCTGTTTATTCTGATATTTTAGCTTGTAGATCTCTTGCTACTAACTATGCTTATTTCTATTAGAACATTATTTTTTACTAAAATTAAAAGGTATTAGGGTAGGCACACTTTATAATTTCACCACTATTTATAATTGTGTTTCATGTTTTAAAGAAAAAGAGGATGGAGTACAATACTTTTTGTTTGAACTCTATCTTCACAACTTTGTCCTAGAAGAAAAGAGAGAGGACAACCCCAATCCATTCACTGGGGATATCCAGTTTCAGGCCTTCCTATATTTTTCCAAAAATCAAACTAGGTGGGCTAAAGCACATAAGTTTTTCATGAAAAGGGAGAATGGACTAGACCTATGGATCAGATGGGAACCTCCTAATTCCTTTGATACCATTATGAAGCACATAACATTCATGAAGGGGGAGAAGGTTGTGGAATCTTTAGCTCCTATCCATAGGCACATTGTACATACAGGTCTACAGTATTTCAGAGAGATTAAAGAAGAAGCCCTTTCTTCTGCCAAATTAAGATGGAGTGTCTCTTCCAATGAAGTCAAGAACATGGAACCATTTGGTTTCAAACATTTTCATGCAACCACCTTTAGGTTAGAGAGGTATGCTAGAATGATCATGGAAGAAGGACCTTTCTGGATCAGATGCATGAACCCTCCTCCCATTATTTGGTATCCTCCATAGGGTTATCAGAGTAATTAGGAAATTCGTAAGAAGGGGGAAAATGTTGATTTCGAATAGCTTAAAGGTAAGAATAGGTTTCGAAGACCTAGAGAAGATACCTCTCCACCATTCAATATCATTGCTTTGCATATAAACTATATTGTTGCATGAGGACATGCAAAAAGGTAAGCTGGGGGGTATGTTGAGTTGAGAAAAAGGTACAAATATTATCCTTATTACTATGGTTTGTGATATATTATTTGTTGATTTTTCGATTAATTTGAAGTAATTAGGAAAGAAAATGGTTAGAAAGTATTTGATAAATATTACTGAATGATATTAGATATTTTTTGAATTTTGGGTTGAATTGTTTTGATTTTATGTAGAAAATGGACAATTGTTGTTAACTCAAGATAGTTAAGAAGATAATGAAGATGTCTAGGCCGTTGGAGATCAAAGAAATCAAGCACAAAACAGTTTAAATGAAGATTGACTCTTTATCTTAATCTTCATAAATAGTAAAAGAAATATTGAGGATCTCTCGATCCTCGGGATAGCTTGATTTCCATATTTCATTGTAATATATAAAGGATACTGAACAATAGAGAGATAACAAAGGATTTTTAACCAAACATCTAGATCTCTTAATTGTTGACATTCTATACAACAATCCATTAAATGGTTTATCAACTATGGAATTAATGAAAGCTTAAATTGTTTTGACCATCCCTGTGTACTGATTTTATAAACTTAGTCCAATTTATCCCACATGCATCATGGGAATTGTTCTCCTCTCACTCTTTCATATATAATTGAGGTGAAGGAGGCCCTTTAAGAATGCAATGGATTGTGATGCAAAGCTTCTTGTGAATGAAGCATAGCCAACATCTCTTTCATTTTAGAGATAGGCTACCCCATTTTTCCACTTTGTGTTCTACAATGTTTTTCTATCTTATTCAGTAATAGAAGTTGGGTTTCACTGTATTTATATGTCCTCTTCTATATTTTTGTGTATTTCATTGTTATATCTCCATTATATTTTTTCCTTCATGTCGTTCTCAAAATAATCCGAATCATATGGTGAACAAAAGAAGCATAATTACTCTTACTAGGATGAAGGTAGAATTCATATTTATCAGCTCAAGGGAAAAGCATCAATGTGGTGGGGTCAATTTGTGCAGGTAAAACACAATTATGAGAAGAAGGTGACTTGGAGGGAATTTAAGAGGTATTTTCAAAGGAAATAATTGACTAAGAGATACTATGACAAAATTATGAAGGAGTTATTTGAACTCAAGCTTGGGAGTAGGACCATAGATGAGTATGGAAGGAGGTTTTTAGAACTACTAAAGTATGTTTCCTTCATCAAAGATGAGCAAGTTAAGATTCAGAGACATTTGTGTGGGATTCCATCATTTATCAGTGAAAGAATACAATACGATGATCCCAATACATTGGAGGAAACTATAAGAAGGGATAAGTTGCTTTATGATCAAAATAAATGAAGAGAAACTTATCAAAAATCTTGGGAAGACAAGAAGAAAATAAAGACGGAACATAGGAAGAAGGATACTAAACCACGATTCTTCAAAAATAACTCTTAGGGACAATCGGCCTCTAAAGAATCCAGAATGACATATACATTGGGACAAAGAACAAGGAAACCATATATTCAGTGTTGGGGTTGTAAGGGAGTTCATATGTATAGAGATTACCTTCACAGAAATGAAAAAGTGAGAATTGTTCACAATGTACAACAAGTTGAAACAATAGTGGACATGGGAAGAAATGTACCTAAGATCTATGTAGCCTTGGATAACAAGCAAGATGAGTTTCAATAACATATAATTGAAGTAGAAGGTAAGATAAATAACCATCCCATTTATATTTTAATTGATTCAGGATCTAGTCATAGTTATCTAGATCCTAAGATGGTGTAGAGGTTTCAATTTCCAAGAAGCAAACTTGGAAAACCTTGGATGGTATAACTAGCTATTGGAGCTAAAATAAAAATTAATGAGCTCGTTAAGGCACATCCAATGAACATGAATGGACTGAATACTAGTGCATATTTGAATATCATACCTTTAGGTTCCTATGGGTTTTTAATTGGTATGGATTGGTTAGACTGATATCATGTTTTCTGTCAGGATGCTAAATTGAAGCTTGTAAGTGACCTGAAACACTAAATTGTCAAACCAGGGTTGGTAAACTTCGAGCTGATACACAGTATGTGCAGGCAAGTGTCTAGTCTCTATCTGAATGCTATCCTAAGAATAAAACGCACACCTATTCTAAGAACTTGAATTCTAATGACTAACCTGAAACTGAGCATTTCCTATTTAAGTCATCAACAGAAAAAAAAAAAAAGTCTTGTGCTCAAATGCTGGTACTGCTATTCTTATTCCCAAAATATGGTGCCACACGATTATTTTACCTTTATGCCCAATCCTCTACCATCATCATTTCTGTTTAAGTTAGGACACACAGAGTATTGTCGAAAATGCATTCATTCTGAGCAGCAAAAATCAATCTATTCTGTCTACAGGAAAACAGAGTATTATCGTATCTACTGGTACCAGGAGCTCCTTTCGTTCTAACTGTAATCTAACTATTCTACCCAGGCAAGGTAATTAATATCTAACAAAGCAGAATGCATGCTAATTCTGAGTTATGTTCGAATTTAAAAATGAAAACTAAACAACCACATGCATGTTCTAAACCCTACAGGCATCAGTTCTGCGTTTAACACTCAACAAC
Organism: Picea engelmannii; assembly: GCA_009831015.1. Taxonomy (NCBI): domain Eukaryota; kingdom Viridiplantae; phylum Streptophyta; class Pinopsida; order Pinales; family Pinaceae; genus Picea; species Picea engelmannii. The sequence continues at coordinate 600,624 of ML783400.1, read as the reverse complement.
GTCAAAGATAACAATACGCTGGAATGATTCAAGTGAGGAATAAATAAACACGATTCTGGAACATCCAAGTCAATGTCATGCTATGAGCTGCATATATA
>ML783400.1:553064-588003 GCA_009831015.1 Picea engelmannii | reverse complement strand
AGGTGGAACAACAATAAGTTGGATTTCGAAACTACAAAAGGTTGTTGCACTTTCAACAACAGAGGCAGAGTATGTTTCTGCTACAGAGGCTAGTAAAGAGATGATTTGGTTACAAAGGTTTATGGAGGAATTGGGAAAGAAGTAGGAGAACAACCGGTTGTACTGTGACAGTCAGAGTGCCATTCACCTTGCAAAGAACTCAACCTTCCATTCGAAGACTAAGCATATACAGTTGAGGTACCACTTCATACGATCTGCCTTGGAAGATGGACAATTGAAGCTAGAAAAGATACATACTAGCCAGAATCCTGCAGACATGTTAGCAAACGGAGTAACCAGGGAGAAACTGAGTTCCTTCTCAGTTTCAGTTGGTCTTCAAGAATGAAGATGAAAATGAGAAATTTGCCAGGTCCAAGAAGGTTTAGAGTCCAGCATATACAACAGTGGTGGAGTTGTTGAGATCAGTCTCCAAGTGGGAGATTGTTGGTTGTGGAGCCTAATTATCTTCCTGATTCAGAGGTCCTTGTTGTTGGTTGTGGAGCCTGATTATCTTCCTGATTCAGAGATCCTTGCTTTCAGCCGTGTTTATACCCCATGAAGTATTTACACCCCAAAAGTATGTACACTCTTCCACGCGGGGGAGTGTAGAGGGGGAGTACCCCCTCTATGGGGTCTGGGGGCAAGCAGGCCCCCAGCAGGGGTTCGGGGGCGAAGCCCCCGAAGAAAAAAATTGCCTTGTAAAAGTATATTGTAATTTCATTGTAAATCTGGACCGTTCATTATAAGGTCGTAGATCTAACGGTAGAGATTATGTTAGGGTTTTTTTCCCCAGAAGAAAACCCTCTTTTATGAGGGAAATGTATTACGGCTATGGTGGATGGTGAATATTGTATTCTGAGTGAGGAGACTATGAGAGAAAGAAGAGGAAGTTACAACGGGTTTTGTTGTAGTTTGTATCCCTTCATTTTCTGGATAATAATAAAGGAAGGACCTGGCAATTTCTCTGGTGGATGTAGCCCACACTGGGTGAACCACGTAAATCTGTGTCTCTCTTGTATTGTGTGTCTTCTGTGTTTTGTTTCTGCATTTGTTTTATTTTATTGCTCCACGGTCCTGTTTTTCTAACAGCAAATTCCTGAAACTCCATGTTGCGATCCCCGAAACTCCATGTTGTAATTACGCATTTCGACATTTCACGATTTCGCATGTCACAAGTTTGAGAGGTTAGGGAACCCTGTTCCTTTGACTTTCCAGTCAGCGAAATGACGATGTTTTGCCACATGTCCTATGGCCCCAATGGTCCATATCTTATCGTGATTTTGAAACTTCACGGGTCTTCGTCATGTCTGATCAATGGTTCAGATCAATCCTCAATCCGACGACTAGGATTATTTCACGAATTCACTGATTCAGGATTTTGGTGTTCCACATTTCATGACTTCGTGACTCCTGTGGTGAAGTGTTTCTACACTTCCAACTCTCGGTATCCGAAACTCTGATTTTCCAGTCTACGAAACTTTGAAATGGAGTGTGCCTATTTCAGGATTTAGGCATTTCACATTTCGCAACTTTGGGACTTCTATGGTGGAGTGTTTCTACACTTCCAACTCCCAGTATCTGAAAATTCGATTTCCCGGTCTGCGAAACTCTGAAATGGAGCCTTTGACATGCTCTGATCTTTCACATTTCAGAATTTTCTACCATGCGATCATCGTTGCGCTGCTGGTATTGCCAATTTCTCTTGTTCATCATCGTCAGGCTGAGCTTGCCATCAATGACAAACAAATACTTTGCCTTCTGTTTTCCCATAATAAATATGCCAATAATCTCCCCCTTTGGCATTGATGGCAACCTTGAAGAGCATCCAACTATAACACTGTAGCATCCTTGATTGTAGCATCCTTTGAAATTACTACACTTTTTCCCCCTTTGACATCAATGTCAAAGAAGAAACATGCTCCCCCTGAGTTGTTGCAGAACATACTCCCCCTGTCAACTATGATTAATTTAGAAATACAATAGATATTCAATAAGGACTCCCCCTGACCAGGTGAACAGATTAGACAAAAGAAGTTATAACCCCCAACTTTTGACGAAGATATCCAAAAGGGGTCGCAGCTAACAGTTTAGTAAAGATATCAACTATTTGTTCTGTGGAAAGGATATAATTTAGCTGAACAAATTTGTTTGTAACTTGTTCTCTGAGAAAATGGTATTTTATTGGAATATGCTTAATCTTGGAATGAAGAACAAGATTCTTGGAGACACTAATGGCACTGGTGTTATCACAGTGAATTGTAATCAGATCAGTATAGTTTACCTTCAAATCTGCAAGAGTTTGTATCATCCATAAAATCTGAGTGCAGCAAGTAGCAACAACAATGTACTCTGCTTTTGTAGTTGATAAGGAAATATATCCTTTATTTTTACTAAGCCATGATACTAATGAGTCACCCAAGAAGAATGCTCCTCCACTGGTGCTTTTTCTCCCATCAACACAGTTTGCCCAGTCCACATCTGAATAAGCAGTTAACTGAAAATTCTGATTTTTGGGATACCACAGACCATAATTCATTGTTCCCTTCAAGTATTTGAATATCCTTGTGACAACTACCAAATGAATTTGTTTAGGAGAAGACTGATAACGACCTACCATTCCAACAACTTGCATTATATCAGGACGGGGTGTTGTGATGTACAGAAGACTGCCTATTATAGAGCGATATGTCCTTTGATCAACATTCGATGAAATATCATCTTTACTGAGCTTGCAACCAACCACCATAGGTGTGCTAACAGGAGAGGAATCCTCCATCTGAAATTTATTCAACATCTTTTTCAAATATTTTTCTTGAGAGATAAATATTCCTACAAAACGCTGATTTACTTGTAAACCAAGAAAATGTGACAATTCTCCTATCATGGACATCTCAAATTATGTTTGCATAGAGTTAGCAAACCATTGGACAGATGATTCATTAGTACAGCCAAAAATAATATCATCTGCATAAACCAAAGCAACTAGTAAATTATCACCTTCAGACTTAATGTAGAGATTGTTGTCAACAATACCTTTCTTGAACCCTTTGTCTTGTAAAAAATTGTCTAGTCTATAATACCAAGCCCGTGGTGCTTGTTTCAGTCCATATAAGGCCTTCTTCATCTTGCAAACATAATTAGGATTATCTGTCAATGAGAATCCTTCAGGTTTCTCCATATATATTTCTTCCTCTAGATCTCCATTAAGAAATGCTGACTTAACATCCATCTGATAAACTTTAAAGTTCTTATGACATGAATAAGCAAGAAACATTCTGATGGCTTCCAATATTGCCACTGGTGCAAAAGTTTCATCAAAGTCATGACCTTCAACTTGTGCATACCCTTTACATACCAATTTGTCTTTATTTCTAACAACTTGTCCTTTTTCATTCATTTTATTCTTGAACACCCATTTGGAACCTATTACATTTTTATCTTCAGGTCTAGGGACAAGCTCCCAAGTATTGTTCTTCTCAATCTAATCAAGCTCTTCATTCATTTCTCTAACCCAATCATCATGCTAGCTGGCTTCATCAAAATTTTTAGGTTCAGTCATAGATAAAAAAGAAACATGATATTGTTCTGAGTCTTTAATCAATTTCCTTCTTGTCTGAACTCCTTTATTTATATCTCCAATTATCTGATTTTCGGGATGATTATTTCTAACAATTCTGAGAGGTGATTTTGCTTCTTTCTGCTGATTTGTGTTAGTCAAAGTATTTGTATCTTCATCTGATTCAGATTCTTCTCTTTCTAATCCTTGGACCTGTTCATCTTCATCTTCAACTATATCTTTTGTTCTTGGTTCAACACTGCTTGCATTTTTGACCGAGATTTCTTCATCAACTTTTATGTCTATACAATCAACTAGTTTATGCAGCCTCTTATTGTAACATCTGTACCCTTTACTGTTTGTATCATAACCCAAGAAGATACCTTCATCAACCCTGTCATCATATTTGCCAATATTTTCATCATTGTTCTTGATATAACATTTACTCCCAAAGACTTTAAAATGCTTGATTGAAGCAGGTCTTCCAAACCATAGTTCATAAGGAGTCTTGTCACTGTGTGGCCTAAGATGAGCTTTGTTAAGGATATGAACAACTATATGAATTTATTCTACCCAATATGTCTAAGGTATGATCCTTTCATTCATCATTGAACTTGCCATTTGCTGTACTGATCTATTCTGCCTCTCAACAACTCCATTTTGTTGTGGAGTCCTTGGAATTGTGTGCTCTCTTTTGATCCCATGTTTATCATAGAACTCTTTGAAGTTCCATGAAATAAACTCTCCTCCTCTATCATACCTTATTGCCTTTAATCTTTTTCCTGTTTGATTCCCAGTCCGAGCCTTAAACACTTTGAATTTTTCAAATGCTTCAGATTTTTCCTTAAAAAAGGCAACCCATGTTAGTCTACAATAATCATCAATAATCAACATAAAATAATTTTCTTTTCTTGTACCTTGTTTCCTTGATGGTCCACATAAATCCATATGTACTAATTGGAGAGGCTTTTCTGTTGAAGGAAAGTTTTTAGATTTGAACTAAGTGCGAGTAAGCTTTCCTATCTGACAAGGTTTACAAACAGAGTCGTATGGCTTTGATATCTTCGGAAGATCTTTTACTGTCCCATTGTTTCTGAGCTTGATTATGTGATCAAAATTTAGGTGTCCAAGTCTCCTATGCCACAACCAACTTTCATCATACTTTCTTAAGTGGCATTCTTCTTTTTCTTCTTTTAACACATAGACATTGTTTTTTGTTCTTATCCCTTTTGCAACTAGCTGTCCTGAATTCACATATTTTATTCTACAGTCTGTAGAGGTAAAAATGAATTCACATCCTCGGTCACAAACTTGACTGACACTAAGCAGATTATGTTTCAGACCTTCTACAAACAACACATCTTGAGCTTTCCCTTAGCCATTACTCAAACTTACCATTCCTTTACCTTTTATTTTTCCTGGTGCATCATTTCCAAAAGTTACATTCCCTGATTTGCTTTCACTTAGAGTTAGAAACTTACTTTTGGAACATCCAATGTCAATATACCAAGGATTATTTTGTATTTGGGATGATAACACTAGTCCACACTTGTCATCTACTTTCTTCTTCCAAACCTTGACATTTTCAGCAGTGGGGATCAAATCTGGCTTGTAATTCCTTAAGCAATAGTGTGCAGCTTTATGTCCATAATTATGGTAGTTGTAACATTCTGGTTCACTGAATAACAGATCATAACGATTGTTATGCTCATAACTATTATTGTGTTTCACCTGTGTCCTTCTCCCAGTCATCACATGATTTATATTCTGTGAATGTTTGTTGCTTGGTTGTCTCAATCTTTGTAGTGGCAAATAATTATTCCTTGAAAAACTTGATTTCTCATATCTAAATCTTAAAGAATAGTTTATATCGTTGTGACCAAAATTAGAGTAGAAAAAACAATAGCCATGGAAAAAATCTTTGTACCTTGAAAAAGTTTGTCTTCTTTGAGGAGGTCGATTTCTTTCATGCCGATAATCTCTCTGATCTATAGATTCGGTTTTGGTACTTTTTCTTTCATTCCTTCTTGGTGGTTGATTTTCTTTCTTTGTTTCTGCAGAGTGATTGTTGTCAATGTTTGAGGATTTGACAAACTTGATAGGTTCCGTAATACTTGGATGATCACTACTTAATCCTTCTTCATACCCCAATCCATCTTTCAACTTTGGGTTTCTTTGTTGATTTAGAATGGAGGTTAATCCTTCTGAGGCTTTAATACTTGGCATATTTTGCTGATACAATCCCTTAAACTTCTCCATTTCTTTTCTGGTTTTTACTATCTCTTCTTCTAAGGCTTCACGCCTGCTTTCTTCTCTGATAACTGTTGTTTTAGTATGTCTTCTATTTTCTTTGCCTCTTCTAATTCCACTTTCAGCAGGTCAAAGTCTTCATCGGGTTGTTTAATGTCTTTTTTGCACTGTATCAACAATTGTTTTTTCTTTCTGTTCTTAATTCTGAGTCTTTCAATCTCTTCGAGTGCACTGATCAGTTCTCCTTCCATATCAACCACAGCTTCTTCATCATTATCATCACTGCCTGTGATTTTGTTATCATAATCCTCTTTGGCCATAAGCATGAAGTCATTTCCCTTATCTTCACAGGAAGAGTCACTATCGGTGTCTTCTGAGGACTTGTCATTATTTGCACACAAAATTTTCTTCTTACTATATTTCTTGAATTTGTATTTCTTTTCATCCACATAGTTCTGATCCTTTTTTTGATGGGGACACTTAGATGGAAAATGACCTATCTTACCACAGTTAAAGCATTTGAAGGGCAACTTGCCTTGATATTTTCCTAATCCTTTCTTTAACCTTCTCACAAATTTTGCCTCAATATCATCTAATTCTAAATCAATATTCTTGTCTTCTTTAAACGATGCTTCTCTAGTAATGGATTTATCTTTGCTAATTCTCATTTCATTCATATGCAGTTAAGGTTCCTAGAAGTTGATCAATGGACAAATTTTTAAGATCATTTAGTTCTTCTATTGCAGAGACTTTTGGATTAAATTTATCAGTCAGAGATCTTAAAATCTTCCTAACTAAGAGTGATTATTCAAACTTCTCACCAAGACCCTTCATGGCATTCACAAGTTCTTCAACTCTTAAAAAATACTTGCTAACTATTTCATCGTCATTCATCTTTAGTTGTTCAAACTTCAACCTAAATGTTTGAAGTTTGACATCTTTTACTTTCTCATTTCCTTCATAGTTGTTAATAAGTTTATCCCACATTTCTTTGGCAGTTTGAAGATGCATCACCTTTACAAACTCGGCTTCTACAAGTCCATTCAAGATAGAATTCATTCCCTTAGCATTAAAGATAAATTCTAACTTATCATCCTTGGAAGCTAGCACAACAGGCTTTATGTATCTAGTCTCTACTACATCCCAAACATTAGCACCTAGGGCCATTAGGTATGTTCTCATTCTAACCTTCCAAAAGGAAAAATTTGTTCCATCAAACAGAGGAGGCTTACTGGCTAAAGTCCATTCATGACTTGTCATGTTTAAGCTTACATATCTACCTTTAAATAAAAGGAACCCGCTCTGATACCAATTTTTGAAATTACTAAGACAACTAAGAGGGGGGGGTGAATCAATTGTTACTGTGCTTAAACAATTTTAACAATTAAACCATTTTTAATATTTCTCCAAGTGATCATCAATATTATACTACATATGGACAACATAAATAATAGCATTACTCACACATAAGATACACACAGAAATAGTTTTTCATGAGGAAACCCATAAAGGGAGAAAACCTCTTCTTCTTCGAAATGATAGGCAGTCTTTTAAGTTCTGTACATCATCTATAATTGAGTACCAACTCAATGTGAGGCTACTACCTCTGTTTTACAAGATTCTACTTGCTGAGAGCATCAACTCTCTTGTTTCTCTAGCACCCACTAGAAGGAAGCATCGACTCCCTGGTTTCTCTAGCACCCACTAGAAGGAAGCACCAACTCCCTAGTTTCTCTAGCACCCACTAGAAGAATGCAAAAACTCCCTAAGTGTTCCAGCATCAACTACATGGAAGCGCAAACTTCCAGCCACACAGGCACCAACCTATATAACAAAGAACAACAGTTCTCCCTTGCACCACCCTGCCACCCTGGTTTCTCTGGCTCCAACCAGATGGAAGCTACAACCCCCTGTGTTCAAGAACCCACTTGAACCTCTAAGGACAACTGTCCTCCCTAACACCTCCCTACCACTCTTATTACAAATAAATGATTGAATAACCAACAAATGTGATAAATCAATTCTTACCACTTCTTCACGATTCTACAATTCTTCTCCGCTACACTATTCTTTTGCTCTGTTCATACTTGGCTTGACTTGATGTCTCTTTCTATTTGTTCTTTCTCTGTCCTTCTCATTCTTTTTGTTATGTGCACATTCTTATCTCTTCCCCTTTTCTCTTCTATTCAGCTTATGTTCCTTATCTCTGAGCTTTCTTCACACTGTGCATACTGTAGTTTTACCTTTCTACAGTTCAACTCATTTTTTAGTTAGAACAACCAACTCTTCATAGTCCTCTCATATCTTCTTTTATTCACACACCCTCAGCAACTGAATCTCCAACTGATCAAGAATCATGAATCAGTTTTTGCTAACTGAATCGTAACTGATCAATTAACTGTGAGATGAAACAATAGCCCTCCGATCATATTCGAATTCACCTGCACCGTTGGATTGCAAGGAACAAAAAGTATTTCACATTTCGTATTTTGGAAATTCATGATTTCACATGTCGTGAATTCTTGTTGTGAAGGATCTCGACTCTCCAAGTTTCGATCCCCGAAATGGATCCAGATCAATGGTCAACAAAACTTCATAATCTGATCCCTTCTTTTCCCAATCGAATGACTGACGGGACTTCAACGTTTTTCCCTTCGAGTCTTCGAGACTCACAATAGTTCATTTCGGCATTTCATGATTTCGCATGTTGTGAATTCCTGAAACTCCATGTTGCGATCCCCGAAACTCCATGTTGCAATTTTTCATTTCGGCATTTCGTGATTTTGTCAATTCTTATGATGAGATATCTTGACACTCCATGTCACAATCCCCAAAACTTCGAAGAAATAACTTCGTTGGACTAGCTTCGATCATTTCGGCATTTCTCATTTTGGCATTTCACGATTTCTCATTTCAGCATTTCACGATTTCGCATGTTGTGAATTCCTAAAACTCCATGTTGCGATCCCCGAAACTCCATGTTGCAATTTTGCATTTTGACATTTCGCGATTTCAGCATTTCGTGATTTTGCATGTCGCGAGTTCGAGAGGTTAGGGAACCCTGTTCCTTTGAATTTCCAGTCAGCGAAATGACGATCTTTCGCCACATGTCCTATGGCCCCAATGGTCCAGATCTTATCGTGATTTCGAAACTTCACGGGTCTTGTCGTGTCTGATCAACGGTCCAGATCAATCCTCGATCCGACGGCTAGGATTATTTCACAAATTCACTGATTTGATATTTTTTCATTTAGCATTTCATGACTTTGGGACTCCTATGGTGAATTGTTTCTACACTTCCAACTCTCGGTATCCGAAAATCTGATTTTTCGATCTGCGAAACTCCGAAATGGAGTGTGTCTATTTCAGGATTTAGGCGTTTCACATTTCGCGACTTCAGGACTCCTGTGGTGGAGTTTTTCTACACTTATAACTCCCAGTATCTGAAACTTCAATTTCTCGATCTGCGAAACTCCGAAATGGAGTCTTTGACATGCTCTGATCTTTCACATTTCAGGATTTTCGGCCATGCGATCATCGTTGCACTGTTGGTCTTGCCACTTTCTCTTGTTCATCATCGTCAGGCTGAGATTTCCATCAATGACAAACAAATACTCTGCCTTCTGTCTACCCGTAATAAATATGCCAATAACAATATCCCCTTTTGTTATTGATGGCAACCTAGTAAAACAATCATACTCCCCTTGTGAATGTATTTTGTATTTTGAGTTCTTTGAGATGACTTTGTTTTACTCTTTATCTCTCCCCATTTGAAAACAATGAAAAAGGGAATATTTATCTTCTCCTCCTGAGAAGATGCTCCCTCAGAGGTGATGATCCTCCTAAGGTGATCCTTCCCCTTTTTTTGTGCCATTTGTTTTGGACTTTGTTTTACTAGTTATTTGTCCCCCTATCAACAATTCTCCCTTTTTGTGTCAGTAAAAAAACCTTTCAAGGGAAACTGGACCTTTCTCAACATATGTCACATTAATTCTTCTATCATAGTCATTTTATTCTGTAGCAACCAAATTCAACTTCTACCTTCTTAGAAACACAATTAAGTTGGTCGTAGTATCTTCCAATGTAGTGCCTCCTTAGATACTTAAGACATATTTCAGTTTTTCCATGATACTTTAAACTATAGTCCTCTTATAACCATGATGCTTCAATGATGAACTTGATATGTTTTAGTTATGTTTCCCTTTATCTTCCTTCAAGAGTGTGGAAATATTATACAAATGTTTCTCAAGCACTATCATTATTTTCTTTCAGATTTCTCCCAATTTCTTCATGATGCTAGTCATCTATTCATGCATTTGTAACACAAGAGCCTCTTTATTAGTATCTCATTCTTTTGAGAATAACTCATTGGGTCTATATCATATCATACTATAGTAGAATCTATAGCATTAGTACTTACACCAAATCATAATGCACATTCGTTTCTCTTTCCTTTGCCTTGTCGACTTCAAGTTTTAGATATACAAACATTGATGAAATTATTATTTTCTTTGCCACATTTATGATTTCCCTCAGCCAAGAGTAACATTCATGAGTAAAATTTTCTATTCTTCAATACTCATACGGTCATCACCAGAAACAACCTAAAGTGTTCCTTGAAACCTACTTTATTTATTTTGTTTGTATCTCCTATTGAGGAGGAGCTTCGATAGATCATCAAAATAGCATTGGAAAAATTTTTAGATCATCATCACTCAATTCTTCTGTTTGGTCTACTATTTAAGATTCATCATCATCGTCACTATTTTGTGTAACATAAACTTCTTCATATTCTTCTTTAGAATTTTATTTTTCCATTTTTGTTTAATTGGCTAGTGGACTATTTATTTGTGGGACATCATCAAGAACTCCAATTGTGTCATATTCTTATTTAGGAACTCTCCTTTCTTGAGCTTGATTGACTTTATATGAAAAAAATTGATTTTTATATTCCTTATTAGAATCTTTACCCACCATTATCCTATTATTAACTTCATCAATTTCAGGTGAAATATATTCATTATGTTCAATTCTTTTAGCTTCTAGGAGTTGAGACTTCAAATCACTAATTATTTTCTTTGATTCTTTAATGTTTTTTGATGCATCTACTTCTGTTGATTGATGTGATTCTTCAAACTCTTGAATTTGTTCCCTTAGTAGATTTTTCTTCTTTTTATACTTTCTTAGTTCCTCCAAAGAAATGATCAATTCTTCTTCTAGGTATACTTCTCCTTCAAATTCATATTTTTCTTCATCATATACAACATCATCTTTCATTTTCATTCCCATAAATAGAAACTTGGAAACCTCATGTTCACTTTCTTAAGAAGAGATACTATCCTCTTTGGTGTAGAGATTCATATTTTGTTTGTAGTATTTCTCTTTGTTATTTTATTACCCTTCTTATGTTCTTAAAATTCCGAATCTCCTCATCATCACTATCCTCTTTCTTGGGATATGGACATTTGTTAGCAAAGTGTCCATGATGTTGATCTACTTGTTGTTTCAAGTGATTTTGTGCCATGGTCAGGTTGTCCTTTAAGATTTAGAGAACTTGTTGTTAATGCTCGATGTGATCTTCCACTACTTGAACCTTAGATTTTTCTTTTAGATAAGAAGTGATGGAAGGAAGGTGGTATCCATAGAGTGCCATAAATGGTGTCATTTTTGTTGCAGTATGAAAGGAAGTGTTATACCACCATTCTTCCAAGGGTAACCATTTGAACCATTGTGTTTTTTTATCAGAGACAAAGCAACAAAGGTATCCTTCCAGAAATTTTTTCACTATCTCGGTTTTTCCATCAGATTGAGGATGATAGGACGAGCTATGAACCAATTGAGTACCCAAACAAGAAAATAATTATGTCCAAATATTTCCAGTGAATATGGGATCTCTATCACTTACAATAATCTTTGGGCTTCCATGTAGCTTTTGAACTATCTCCATGAATGCAATGAAAACTATACTGGATTTGAAGGGATGAGAGAGTGCACAAAAGTGTGCGTACTTGGTCAATATATCAAAAATCACCATGATGACACTCTTTCCTTCAGACTTCGATAACCATGTGATGCAATCCATGGAAACCTCGTCCCAATGTTGAATTGGGATGGTTAATGGTTGTAAAAGACCCGGGGTCTTAATTGTTTCCACCTTATTTTGTTGGAAAACCAAACATTCTACCAAAAACATTTGAACATCAATTAGGAACCAAATTTTAGGAACCAAATACCAAGATAGCATAGAAAAACCTCAGAATAGGTACTCAACGCCTTGAAAAAGAGAGAATTTCAAATAATAATCCTCTTTGAGGGGGAAACCTTTTTATACACCATATAAATTTCAAAATACTAGATTATTCCAAATGAAAAGGTCTCCTTGGTATATATATGAGACTAGGAGGTACAATCAAAACTAATGGACCCAAGCCGACATAAATAAAATAACATTAATAATGTAATATTCTCTAATTAATGGGTAATGTGCCACTATTTAGTGATTAACAAGGAAGCACCAACTCCCTTGTTTTAGGGAACCAACCCTAGGAAGAACCAACTCCCTTTTTTAAGGCACCAACCCTAGGAAGCACAAACTTACTGATCCCAAGGTATAATGATTGGCTCAAAAAGAGGAAGTTGATGTGTACTTGAATCTGGATTTGTCTCACTGAGTTGCTTCTACAATGGTTTTCTATTTGAATTAGTCTCATCATATTCATCATCTTCAAATATAGGGTTTGGAATAAGGACAGGTTCATAATGTTGTCGAAGATTCTTTTTCTCAAGTGCATCGTGAAGAATTTGTGTCTGAGTTTGTAGTAGTTCTTCTTTGGTTTGTAAAACTTGTAATAAGGTCACAACATACTGAAGAGTGGTTTTTTCAATGGTGATTGTGTTATCCATAGAAGAGAGGATTAGAGTGTTCAACAAATCTAGCACTTCCTCAACTTGAGACATAGATTAAACATAATTAGATGTCAAGGTTTCTTGCAACTCCACCCTTTAATAATCAGACTCTACAATGCAAGTATAAAATACACAGTAAACAAAGGGTGTCATCGTCTAATGAAAATGCACCCATTTACAAGAAAATTATACTTGATTTAAAAACCGGACAAGTAAACTTACGATTCTATTTGAAAGTTACCTGATTCTGGAATGGAATTGATCTTCAAGATGAATGGTCTTGGATGGCTGGTCTTGAAATCCTCCTTGAAAAACAGAGGAGGAGGAGGAAAAATATACTAGCATTCCATTCCTTTCTCAAGGAGTTTGGAAATCTACTTTGTAACAACTACAACTCGTTCAATAACCTGTTGTCTAGTGACGGACATGAATAATCGACACTAGTCTTAAAAATTTTGCAGCTAACACCCCAAAATTCTATTTTTCTTCATAGACTTATCACTCATAAATCGATCTCTCTTCCTTTCCCTTAGGTTGAGAAGTAACGAGTATCAGTGGATAGAATAAATCTCACACCTTGATGTTCAATACTCTCAACAATTTCAACATCTCTAAACTCCAATGTAGCATAGCACTCACAAATCACCTCATAGCGACCAAGATTACTAGGAGGATTATTTTGTCCAGTGTTTCTTCAATTATTCAACATCCTTCACCATTCATTCTTCACCAATTGGAGTCTCCATAGAACATTTATGTCCTCATTGAGGAGAATTGGAGATGAGTGTGCTTCGGAGAAAATCCCCATGTACTGGGTCTAAGGTAAAGGCAAAGTGATAACTCCCTTAAAATACTTATCTACCATTAATATACCCCCCAAAAACTAAAGTAAGTGATGAGAGAGAAAGGAAAGAGGGTTAATGAGTGCACCTTTAGTCCTTGTGGTTGGTGTTGACCTCTTTCACTTGTTTCCACCTCCTAGATCATGGGTCTCCTCCCAAATCTAACCTGCAAAAGGTTAGGAATCCAATGCAACAACATATGAAATATCTACTAATCACTTTAAAAGTTTAGACATAGATATAAATGCACAAATTAACAAAAGCATGTAAACATAGGGTTTTGGGACAAGGATGAAATATTTTAGTCAATTTCAAGATGAAAAGGATTACAACCTTTCCTGGAAACCACTCCATGAACCAACTCCGAGCTCCTTTATCGTGTCTCGAAGTGCATCAATCCCACATTAGCTTCTCACAAAAAACAAGGGAACACAAGATAGAGGGGAAGGATGAAGCTAAAACTCAGAATGGGATGCAAATCTTGGGCTAAGAAAGGGAAGGGATTTTGGTAGAATTTTCTTATTATCTTGATTATATTCATAAATGACTCACCAAGACCTCTTTTTGTATGAGAAAAATATGGTTATTTTTTGGGGGGAGGGGCTATGAGGGATAAAATGGTTAGGAAACCCTCCATAGCCGATAAACTCTGTATAATTCCATGCAATTTTATAGTTTTTTCAACTTTTGGAGGTAAACACGGGCTAACTATCATGAGACACGTGTGTGTGTGCAAGATAAATATCATGCAACATGCATGTGTATGCGGGCTGTTAGTGCAGTAGGGCACATACACTATCCAAAAAAAGGTTTTTTAAAAGGAAGCCTCAGTAGTATTTTGGAAAACTATGTAAATGGAAGGGCCAATGTCTTGTATGCATAGATAAGGCATTTTGGACTATAACAAATTTCCCCTAATGTGTGAGGTCAGAAGAGAAAATGATGGATAAAATACATTACAATATATTTACATAGTGGGAAGGCAAGGCTTTGAGTGAGACCGAGATGATTGTTCATGAGTGTCCCATTTGCAAAATAATGATAATCTCTCTGAAGCAAGAATAACCATGCTCGGGATGAACTAAGCATGGTTTCCAATCAAGTACATTGTAGATCCATGTTATATATGACTACGAGACAAAATATAAATGTTTTTATAAAGTGTAGCCATGAACAATACACAACATATGTACATCTCAAGATCATCTGAAGATATACAAGTAAAATATGATATATATCTTTGAGAAGCATCGACGCTTGTGGTTGGAGATGAGAACTTCCTAGCTTCAGCATGTTAGGATATTTAGACACATAGGAGTTAGTTAAGATCTACTTGGTCTAATCTGTCATTAGGTAAAAGTGTGTTTCTTAGTGTGTTTCTTTAGTATACATTAGTATGCATTTGTAGTTAGGAAATCCGATGGTCACGATATGTTCTCGACATAGAGTGATCTGACGGTTCATACTCTCCTCGATCTTAATGACAATTGATCTGTGGATTAACACATGATTGGTCCATGATCTCTATTTAAAGAGCATGGAGGGTCACTTGTCGATGATTGATTGTGAGAAAATATCTTGTAAAATATCTCTATAATCTTTTTCTTTTGCATTAATAAACTGCTCCAAGTGGCCGCATTGGCTGGGGTCGTGGATGTTTCCTCGTAGGGGTTTTACCACATGAAAAAATTGGTGTGTTGATATTTGATCTGTCTATATGAGTGGTTATTAAAGGTGTTCATCCTCTGTTGGAATACCTATGTTTTAGAACATGGTATCAGAGCCTGTTTGAAGACCTGTTGATGTTGTAGATCAAGATAGTGAAGATGAGTTTTATCATATCCATTTTCTGTCATTTATGTACATTTTTGGACTAAGAGGACTATTCCATTGCATTCGCATCACTCGTTTCATTCAAGAACACTTTTCTTTTCACTCAAAAAGGTTTCCATTTGCCCAAGATACGACCATTATAGTTAGATTTGGAGGTATAAAGCTTGAATATGCATTTTTAAAATTTTTGCAGAGTAGTATTTTGGTTTTATTTCGGTTTTGTATTATTTATTTCCGGGTTTCTACTCTTTTAGATATGTGTATGATATTTTCCCCACACCCTATGCAATCTTGGAAAATCAGAAACAGATAGGAAAAGGTGCATCTTTCGGGTAAGCTAACCGAGATCTAACCCTTATTGTCACGGAGAAGCAAAATTTTTTTCTTATGTGAAAAGAGTTTTTTTTCAGCATGCTCTCCAAGGTCGTCTTCAACAACAACAACAAAAATCCTCCTTCTGAACATTACAATATGTTTTGCTATACCATTTGGTTAAAAGTTTCCTTATTAAGTAAGAGGTCCTGAGTTCAAGTCTCTCTTTTGTTACCTTTTTTGAAAAAGTTCATGCTAAAATTGTAAAGTGTATTTCACTTCAAGTATAAAAGTGAATCACTATAAGTAGGTTTAATATTTTATTTTAGAGTTATTTATTTTTCATGAAGTTTTCCTGTTATAAAGTAACCTCATTGCAAAACTGATCCCCACTTCTCTTTATAAAAGTGGGTCACTTCATAAAGCAACTTACACTATCACGTGGTCATTTGGTTACCGTTTATGCCTTTTTTTAAAAGGGCATAACAGTCACATCCGGAGTCTATTTTCAGTGCCATTTTTTTAAAACCTTTTAAATTTTCGAGATCTTTCCATCCAGATCACCAATTTTAGTTTTTAAATCAATATTATCTGGATATTTAATATGGCTTCTACAAGTAATGTTTTTCTTACTAGCACCAACTACTTTGAAAGGAAATCTCATATGGAATATTTATTAAGAAGTAAGGGCTTGTACTGGATTACCTTGGGAAAGGAAAACGAACCCACTGATGATGATAAGAAATCAAAATGGGCTAATAGGACTGACGAAGCACGTGGACTAATCATAATGTCCATCTCTCCTAATTTAAGGTTTCACCTTCAAGAAATTGATGACCCCGAAGAAGCTTGGGAAAAGATTTAATTTGTGTTTGGTAAACTCAATATTATTCGAGCACAATAGTTTGAAAATTAAGTATTGGCCTTGACTCCAAGTGATTTTTCTTTCCTTGGAGAATATCTCCAAGTTTAAAACACTCAGAATTTTATGTGAAGAATGTAATATAAAAATGGAGGAAGAGCATTGCATCTATCTTATTATTTCTAGGCTAGGTAGTGCATATTATATGTTTGTATCTACATTTTATGCCATAAGAGAGGCTCTAGGGAAAGCTTATCAAAAATCCACTCTTGAGTTCTTTTGTGTTTCTTTGATTAGAGAGGAAGATAAGCTTGTACAACTTGGAGTGATCAACACTGTAGGTACCTCCAACAAAGCCTTAGTTTCCCAATAGAAAGATAAACCCAAGTATCCCAAGAAGCAACATCCTCGCTACAAAAGGAAGAAACATAAGGGTCCCAAACCTTCTCAAACAACTTCATCTCCTAATGGTGACAAAGGAGCAAAATATAAAAATAAGAAGACTGATAGACATTGAAACTTTTGTGATAAAGATGGTCACGATGAGTCTAAATGTTTCAAGAAGATGGCAGCTTTAGAAGCAATGATGAAGAAGCAGAACATGATGTATTAATTCCCCTTCTTCTTCTTCTTCTCATGGACATGCACTTTCCGCTTTTGGTTTCTCCTTAAACACAATTTCCACTTCTTCTTCTGATGAGTGTCTTATTGATTGAGGACCATCTTATCATATGGCTAAGGATAAAGCCATATTTTCTGCTCTAAATGAATGTAACACCAAGAAAATATTTGTTGGTGATGATAGATCTCTTAGTGTTGTAGGATATGGAATAGTTCAAGTAGACAATGGTCATTTCAATGATGTATTATGTGTTCCAAGTCTTTCTTGTAACATTCTATCAGTATATCAAATCACTCATTTAGGTGAAGGTAAAACCATAGAGTTTTCACCTCACCAAGTTGTAATCAAGGATCTAAAAGATCCTAAGCATTTTCTTGCAACTGGAATTGTTGATGATATTACAAGATTGTACAAGTTTGAAAACTTTCAGTCATCATCTTTTTCATCAGTTTTTGTTGCTCATAGCGAGACTTGAGAAAACTTTGGCATGAGCAGTTTGGTCATCTAAACTATTGCTCATTGAAACAACTATGTAATCAACGGATGGTGATTGGTATTCCTCTTGTTTCATGCATAGATTGTGTTTGTTTTTGTTGTGTTCTCGACAAACATCATCGGATAGTTTTGAAAAATGTGCCTCTTGGCACGCTTCGGGCCCTTTGTAGCTTGTTCACAGTGATTTGTGTGGTCTATTTTCTTCTCCTTTTTCTGGTTGCAAGTATTTCTTAACTTTCATTGATGATTTTTCTAGACGTAATTGGGTTTACTTCTTAAAACTTAAGAGAGAAGTTTTTGACAAGTTTTTGGCTTACAAGGCCCTTGTAGAAAAGAAATTTGGACATCAAATTCAAAAGTTAAGAACAAATAATGGAGGAGAATATGTGAACAATAATTTTACAAGCTATTGCACTACACAGGGCATCCAAATGAAACACACTACTCCATATACACCAAAACAAAATGGTGTTGCTGAGAGAAAGAACCACACATTAAAATAAATGGATAATTGTATCATCCAATCTAAGGGATTAAGTCTAAAGTATTGGGCAGAAGCAATCAACTGTGAAAATTACATAGTCAATCGCAGTCCCACAAAGGATCTTAAAAATATAGCACTGAAAGAAGCTTGGACTAAAATTAAACCAGATGTAAGTCACTTCTGTGTATTTGGCAGTATATCATGGGCTCACATTCCTGATGAGAAAAGGAAAGGATTGCAGCCTAAAAGTGAGAAGTGTATATTCATTGGTTATTCTGAAGATGTCAAAGGTTATAGTCTTCTTCAACCACATTGTAATGAAATTATTCTTAGAAGAGATGTTAAATTTGATGAAAATCTCTTGGCCTACAAACCTAATTCGACGGTTGTGCCTTCTTCGACCTGTGAGCCATCTTATTAAGGAGAGATGTTAGGATATTTAGACACTTAGGAGTTAGTTAAGATCTACTTCATCTAATGTTTCGTTAGATAAAAGTGTGTTTCTTAGTGTGTTTATTTAGTATGCATTAGTATGCATTTGCAGTTAAGAAATTTGACGATCACGATATGTTCCTGACATAGAGTGATATGACGGTTCATACTCTCCTCAATATTTACATCCATTGATCGGTGTCTTAACACCCTATTGTTTCATGATCTCTATTTAAAGAGCATGGAGGGTCATTTGTCGATGATCGATTGTGAGAAACGCTCTTGTAAAATCTCTTTGTAATATTTTTCTTTTGCATTAATAAACTGCTCCAAGTGGTCGTGTTGGCTAGGGTCGTGGATGTTTCCCTGTAGGGGTTTTACAACGTGAAAACATGAGTGTGTTGATATTTTATCTCTTTATGTGAGTGGTTACTGAAGGTGTTTGTCCTCTATTGGAATACCTGTGTTTTTTAACACAACAACAACTTCAAGATCTTCAAAACTTAGGTAGGAGTACAATAGGATTGTAAAACTCACTACTTTGAGGTCTTCGACATGTTATCAGGGAAATAATGGAAGATATTGATCATCAGGAACAAATCTTTTCATTGATTTTGAATTCGAACTTGATTGGAATCTTGGGATGGAATACTCATGAAGATCAAGAGATCAAGTACGGAATGGCCAACTGATGTTGGATAAAACTTCCCTTGGAAAAAAAGCATGACCAAATTATGAGACTTAGGCATCATATTATTGACACAAGTCTGTGACACATGAGGCACCACAAACTCTCCATATGTTTGGAAGAGTAACCAAATGGAGGAGGACACATCTCTATGTAACGAGAACAACTTCCCAAGGTTATACTAGATCTCAATGCTTGGTGATCAAACAAAAGGATGTGCTTTATCCAATGGAAACTATCTTTCTTATGATACAAAGAGAATATATGTCCCATCGCCTCTTTTTGGAATATTTGAATTTTTTGACTTTTTCAAGTTTTTAACGAGCTTGAAAAAAAATAAAAGAATGCTACGTTACAAAGGAGGAATGAGTGTCGTGGGTAAGAAAAATAGTTCCAACCACATGGAATATATTGATTCTCAGTACAAGGAGACATGTGCAGGATAAGGACACTTGAGAAAATTCCTCCATGGGTCAAGGTGTTATATCGCGAAGGAAAAAGGTGCTACAAGGATTGCATTTAAGGAATTCTTTGAAGGTTTTAGTTAATAGAAACATGAAGGCGACATTAGGACAAAGACGCAAGGATGAGACATGTGATGCGATTATGTATGAAATAAGAAGACTCTTTCCATGTGAGGTTTTATGATCCTAGAGAAGGATCATAAAAAAACTAAAATAAGACTCCAAAGTGTTCCTTTTTCGTAATTAGTCTAGTTGATTCGAAAAAGGGTTAAACTTAGAACAAAAAGATGTCTCTTCAAAATGATTTTAATGAGTGTGACTAATACAAGATCACTCGACTATATTTTCAATTTTAAAGAGTCTGAAAAGAGATTAACTATGGACTCACAACCTTTTTCTAAGTTTAATCCCCTTAGCTCAAAAAAGTATAAAATATAACTTAGGAGAACTATCCCGGTGAGACATGTCTCCCAAGCCGTAACTTTTTCCTAGATAATATTTTGGTTGGAAAAAGGGTTAAACTTATGCCAAATAGATATTCCTTCTGGACCAATTAATGAGTGTGAAAGGAACAAGGTCACTCGTAAATATTTTCATATTTAGGGAGACTGAAAAGAGATTAACTATGGACTGCGAGGGGGTTCCTTTTTTGTAGATAATCTCCAAGGCTCGAAAAAGAGATAAAACAGAACTAAGGAGAATGGCCCTTTTTCGAAATTCTAGTCCCTCATGCTTGAAAAAGGATTAAACTTATTCCTGAGAATACTCTGCTAGTGAACCTAAGCTCCTAGGGCATGCCTTTATTAATAAATTAACCCTCCAGACTGAAAAAAGGGTAAAATATCACCAAACAGATGTGCCTTAAAATTTTAGTTTGATGAGCATGAAGGGCAACAAGATCACTCGACAATATTTTAAATTTTAGAGAATCTAAAAGGGGATTAAAGAAGACTCCAAGGGGCATTTGTTTCTTAAGTAATCCAAACGAGACAAAAATAATAAATAGTTTCTCATTAGATGTTGCTTTCAAATTTTAATTGAGCTTGAAAGACAATAAACCATTACCTTAGGGAGTCCCTCGGGTATAGGCTAGAAAAAGATGAAGAAGAATGAGGCTTCAACACACAGTCATGGCAGGAATAAACAAGAATCTCATGCCTATGAAGTACTTCGGCATGGAAACCAAATGGAAAACAAGGCTCTAACTAGGATGTCCATGGAAGGAAGTCTCTACCACATAAAGTACGACACACTTATAAGAAAGGAAGGTTCGTGTCTCAATTTAGTGGGGTTGATCCTAAGGCCAAATGAACCAGGAAACAGATGATGAAAAAAATGAAAGAAGGGAAAAATCTAATTTATGTGTCAGTTTCGAGGTCAATACATGTCATAATGGATCGATATGATTAACAAATGTCAAAGAAAAAAATATTCTCCAAGATCCTGCATATAAGGCCAATAACACTCATCCAGAAGTTAATAAATCCAATATAGATAGAAGATTCAGAAAAATAAGAGGTGTTATTGAATACAAAACCTAAAAACAACAAACAAGAATTGTACAATATGGTACAAGGCACCACACAACCTTACGACTCATGCATGGTACTGGTTCAAGTAGAGCCCGCTGCTAGGCTCTGACCAAGAGTCTCTTCGTTATTCAACCTGGAAAGTCTCCCAAAACAAAAGAAAACACAAACCATGGTGTAAGTCTTCCCACAGTATAGAAACGATAGTCATGGCTTCAATGATAGGCTCATTTGAAGGAAATTCAATATCCAAGAAATCACGTGAATGAGGAGGGTTGACAGTCCCAAAGGATGAAGCAAAATGACCATATTCCATATGATGATGGAGGTTCTGGACATGAATTATAGAGTCTATCAACGAATAATCACAAGCACAAAGGCTTGAGGATCTATAATTAGTGATATCAGACTTGAAAGGAAACTCAAGATCACTTGGACCAAGAGGTAGAAGTAAGGGCTCCCATTCCCCCATTGGATAAACCAATGGATCAATTTTTGAGACCAAGTATCGAGAAGTAAAACATGAGTGAACAAGTTCTTTCTCAGGAGAAATTGAACATTGGGGATAAGACGCCACATAATTTATCCGTGGAGGGGTAGAGTCTACGTGAACACTAGGAACATATAAAAGGGTAGCCTGAACTAACGCCAAATTAGGATGGTGATTATCAGATTCCAATTGGTCGATAGTGATAATTCTTCCATTGTGAGGGAAATGCATCACTTGGAAGAGTGTAGACACCACAACATTCATAACATATACATAATCATGCCTAAGAAGCATATTGAAATTCAACGGGACTTGTACCACTATAACATCGACATGGATAGTCTTCCCACATAACGAGATAGGAAATTGAGTAAAAATCCCCAAATAATCACTAGGACATCTGTCAAAAGCCAATATCTCATGTGAAGCAAACACAAGCTCTGGAGAACCCAAATCTTGCCAAGATGAGGAGGATAAAATACTTGCAGAGGCTCCTTCATCCACAATACATCAGTAAATAGTTTTTGAATTAATTTCAACCCTTATTTGAAAGGGTGTAGAAGAAGGAATACGAGGCTCAACAAGGTCATTCCAATCATGGGAATCCATCATAGGGATTGGAGTGGGTATTCTCGAAGTGAGAGGAATGTCTCCTTGTTCTAAAAGTACTGAACTAGAAATGATAAAAACATAGTCAGTAGAAACATCACTCCCCTTCAGAAGAGTGGGATCAGTCAAATATTGCATTGGCGTGACCACTTTGGTAGACTCGACACTCTCCAAGAGAAGAGTGGGATCAATCGAATATTACATCGACGTGACCACTTTGGTAGATTCGACACTCTCTAAGAGAAGAGTGGGATCAACCGAATATTCCATCAGCGTGACCACTTCCTCAATCACTGGTTGGATAGGCTGGGAGACAACATGGTATGAAGGCACATCACCCCCCAAAAGAGGAGTGGGATCAACCAAATATTTCATCGGCATGACCACTTCATCAACCAAAGGATGAATGGACTATGAGGAAACCTCATAAGACTCATAATCAAAAGATCTTGTAGTTAGGGACAACAATCTTCGTGCAACTGGAAGGATAGGGCATAAATGAGTAAAGTGATCTCCCTTGAAAATATTCCAAGGGAACTTAGGCTTACGTCCTATACATCTAGGTTTCTCAATAGAATCAATGCCCCCATAATGACTAGCAGTGGTTGGTTGCTTGTACTCAACAAGAATCGTAGAGGTTGTTGACATATCACTCATATGAATTGCATTGATGAGATTCATTCCCCCAACATGACTTACAGTGACTGGTTTCTTGTCTTCAACATGACTTGTAGAGGTTGCTGACAACTCTCCAACACGACTAGCAGAGGTTAGTTTCTGAACTCTAGTATCACTAGCTATGACTAGGCTCATTCCCCCAGCATGACTTGCAATGGTTGGTTACACATATCCAACATAAATTGAAATCGTTAGTGATCGATCTATAACATGAATCGTAGAGGCTATAGACCTATTTCTAGTATGACTAGTAGTGACTAGAATTCCCCCCCCAACATGACTAGCAGAGGCTAGGTGTTGGTATTCAAAATTACTTACAGAGGTTTATGACCTATCTCCAAGATTACTTGCATAGTTTGGTGACTTCTTCTTCTTCTTATTCCTCTTTCTATTTGATTCAAAATTTTGATTACTAGTAGCTATAATTTCACTAGAGAATGCAAAAGGAGGAGGAGAAAACTGTGTTGATGAAGGAACATTAACATGATGCGCATGAAAAAAGGTTCTTAACTGAGAAGCATCAAGAACATTAGAGACATTTGGAATGGTACCCAACCAAATTGGTAGTCCAACATTCAACCCAGGAATATACAACATGGTCATCAAAGGGACACCAATGTTTCCAAAGAAATAAAAATCTCAAGAATCCCCTTGAAAAGGGGTTTCTTGGTTGGTATCCTCATTAACTTTGACCATGAATATCTTATGTACAGTTTATTCCCTTACGGGATCATTCAAGTCCATAAAAGTCTCACACACTGGCTCTAGTAAATCAGTGGTATAAAAAATATATTCCTATAAGGAGGTGGCTCCACATTTCTATGGGAAAGACCAAAAATTCCTCACTATCAAAGGAATGAGCGGTCTACCACCTTTGGTGAAAGACCCAAAGAAATAACTGACTAACTTGCTATGGAAAAATAGGGAGCATAGAGCACACCACTAAGAAGAAAATCCTAAAAATATACAAGCCAAACAAATGAACCTTATGAATGCTTCCAACCTAGGGAGATGAAGTCATGATCATCCAAAGTATTCACAAAGGAAAACGATTGGACAGGAGAATCAATTACCCAGACCTCTAACCAAGGGTCCCTTCGGGTGTCGCCTAGAAAATACAGAGCCTACCTCAGGTACTGTGATACACACCACATAGTCACATGTGTTTCAACCTATATAGTGGAAACTAGGCCACCAACCTTTAATCAACAACGAGGGGGGTGCAGCCAACAACTAGGTGATTGTATGGAAAGGGTAACTAAGCTCGAAGTTCCTCCTAAGGCCTGAAACACAATAGAGATAGAATCAATCTTTGAGTACATTGGTTGGATCCAAGTATCTCAGAGGTATGACACAATTTGGGCCAACAACATTGTTGGATTCACCCCCAATATGCACTCTCCCAAGATATTTGTTGGGATCAAGAGTGGATATATCTGTCACTATCCTCCACGCAACTTTGTGTTTGACTCCTATGTTAGAGGAGCTTCCTGTATTCAGTAATTACAAGATAAGTTTTTCACACCCTAGCACAGACACCTAAGTTAAATTTTGGTTGGCCTTGGAGAGTTTACCTATCCACACCTAATCCAAGGCCTTATCCTAAGCTATTGGTGAATCCTAGAAAAAGCATTACTAATATATTTTAGATTAGCGCATTTTTTTTAGGGGCTTTTCTTACTCAAGAAGTCGAAGTGAAAATTATGTTTTTTGAGACTCTTTCGAAAAAGAAACTAATTAGAACACTGACAAAGAAGACTTTACACTAATTCTACAAATTAAAAAGATCTTCAAGAAAACATCATTAACAACCTTTCAAACCTAAAAATGCACAATCCAACTTTCGAGTGAAACAAAAGAGAAAATGAAAGGATTTTGTTTCTTATTTTTCTTTTGCAATGATTTCAATATGAGAAGAAAACACAACCCTATGCTAATTCTTTTTCTTTTCAAATACACAATGCAAAGAATTGAAAATAGAGAAACAAACCTAACTAGTATAAAAAAATAGGTTTTTGTTTTATATTTTCTTTCAATAAAAACACAATTAACCAAAGAGGCTAAAAGAACTTGCATAATACACAATTGTTATTGAAAATCAAGCTAGAAATAAGCCAAAAATGCTTGGAAACACAAAGAGACAAGAGGATTTTTTATTTTATTTTATTTCATAAACCATCCGAGCTTGCAAATTGTCTAAACCCCAAACAATAGAAGCTTTTGGAACTCAGGAAGACCTGGGAACCACAAGTTTCCTGTAGGAAAAAGAAAATATTTTGAAACAAAATATCCAAAAAAAAAGAGACACATGTTGTGCATGGCCAACCTACGTATGTACGTAGGTTGTGTATAATGCAGGAGACATATGTACACGTGCTATACAAAGAGCAAGGCACGTACATCTCTGCAAATTTTCAAAAATAAAAAGTTTAGACAGACAACTTGGGTAAGGGAAGCTGGTAGGCACCTCGAAGGTGACCAGAGACCCAAACTGACTCAAAACACTCAGAAAACTCATAAATACACTAAAAATAAAATCAAACCATGAAATTCCACTAAGATCCTAAAGAGAATCCCCATTGGATTCACCAATTTTGCTTCGGGGAAAATCCACCTATATTGTGTCTAAGGTAAAGACAGAGTGATAAATCCCTTAAAAGAATGATCTACCCTTAAAATACTGCAAAACCAACTAAACTAAATGATGAGAGAGAAAGTAAAGAGGGTTAATGAGTGCACCCTTAGTCCTTGCAGTTGGTGTTGACCTCTTTTGCTTGTTTCCACATCCTAGATCATGGGTCTCCTCCCAAAGATGACTTGCAAAATGTTAGGAATACAGCGAAAAAACATATGAAATATCTACTGATCACTTTAAAATTTTAGACATATATATAAATTAACAAATTAACAAAATCATGTAAACATAGGGTTTTGGGACAAGGATGAACCCTTTTATTCAATTTCAAGATAAAAAGGATCACAATCTTTACTGGAAACCGCTCCACGAACCAAGTCCAGGCTACTCTATTGTGTCTCCAAGTGTTTCAATCCCACATTAACTCCTCGCAACCAACATATCACTAAGGTAAGGAGGGAGGGTTGCATAAGTGGAAAGGATGGAGGGGAAGGATGAGGCTAAAACACAAAATGGGATGCAAATCTTGGGCTAAGAAAGGGAAGGGATTTTGGTAGAGTTTTCTTATTATTTTTCTTATGTTCATAAACGATTCCCCAAGCCCTCTTTTTATATGAGAAAAATATGGTTATTCGGTTTGGGGACAGGCTAGAAGGGGTAAAATGGTTAGGAAACCCTCCATAGCCCATAAGCTCTGCTGAATTCTGCACAATTTTATATTTTTTTCAACCTTTGGAGGAAAATGCAGGCTAACTAGCATGCAACAAGCATGTGTACGTGTGATAACTAGCATGAAAAACGTGTGTTTACGTGGGCTATTAGTGCAACAAAGAGCGTACACTATCCAAAAAATGGTTTTTTAAAAGGAAGCCTCAACAATATTTTGGCAAAGTATGTAAATGGAAGGCCCAATGTCTTGTATGCATAGATAAGGAATTTTGGACTATAACAGAGGGAATAATTTAATGGATGTTTTGTTTATTCTTCTTAGTAGCCAATTGAGATATTTTTCAAACCTACCAAAGTATTTTTCTTTTACTAAACGAACCTTATTGAAGCATAAAAAAAATATGGACAGAATGCATGAAAGTTAACAGATGTCGCATGAAGAGTGGGAATTCAAAGGGGGTATACTACAAACATTTCAACTCGCGGTGGCCTTCGGTGGCCCCTCCTTCATTCATTGGTCATCCTCCATCAATTTCTCAAGAACTAAACCCCAAAATGTTTGAAAATATCTTACTGTCTGGAATGTAATCAGGTTGAAAGTATACCATAATGTTACTAATTCTCGATTAGGGTTTTTCACAAGAGGCAAAATGACACCTAGGATGAAGACTTATAGGCAGAGGGGTAGAGATCTAGTATTTTCCCATGGGTTTGACATGAATGTGCATATCTCACAATCATTTCCTTGGTATGTGTGGGTTGAATGCTAACTATGCTACGAAATATGTTATTTTATGCCAATGGCATACTCTTCTCCATGTCAATATTTCATTGAAACCAACACAAGAGACCCAGATAAACCATTTACAAACAAAGCTTATCAAGAAAGTATGAGAGATTCAATATGGAATAATTTGAAAACATATTCACACTACTCCAATGAGCTAATCAATGATTATCATTGTGATAATTGTGATACAATGAATGAGTGGAATACACTCATATATAAGAAAGACCACTCCATAATTAAGAAAAACAATCAAGAAGTTAACTTTCCTTATGAATGCTTGCATGCATAATAATGATTATATAAATAGAAAGTATAAAATAGGACTAGTTAGTTAAATCCTATTGAACTAATGTGTCGAAAATATAAATTTCTCCAACACCCCCCCTGAAAATCACTATGGATTAAAAATAAATCCCAGAAACTAGGCCATATTAGGTACTCACATTAAATGCAACTAATAAAAACTGAATAAAAATGAGGAAGGAGGGAAAACCACATGGGAAAAAAACTCCCCCTCAAAATACAATGCATCAAAAGAAGAAAAGTTAGCTGCTAGGAAACTGTATTCTTCACTCCAAGATGATCCCGCAAAGTATGAAACTTTTGCTCACTAAAATTATTCATTAATAAGTAGAAATATTTATGGATCTGATGAATTCCTTTGGAAATATGTCTATCATGTTTCTCTCTTGATCTTGTGGACCCATCTGCACATGAAAATATTCCTTTCTGGTCGAAGTGGAACTAGACTTGAAGTTTGATTCTCTAGGAATGAGTCATACTCCTCTTGGATGACCACTTTAGATAATGGATTTCCCACAGCTTTACTGCAGGTATATGGATCTGAAGATTGAACCATATATAAATGCATGGGTATTGCAGGTTCAGAAGCTAAAAGTACATGAGAGGGATCCTCATGTTAAGATCGAGTTCTCCTTGAATCCAATGGATTCCCTACAATGAAACTTGTTGCATGAAGTTTGAATTGTGACCTTTTGGGCATATGTTGAAGCTTTGATGTTGTCTCCTTATCTGGCTATACTACTTGATCATTTCCATGTCATAATCTAAGTGTAGGGAATCATTTCTGATGTATGGAACTGATGGAAGCACAAGAGTATTTGCATGTTGCACCAAAGGTGCATGCAAAATACTCTCATCATCTGTAAGTAGTAAACATGAGTCATCGTCAACAAACTTAGTGAATTTATACAACCTTGATTTTTTATCCATCTTGTTCACGATAAAAATCGCAATGAGGATTTTGCCCACAAAGTATTACTAAGCCTATTATTTAAACTATGCTAATGATATATAATATTAGTGGGTGGGACCCCCTTGTAGATTGGAGGATCAGAGATAGTCTTATCACACATGTTATGTTGTTGTTTCGATGTTGATTATAGGGTTCTACATGATTGATGATGAAATATTGGTTTTGTTTGCGACATAATGGCAGATGGATAATGCATTTTATGTGTTGGTTATGTTTCTCTAAGCTCTAAATTCCATGTATGAATGACTTGTATTTACTGTTATTATATTGTCTATTTTTTTCATGATTCATTACCTATTACACCTGCACAAGACACATGTTAGTAATAACAAGAGACATTGAGAGAAATATGGACTAAATCCAAGAAAAGGGAACTATGCTATACTATGTTATACTATGTGCAAATGATGTTTAAAGAAATCAATATTAGTCCTAAATAGAAATGTTGGTGGCTATACGATTTGTATTAAGTTATATTGGGTGCATTTGATATATGAAACTACATGCTTTTGGAAATGGTTAATATGGATTGGGTGGTGCAATTGGAAAGCAATGTGTGCAAGTTTTGATGCATGGAATTAATGGTATGGTTTGGGTGGCTATCGTGTACTACGAAATTGAATGAAATGTAGGATGGAAGCATTGTGCAGTAAATGCACGTCACTCCATACTTCTCCCACTGGCTATAACCCTAGCATGGTTATTGTTCATTTTTTTTTGTTGTGGTTAAGATCCAAGATTCAGGCAGGGAAGGAACTGCTCGACCATCTCACATTTTTAAGGCTATTCATTACATGAATTGTTTTTTTTGCCCATCCATGAATTTTCTCTGTGTATGAAATGAACATTGTCTCGATAATGTGTTGGTTTGTGTTTTATTGAGGTTGGAAACTGTGTAAAAGTGTGATGTTTTCTCTGGAATGATTGTGTGTGTTATTCATTTGGAAAAATCGATGGTTGAAGTCGCGATTTCATTGGTTGTTCTTTATGGTGGAAATCATGATGGCTCTTTGTTGTCTTTGTGGATTTTGTTGGAGGGTTTCACTTTGTTTGGCCTTGCTGGTAGTCTCCTCACAGTTATGGTAATCACACCCGGTTGTATTTGGGGCTATGGAGTTGCTTTGTATGTTTCAAACTCCGTTTGGTCACTGTATATCCTCTAGAGCCATGGTTGTGGGTTTATTTTGTGTTATTGGTATCAACACAGTTGGTTATTGGGTGGATATTATTCCAAGAATCATGCTTTAGGTTTGTTGGTAGTACCTGGGGTCTTCATTTCGTTGGCATTGTTATGTGTTGGTTCGGCTCTTGGGAAGAGCGTGAGGGTTATGACTCTACACGTTCTTGGTATTGGTTGCTCTCCAGTAAGGTATCTCTGCTCCTCTGCATCGTGGTCTACCCTACTTGGTGTTGAAATGTCACACTATCCTACAAGGATAACTTTATGAGGATTGTGTCTCCACCATTCTTGTCTCGAAGGTCTCTCACCTACACTTGATACGGCCGACCTCCAGTCTCCCTGTGTTTATGTGATTAAGAGAACCCTTGATTATTTCTTATGATCATTGGCTAGAGAGTCCGATTTTGATAAACTAAACTAGTTGGGTATCTTGTTAACTGTCTGTTGATGGGCATAAGTGAAACTTTGTCAAATGGAAGGTCAAATCTAGACCGACATTGTCTAAATAACCCAAGTCATTTGGAATGAACTGACCCGATGGGTTTAATGGCTCCGTTGGCCAACTAAATTCCTAAAAATAATAAAAGAAATGAAACTAATATAAAATCTATGATTCTAACAAATGATATATTAATTACTAATGTTTATTAAAAATAAATGTGAATATACAAATGATTATAAAGAATCTATATACAGTTTATAAGGTTTACTTGAAATCTTGCGAAAATGAATGTTTATAATAATGTTTCAAAATAAGATAAAGTAAGAACATAAATCTTTTTGTTTTTTTTATTTTTTAAAGATTTTAAACTAATAAATACTAAGTAAATACAATTGAAATAATGACATAGAAACAATCAAAGCTAATTAATGCAATCATCGTCTCATTCATATATACACAAATCTGAATAAAAGAAAGAAATGCACTTACTAACCTCTCAATGATCAACAATACTAAGCTAAATTCATCTCTCTGTATTTGTATGAGATCCTCATAACCCGTGTCAAGTGTAAACCTATGAGAAAAGAAAGCATAATACTTCCTAAAGAAATTCAAGGAAGTGTTTCATATTCTGGAGCGAGTTTATAACGACAGAAAGACAAATAATTATATATCTTGTGACCTTGAAATGTCCAATAACTGAAAATGAAAGAAATTCCAATTTTCAGGAATGGTGTTACCAGCTATATAGCATCAGATGTAAACTCAAAATACTTGAATAGATGATCATTCACAGATATAAACTAAACCAAAAGATAATGAACAACATAAAGAAAAGCATGATATAAAAAATTATGTGCAGAATAGTGTAAAGCGAATTCAATACAAATAAAGTTTCATATTCAAAAATTATATGAGAAACAATATTAACATTGCACAATCTCCAAAAGAGCAAAATCCAAAGACTAAATTGTTTTCTCATATAGTTTCAAAAAAATATGTTCATCATATGGTCCAGGAAGAACTTTTGGGATAATAGATTTTTAAAGATTGAAAAAATTAATATATAAATGATAGAAATTAATCATGTATTGATAAAAAATACTAAAGCTAATTTAAATCAATGCATAATCAATTATTCAAAGAATTTGAAGATATTATAATGAAAATAAAACCATTTTACTCACAGGACAAAAGCCATTAAGCAACCTGAAATTCCATATTCTTCTTTGAAAATACTCGTCCATTCTCCCAAAGATTCCAACCATCCATTACTCCATTTGAAAAGAAGAACAGTTTACAAAATAAATAATATACAAAAGAGAAAGGATAAAAATCCTCCTCTCAATTTCTTGGATCTCATGGCTCTGAACTTTCTCATATATTTATACCATGAATGAACAATCTGGGCGTCACTAATAATTTCCTCCACCTGAACTTTTCCTCATAAAGAGACACCAATATCTCTCAAATCATGCATTTGTTTGGGAAAATTCTCATGAGTAAGATAAATGGGTCCATTTTGGAGATGGGTTTTCAACTATTTCTTCTGATTCCTCACATTTTGGTTGTAATCAATCCTGCAAAATCATTTGTTTGTTCTTGATGCATTTCCAAATTTTATCTATGGTTGCTCATATTTTGGATCAATCATCTTGAACGTATTTAGATAATAAAATCAAGCCATGATCAGATCCGCACCAAATAACTAATAATAGAAACTTGTGAAACAAAAAGAAACCTAAATTAATAACTTAAAAATTGTGAATAAAACAAAATCTAGAACAATAAAATTAAAAATGAATATAAATTAACTATAAGCTCTAAATAAACATTTTTTATAAGTTCATTTCAAATATGATCTTAAAATTCTAGAAGCTTCAAGTTAATGGAGAAGAAAAAAATATCAATTTTGGTTTTTTACAAAATCAAACAAATGATAGATAATTATTTTTATTTTGAAATGAGATGCAAAATGAAAAAAGAGTTTAATTAATTAATATCACCAAATGATTTTGTGAAAATGAGAAACCAACCAAGATATTATTTGATGAAGTATTGAACCCATTATTCAAAATAGTCAAACTTGATAATGAGCAAAAGAAGGAACACATAATCATAATTTAAACGAAAGTAAACAGTTGATAAAAATTAACGTTTTTGTTTAAATTGAGATTTCTATGCTCATTTCTAAATTTCGACATATACTCTTGTAATGAATGTATCATATTATAGTAAATTTCTTAAGTTTGTCTCAAAGAAAGCCAAGATATGGAACTATTTTAAAAGGTTGATTCTTTAGCTCATTATAATTATCAAGATTCTAATGGGGGGCCTTTAAATTTTGTAAAAATTTAAGGGGAGTTGTTGGGGCCCAACACTGTCATATGTTGGTTGAGTAATTTTGACAGTGGCTTTGATTATTGGCTCGTCTCTGTGTGATTGGGTTGTTGGAAAGTTGTAATTGGAAATGGTAATTGATATATAGTCGTTGCATCGTTTTGTTATGACAGTTGAATCGATAACTCAACATTGTTTAATTTGTTGATTGGAGGTAAGCGTAAATGTATAGGCACATAGATTCCTCTTTTCGTTATGTGTTGGTTTGTGTGTTCCTACAACATGGTATAAATTGAAGTGGTGATTGTTGTATGTTTAATTTTCCCGATCGGGATTATTGCAATTTGAAGAATTGATAACTGTGACCTGGGATGTCTATTGTGTATGATTTATGAAGACATCGTGCATCATTTTGTTTCATTGCACCATTAGATATGAGCACGGGGTTTTGGTAGTATAGTTTCATTGCAAATTTATTTTTTAAATTTGTCAAAGGAATGGAATCGTCCATGTTTTAAAAGAGTCTGTTCAACTCAGGAAAGACCTGTGTCTATGTTTGATTTGAGAAATTACAAATTATGGGCAGTTGTTGATATTTTTATATTGAGAACAGAGTTAAAGAAAAATGATTGTGTGGTTTGTTGGATTTTGTTTTAAATATAAAAGGGAAGGAAATGAAAAGAAACAAAATTATTTTATCAAGATGGGTGAAAATTATGATGTTTTTGAGTATGATTATACACTGTGTTGATGGAATTTTTTAAAAGAAATTGGATGTGAGGTAGTGAACAAGTTTTAACATGCAATAATTGTTTAATTGGTCACAATAATTGTTTGATTGGTGTTGGAATAGTTGTGTTGAAAACAAAAATACTTTTATGGATTACTTAATTGGTTTTTCGAACAATATTAACTCTTTTCCCTACCATTTTTCCACTTTTCACACATTACAATTCCCCTAGCCTTCCCATATTCACTATTCACTCCCTATTCTTAAAATTTAATTATAGTTAAGATAATTTTTTTATTATGACAGTTAAGGGATCGTGAAGATGAATTACAATGATATTTTTATGTTTCTCAACCGGAAATTCGTGGAACCCTAGTCGCGCGCACAGGCAACCTCGGCCCTCTTGGCGGCCAGGCTTAGCTCGGCCGACTCCTCCTCCTCCTCCTCCAGGTCGCTCGCTGGCAGCACCCCAGATTAGAGCGGCCCCGTTTTGAAGGTCTGAAGGTCACATTCCCTGTTTCGGTGGCCCTGGTGCATATAAAGTCGCGACTGGGCATCCTCAGACACGCAGGGGCACGAGGACGTGTCCCAGTTTGGGTTCTCTGCAACGATTAGGGCAACCCCAGCCATGGACGCTGGTGGGGGCGCCACCTCTAACCCTCCCCCATTACCAGAACTGGAAGCATTCAGGAAGATGATCGCCGCAACCTCTAAGAGACCGCCGTCAGCAGTGCAGTAGAAATTCGTGAAGAAACTGGACAACATTCCCAGTGTTGAATTGCCTTTGGAAGAAACTTGCAGATCGACAGTGAACTTAGCAGACAGGGGACTTATTGGGAAATTTACCGGCCTCTGGCCCTCCCCCAAGTCTGTAGACGCATGGGTGCAGAGGAACTGGAATCCGCTCATAACAGAAGGAATAAAGAGCCACTTTATAGGGAAAGGATATTTTGTATTCATCTTTGACAATCCTGAAGACAAAAATCTCATATTCAGAAACGGGCCGTACTTCATGGGGCCTCAGGGGTTATACCTGAACAAATGGACCCCGGACTTCGACCCATCCCAGGATGTGCCCTCGGCCGTCCCAGTGTGGGTCCGTTTACCTCACCTCCCCTTACACTGGTGGAACCAAAAATCTTTGCTGGAAATCGGGAACACGCTCGGAAGGTATATAGACCAAGCAGTAAGAAAAGATCAGTACTCATGCGCTCGGATCTGCGTGGAGGTTGACCTGGAAGTGGGATTAACGGAGGCAATTAAGCTTATGGCCGCAGACTGGATGCACATTCAGGAGCTTGACTACGAGCAGCTACCCTTCAAATGCCGGCACTGCCACGGTTACAGTCACTTCGCAAGGCACTGCAAGAAAAAGAACGCGGAAGAAAGCGAAATTGAGAAAGCAAATCAGTGGACTGCAGTACAGAAAACAGGGACAGCAAAATCCAGATCCAAAGGAGCAACCAAGAACGGAAACCCCGGGCAAATAGAGCCAGAGAAAATCGAAGGGAGCTCTAACCCCCCGCCGCATGCAGAACCTCAAACAGAAAAGGTCAACAATGACACAGAAGAACCAGAAATTATGGACAGCAGGACACACTCAAGCCCCCCCCCACATGGGAAAGACACAGGGGCACCTGGGAAAGTGGAAGGAACCCTGGAAGTAGTCCCCTCTCCAACATATGCTGACGTAGCCAGAAAGAAAGTAATAGATCCATCAAGCTCCTCGGAGGACGAGATCCTAGAAAGGCCAGCCAAAAGAGCAGGGAGGAAATCTCGCAAAGAA
>ML783400.1:520968-549096 GCA_009831015.1 Picea engelmannii | reverse complement strand
AGTAAGGGAAAGAGGACACAAGGAGCTACAAGTATTTGGAGATTCTGAGATCTTGATCAAAATAATACACTCAAGAGGACAGTTTAAAGATGCTGGGCTAAACAAGAATCTGCAAAGGTTAAGAAACATTCTAAAGGATTTCAGCTTCTTCAAGTGTTATCATATTCTCAGAGATTCAAATAAAGAAGCAGACAAACTAGCCAACGAAGGCTGCCTTCTGCCTCAAGGAGAACTCAGTGTAAATGGTGGGGACCCAGTTAAAAAATGTATTCCTTGAAAAGGGCAGCAGCTTGCAAAAGAATGTAGAAGGCAGCAAAAGCACGAGAAAGACAGCTGGAACAGAAGCTGAAACACAGTGCTGAAACACAGATGCTGGAACACAGATGCTGGAACACAGATGCTAGGACACAGAAGCTGAAACACAGTGCTGAAAGTGATGGATCTTATGCTGAAACACGGTGTTGCAGCAGCTGGCGCTGTTTGAAACACAGTGCTGGAACAGTTGCTGAAACACAGTTTGCTACATATGCTGAAACACAGTTTTGTCATATATGCTGAAACACAGTTATGTTAAATATGCTGAAACACAGAGTTGGAACAGATGTTGAAACTCAGTGTTGGAAATTATGCTGAAACAGCGATGGATCTTATGCTGAAACAGTGATGCATCACACTTTGTAACTGAAATTGTGGCTCTGCCACCCCTCTAATAAAAACTATAACCGTTTTCGTTAAAAAAAAAGAAGATGAATTACAATGATATATTCTTTTGGATTACTTTACAGTTGATTGTTTTATGTCTGTGAGCAGTAATCATGATCTTTTCCCCCTCATTTTAAACATTTTCCCTCAATACAATCCCTAATATATCCCATAACCATTGTTCACCCCTTTCTCATTGAAAACTATTAAACGATTTGTATGGATTAGATTGCATGAGTCGGATATGTTGCTAAGCCAAATTTTATTTCATATTTAAAAGAGTTGTCATGTATGGTTGTTAAAGAAACTATTTTCTAATCAATTATGCATACAGGAATGAGTTTTTTCAGTAGAGGTATCCATGGATGGGGTAACCGAGGAAGAGGAAATTGGAACAAGGGGCCTAGAAGCCCAAGATTCTCTATACACTTTGATGCAGAATCACAAGAGTTAGGCTAGCTATTTCAAGCTAGATTGGGAAAGAAGTGGTCCAAAATAGGCCTGAAAGGCCTCCCTTTCAATCCCCACAGGTCCCTAGTATCCCAGTGCCTCCTCATGTCTCATTTCAACTTGCAATACCCGAAAATGATGGATGGAAAGAGATTTTCCACCCGACAGTATCCCAACATTGTGGCTGGCCTAACTTATCTCTACCTTCTCCCGCACCTGTTATTAAACTTATCCAAGATGCCCCTATCCACTCATCAGTTCAGTCATCTCATCCAAGAAAGAGGTTAAAAACTGAGTCTCGCCATGCTCTTGACAAAGGAAAAGCCACTATTTCCCCTTCCTCACCCTCAAATGACTAATAAATCTGTGTCCTCCCTCATGCATTTGAATGATGATTACTCTCATGTGATCAGTGAGATTAGGCCTAAAGGCTCCACATAGCCTAAGGAAAATTCAGAGAGATCAAAAGGTGATAGCAACAACAAGGGAAAGATTGCCTCTCGGAGTGGAAAATATGGATTTTAAGTTTTAATTTATTAATTGTTGAGAATAGTTGACTTTTGAAATTTTGGACAACACACTATTTTTGGATATATGGGTAATATATTTTTGGAAATAATTTCAGTTATCATTGATATAAATTGTCAAAATATGAAAATGATGATGGGAGTCACAAGGAGGGACGTTTTGTTTGATTAACTAGTTGTGTTATGATTGTTAAAGAATTAAAGGGAGTCACAAGGGGTCCCACCTACTAGTTATTATTGATTTAAAACCATTATTATGATTTATTTACTTTCCCCCCTTAACTAAAAAGTTGGTTGAGTTTTAGTTAACTTAACTAAAGAAGTATTTCAACTACTTCAGCCAATTCTTATTTGCTTAAAGGCAAAAGGACAAGGAGGAACAAGAGGAGAATAGAAGGAGAAGCATACCAAGGTTTTCTCTTTGAGTTTTATTGAGATAATTTAGTTTTCATTCATTCCTTAACTCATTCGAAGCCTAATTATGTTTTTATGATAGTAGGGTCCTATTGTAGACAACAAGATTAGGGATGAATTAGATCATTCATACACTTTGTTTTCAGAGGTGTTGATCTATCTTTGATAGTCTGTGTAGACCTATCTGTTTGTGAATTAGATTTCATGACTGACAAAGGCTATTGTGCAGAGTCGAGTGGGCAATAATCTGTGGCAAGCTAATCCATCTTTCAAAGTTTATTTTTTTTACTTTATGTTAGAAGTGATTTTGTATGTTTGATCTGGGACATCTAAGTTTGACTTTGATCCAAAACTTCCTCAGGAAATTTTGTAAAGAGAATGATTCTTTTGATGAATTGGAATGAAATAAACGATTGCTTTATGTCTCATCTATTTTGATTATTGACTTGGTGTCTTTACTTCTGTCTCTATATTTATTTCATCATCTCTTATGTTCATAAAATTACATAAATAATGAAATTTTCAACAATCTTTTATTTATAAAAACTAGCCTAAGAACTTGTCAACAATACTTGTGAATTAGGATACCAATTTTGATGGCTATAAATATAGGGTGATATTCCTGTCTATCTTTATTTAGCCAAGCGAGATCTGAAAACGTTTAAGTAAAATCATTTCATATCTTTTCCTCAACATTTATTTGGTCACCATACTGGGGAGATCTTCAATATCTCTCTGGTTGATGTTTATGCTTGATTAGCATTGAATACATCTATTTTTTCTAATATTGATTCTTTGATTGTTTTATTTCTCAATGACTGTACCTGTTGTTAGAACATAAACTTGGCCAGACATTAAAGGTCTGTGGTTTCTACCTAAGTCTGTATTTTTTCCTGTATCTCCTCCTTTTGCAAACCCAATTGTAAATTTTTCCTCTCGGCTTGTAGTTTTCCTTGTGTTTGCCTTTATCCAGTTGATCGACTTGTTTTCCTTGTCGAATTGCCTGAGAAATATCAGTCCTAAGCCCTTCTATTTTCCCCTAACGACAATCAATTTTCTCCTTACCCCTGTCACTGGTCCTTTTATCTTCCTGATCCCTCAACCATTCATCCAAGTAATCGTTCACAGGTCGCAGTCATGAGCACTGAGCGCAACACTTGGTGCCTTTTAATGTGGACGACAATCAAGCGGAAGAGCAAGATCAACTTTCAATGGCAGAGATCCTTCGAGTAGATCAAATCGACGACCATCGAGTAATCAGGACCATACAATTGCACGAAGTATAGCGTTAGCCAAAGGTTCGAAATCTTGAAGCCATCCTAGTTGTTGATCCTAAGGGGTGCGTGAGGAAGGATAAACATTTTGCTGACTTGTAGAATGTAGTAGTCAAAGGGCAGAGTCTTGAGGACTCGCAAAACATGAAGTCATGATATAATCAGGGCCATCCATTTCAAAGGGACATGTGGCATAGGATCTAAACCGTGGAAAGGGTATTTTTAGGAAGGTTGAGGTGAGAAGGGATGATGGTCCGAGGTCCCAAAATGTCGATATGATTTGGGTCGTTCGATGCGAAGAGACACGTGTCACTCGATCCGAGCTGTCGTGATTTCACAGCTTGGAGATTTCTGCATGGAGCATGATGTGAACTCGTGAAATACAAAATTGTGACGCGCATGAGAGTTAGGCCCATGATCATAGCCCTGGGTCATATAGAAAGTGGGGCCACAAGAAAAATAAGAGCCCATTCAAGCAACGGGTGGTCAAAGTTGTTCAAGGAAATGATTGTGGCCATCGTAATTACACTGAGTCTGGCCATTGATCCAGATGGGTTGTTTCTCGATTTCGAGCATCAAATATTGGAAATCAAGGGGAGTGAGAACTCCCTAAATGTGAAATCTCGAGATTTCATATGGATAAATGCAAGGTCACGCCCTGTGGTCACATAGGAAAAGGAAAAGGATTTGTGCAAGATATCAAAGCACCCAAGTTGGTCACAGAGAGGGATCTGCGTAGCCTCGAGGTGCCATAATTGCCCCAAAGGAAGTGTGAGCTCGCCTAGAACATTCATGTGTGTCAGGCCTCATCCTGATCCAAATAAAAGTAGTTAATGAAAATGGGGAAGGTGGTTGAAACCTCATTTCACCACATAAATGCAAAGATTGGAAAATTTGGCCATGGAGGGTAGACTGTTAGTCGAAAGTTCCCTGTCATGGATTTTCTTGTGAATCCCATACCGATCTGATCTTGCGTCTGACAGAAGAATGCAAGTGCATCCTGACAAAAGAAGTTGCAGACACAAGCCTTGAATGCAATGACCAAAGCGTTCTTCTAAAGGGAGAAAGTTGCTTTGAGTATAAATACTCAGTTTTGATATTTTGTTAGGGTTGATGGTAGAGAAAAGCTCCCGTATGGTAAAGTTTTAATGAAGCTTCTGGTTTTCTGGTTATGTGTTGTAGTCTAAGACTTCTTATTTAATGACAATCAACTTTCTTACTCCGTCTTATCTTCCTCTTTTACTGAGAGAGTTAATGAATGATTGATTCACATGGATTGTTGTGACTATATTATGATGAATGTTCGAATGTAATGTTGTTATGATTTCTTTCAGTATCCTTGAAATTTGAATCCAAGAGGACCTTATGCCTAATTTTTTATTCCTTAGGCTATTGGAAATCCTGATGTTCATGCGAGACCTCTACATTTTCTCACTGAAGTATTCCTCCTACTCACCCTTACTACAACCTACTAACTGAAGTTAAACCAAGACCTCACCTTCTTGTGCATATCAGCCCAGTTCTCTAAGTTAAGATGATATTTTCTTGAGATTGCGCCCATTTAACCTTTTAATAACCAACCTGTGACATAAAATTATGATGGGTATCGGGCTTACCTCTACAACAATCCATAGGTGACTTCCATTGCTAACATTTTTTATGTCGTTGTCGGTGATGAAATTGAAGATTTTCCCTAGGATTGAATGACAAAGATTACTAGTTCTGAAGGTGCATCAAGACTTAGTACATCAAAGATTGTAGGTGTGCACCTGGCGACTCCACTATGGTGAATCCATTGACACAAATCCACTCATGACTCCAATGTTTTAGTTGTGGCTTCTAGAGGTAGACACACGAGATCTACTCCATAGTTGCCTTTAAAAACACTGAAGCTGACCCAAATAAAATTGTTAGAAATGGAAAGGCCCTTTGAAAAGGTACTTCTATTGTTGAACCAAGTATTTCTGAAGATTTTTAATGTCCTCCTTTAGAAACTCCAATATCTTCTTCTCATTTTCCTATCATACCGTCTGTTGGAGTTTCCTGAACTTTAAATTTTGGGAGTGTTCCTATTGAGTTCTCCCCTCCTGGTCTAGGATTGGAGGGATAAATCCTTGTCACTCCTCTCTCCCTTGAAGTTGTACCTTGGTCTAGACCCCAAAGCTCAGAAGATTTCCACACTCTAGGTTTTATTACTCCTCCTCCTATTAGAATTATTGATTTTGTAGAAAGGGAACCCTCTTTTCCCCCAAGCCCTGTAACCTTTTATCCACATCCTCTGTTGTTTCCCTTTCCTCCTGGAAGCTCAATTCCAGTCTCCCCTATTTGAACTCGTTCCCCTCCTAGTTCTCCTCCACCTATTATCCCTATGGCAGGTGCTAATCCTCCTAAAAATAGAATGGATGCCATAGTGGCTACTAGATATGCCCCCCTGGTCTTACATCAACCCATGAATGCTCTTCCTGTTGGAGATTACCTAAAATGCATGCCTAAATTCACTAGATAAGAAGACATAACTGTTGAAGAACACCTTGTTTCCTTCTACAGTTATGCAGACAATCTGAATATTGAAAATGAAGATGTCTGGATGAGAGTCTTTGTCCAGAGCCTTGATGGTGAGGTTATAAAATGGTTTAGGGGATTGACCCCTGGGTCTATTGATGGGATTGAGGCTCTAGATGATGTTTTACTGAGGCAATGGGGAGATAAAAAATACTTTATGTATTATATCACAGAGTTTGGGTCCCTAAAGAGAAAAGAGGGGGGATCTGTCTCTGATTTCTCCAAAAGATTCAACAAAATGTACAATAAGATCCATGCTAAGATAAATCCTACAAAATCCTCTTTCAAAATCACTTATGCTAGTTCTTTTGACCTCGATTTCTGCCT
This sequence comes from Picea engelmannii, assembly GCA_009831015.1. Taxonomy (NCBI): domain Eukaryota; kingdom Viridiplantae; phylum Streptophyta; class Pinopsida; order Pinales; family Pinaceae; genus Picea; species Picea engelmannii. The sequence goes on along the minus strand of ML783400.1, from coordinate 542,840 downwards.
CCTATTGAGAGAAAGAAGAGATACTTCCCTAGCTCATATGCAATATGTAGCCCTAGAGGTAGAATCTAATGTGTTAGCAGTTGACAGACTAAGGAATAAAGCTGACCGAGACAAAGGAAGGGGAATATCCAAAGCCTCAACATCTGGTTCTTCTGCACCTCACCCTCAAGTATATGAATTGACCAATATGGTGAAGTCCTCGTCTTTATAAATGGATAAGATGAAATTCAAAGGGAAGAAAGGTTATAAGAATGTCCAAAATGATGTTAACAGATCCAGCTTCAGAAGATCACACAACGCCCCTCAAATACTCCAAAGAGAGTCCAAAAACATATATAGGGATGATCAAAAAATCCAACCCCCCCTCCAAAATAACCTTGTTGTTGATGAAGAGAGGGAGGAAGAAGAGCTTGATCCTGAAATCCATTGTCTTGGAGACACCTCCCCATTTCCCCATTTGACTCAATATCCATACGAATAATCCCTAATGAACAATCAAATAAATGAGCTAAGTAAGGGTGAGAGCGCCAATAATAGTTCCAATAAATACAATCTCAGGTATAAAAATAAACAAGGGAATTCTGATGTCCCTGATCATCCCTCCAGAGCAGAGAATCCTGCCAAAGATGCAACAAAAAACAACAAAGAAAATAAAGCTCAGAACCCCTCACTGATACCCAAAGACCCCATCCCATAAGTGAGAGAAATTCTGAAACCCCTTTCCTCCTTCATCTTTGAGCATGAAATTCAAAAGATTAGAATCCATGTGCCCCTTGCAGAGCTAGTCAAACATGAAGATTTCAAAAAAATCCCTCTCTAAGTTGTTACAGTATGAGCCATATTTCCATTCCATGGACTTGGTAAATCTTCAAGGTGAAAAGCCAGTATTCATCTTAGGTCCTATGGTATAAGGTAGAGATGATTCATCCCCTCCCTTCTATACATCACTTAACATACATGATAAGGTGTTGCATAACTATTTGATGGACTCAGGGGCATCTCATAATATCATGCCCAAAATTGTCATGGAAGAACTCAGATTAGAGATCACAAAATCTTATCATGATTTATATTCCTTTGATTTGAGGAGAGTGCAATGTCTTGGGGTCATCAAAGTTCTGTTCATGACCTTGTTTCAACTACCCATGAAAAGTGTGGTCAGGGATATCGTAGTGGCTAATGTTCCTCTGAAGTTTGGCATGTTATTTTCAAGATCTTGGATTAAAAGACTTGCGGGAACCTTGCAAATGGACTTCACAAATGCTACCATTCTAGTATTCGGAGGGGAACATAGAAGAATGTACAGAGAGTCTCAGTTGGCCTACATTATCAGTGATGAAGCAGACCCCACCAATCATCCTATATTTTCCCTTGACACTGATTTGGGATCTAGTTTGTTACAACTCACTGATACTCCGGAAGCTCCTCTTGAAATAAGAAAGAAACCCATTTCTTTTCATGAAATACCTACCCCAACTACTTCTGTGTGGAAGATGTTCTTCGACATAGCCTCTTCTAGAGAAGGTGTTGGTGTCGGAGTAGTTTTTGTGTCACCTTGTCAAGAGGCCATACCTTTGTCCTACAAACTAGAATTTGAAGCTACCAATAATGTAGCAGAGTATGAGTCTATTTTTTTGGGTTTAAGGGCTGTGAAAGACATGGGGATTGAAGAGCTAGCAGTATTTGGAGATGTTGAACTAATTGTTCATCAGGTAAAAAATTGTTTATCAAGCCAAGCACCCTAGGATAAGCACTTACAAGAATGAGGTGTGGGACCTAATTGACAATTTCTTCCCGGCCTTCAACATTTCATTTATTCCAAGAGAGGAAAATACTATGGATGATTCTTTGGCCATCTCAACGAGCCAGTTCAGGATCCCACTGCCACCTAAGCTCAGGTATGATGTTGAGATTAGATATAGGCCCTCTGTACCTAACAATATCAAGCATTGGAAGGTATTCGAGGATGATCTTGAAATCAAAAGATTTATTGAGTCGGTTGATGAGTTCTCTGCATTACATATTGATCAGGATCATGATGTCGAAGGTGACCCTTCCCCCGAAATATTTTTGAAAAAAATTTCTAATCACCATATTGTTCAACTGCCTAGAAATCATATTCTGAAGGGAATAGTCCTGTTAGAAAGATTGTTCGATGGGAATGATTTGGCAGTAAAGCTTAAAGGTCCAACTGAGGATGTTGATGTAGCCGAGTAAAATATTGGTACAGAGGAGGATTCAAAGTTCGTCAAGTTATCAAGCATCATGTCAAGGGATCAGAGGGTTGAGTACATTGAGCTATTAAAAGAATTTGCTGATGTGTTTTCCTGGACCTATGAATACCTCATAACATACGACACGGTCGTCATTAAGCATAAGATCCCATTGGGAGAAGAAGCCAAACCATTTAGGAAGAAATTAAGATCAATAAATCCTATGTTGTCGCCTATTATGGAAATGAAGGTAAAGAAGTTGTTGGACGCCCAAATAATTGTCCCTCTGAGATATTATGAATGGGTATCCAACCTAGTCCCAGTGAGAAAGAAGAATGGAGAAATCAGACTATGTGTCGATTTCATAAACCTGATCAGGAGATCCAAGAAGGACAATTATCCTTTTCCAAAGATGGAACACATGTTGCAAACGGTGACGAGTGCACCCATGATCTCCATGATTGATGGATTTTTTGGCTATAATCATATTTTTGTCCTACCTGAAGACAGAGAAAAGACAACCTTCACCACTCCTTGGGGAACATTCATGTATGCCAAAATTCCCTTTGGATTGATGAATGCAGGAGCAACCTTCTAGCGAGCCATGGATATCGCCTTCATTGGAGAAAGAGATAAATTTGTGGCCATCTATCTGGATGACATAACAGTCTTCTACAAATCTGATAAGGAGCATTGTCAACATCTAAGAAGGGTATTCTCAAAATGCAGAAGGTTTGGTTTCTTGCTAAATCCCAAGAAGTCCTTGTTTTCCATGAAGGAAGGAAAATTTTTGGCACACATTGTATCATATGAAGGGGCCAAGATTGATTCAAGCAGGTTAGAATCTATTCGAGTCTTATCACTTCCCAGATCCAAGAAATAAGTTCAGTCCTTCCTGGGCAAAAAAAAATTTCTGAGAAGGTTTGTTTCAAATTTTTCCGAATTGGTGAAGCATATCACAACAATGCTCAAGAAGGGGAACAAAGTAATATGTACTGCTGAGTCCAATGAATCCTTCGACCAAATCAAGAAGGCACTGACCAAAGCACCTGTGCTTATCAGTCCTGATTATTCCAAGGATTTTCTGATTTTCTCTTTTTCTTCATTTGAAACAACGACATATGTTTTACTACAAAAGAATGATGAGCGATGGAACAACCTATTTCCTTTTTCAACAAAGCATTAAGAGATGCAGGGATTAGATATGACATCATGGAGAAGCAGGCCTATTCCTTGGTGAAATCTCTTAAATCTTTCAGAGTATATGTGTTACATTCGAAGGTCATCGCATATGTTCCTTCAGCTTTTGTGAAGGACATTCTCATATAGTCTAACATAGATGGGAGAAGGAGCAAGTAGATTTCCAAAATCCTTGAATTTGATCTGGAAATAAAACCCACCAAACTGATTAAAGGACAAGGTTTAGCCAAGTTGTTGGCCAAATATAATTGTAAATCTTTGCGGGTTAACTTCATCAACACTTTCTCATACAATTAGTAGGTTGAGTTTACTGATAGCAACCCTCAGGAAAACCCTCCATTGGAAGAATGTGCCTGGTATAAAAACATTATATATTTTATGCAGGAGTTAAGACCCCCTGATGGTATGGGAAGAAGCAAGGAAAGAGATTTAAAGTTCAAAGCAGATAGATATTTCCTTATTGACCAAGTCTTGTACTATAAGGACCCTCTAGGAGTTCTCTTAATATATTTAGACCCACAAGAGGCCCAAATGATTATGGTTGATTTCCATGACAACCTATGTGGGGGACATCATTTCTGGAAAACCACAACCTACAAATTCTCAGAGCTGGGTACCACTGGCCTACTCTATTCACTGATGTCTGTGTGAAAATCAGGGCTTGTATTGAATGTCAAAAATTATCTCGAAAGCATCAACTCAAGTCTCTGCCATTGAAGCTTGTACTAGCTTCAGGACCTTTTCAACAGTGGGGCTTAGAATTTATTGGGGAAATTCATTCCCCTTCAAGTGGTCAATACAGGTGGATCCTAACTGCAACAGATTATTTTACCAAATGTATAGAAGCTATCCCCAAAAGGAGTGCTTCTCACAAAGTGATAATTGGTTTTCTTGAAGATATTATAGCAAGGTTTGGGTGCCCGAATAGAATTGTTACTGATAATGCTGCATCCTTTAGGGCTGAACCATTGATCAAGTTTTGTGAGCAATTCAAAATTTCATTGATCCACTCTACCCCTTACTATCCACAAGGCAATGGATTAGCAAAGTCATCCAACAAGAGCCTGATAAAGATCATCAAAAAACTGTTAGAGGACAACAAGAAAGAATGGGATTCGAAGCTCAAATTTTCTTTGTGGGATGATAGAGTGACAACAAAGAGGTCCCTGGGCATCTCTACCTTCCAACTTGTATATGGGACTGAAGAAGTTTTTCCTTCTCAGCTTGCCCTTCCTGTAGAAACATTATTCCAAGATTTCCAAGGAGAGCCTGATGACATGATCAGGAGAATTCAACAGTTGGTAGAAGTGTGGTAGACTAGAGAGTGGGTGGTGGGTAGAGCGCATGACCACTAGAAGAAAATCAAGCAAGCCTTGACAAGAAAGGAATTAAAGAGGATTTATAGCCGAGACATCTAGTACTCAAGTGGGATGCGCCCAAACAGGACAAGGGAAAGCATGAAAAATTTGAATCCCTTTGGATCGGCCCCTTCCAAATCTCTGAGAATTTCCCAAATAACACTTACAGGTTGTAGGATTTGAAGGGAGACAAAGTCTTTGGTGGCCCTGTAAATGGGCACTTCCTAAAATTATTTTTTGTTTGAAGCTGCAATCAGTGTCCCACCATTGTAAATATCATCTTTGTTTTATGTTTATTTTATTTTCAGTAAGAGACTCCATAACCCAAAGAAAAGGCACTGGAGTTGTGCATTCCTGGCATCTCACAGGGAGCATGCCATACCCTATGGATACAATGTTATCACATAAACTTGGCCAAACCTTAAGGGTCTGTGGATTCTACCTAAGTCTGTATTTTTTCCTGTATCTCCTCCTTTTGCAGACACCATTGTAAATTTTTCCTCTCGGCTTGTAGTTTTCCTTATGTTTGCCTTTATCCAGTTGATCGACCTAATTTCCTTGTCGGATCACCTAAGAACTATCAGTCTTAATCCATTTTATTTTCCCCTAAGGATGATAACTTTTCTCCTTACCCTTTTCGTTGGTCCTTTTATCTTCCTAAGCCCTCATCCAGTCATACAAGTAAACGTTCATAGGCCACAGTCATGAGCACCAAGAAAAACACTTGGTGCGGTTTAATGTGGACACCAATCAAGCAGGCGAGCAAGATCAACTTTCAATGGTAGAGATCCTTCAAGAAGATCAGATTGATGGCCATCGAGTAATCAGGACCATACAGTTGCATGAAGTATAGTGTCATCTAGAGGTCTAAAATCGTGAATCCATTCTAGTCGTTGATCCTAAGGGACGTGTGGCACAGGATCAACATTTCACTGACTCACAAAATGGAGTGATCAGAGCGAAGAGTCTTGAGAACTCGTGAAATGTGAAGTCACGATATAATCTAGGCCATCCATTTCAAAAGGACATGTGGCACAGGATCCAAACCACAGAAAGGTTATTTTCGGGAAGGTTGAGGTGAGAAGCATCGATGGTGTGAGGTCCCGAAATGTCGATATGATCTGGGCCATCCGATGCAAAGAGATGCGTGTCACTCGATCCGAGCTGTCGCAATTTCAAATCTTGGAGATTTCATCATGGAGCACAACGTGAACTCCCGAAACATGAAATCATGATGTGCTTGAGAGTTGGGCCCACGATCACAGCCCAAGGTCATATAGAAAGTGGGGCCACAAGAAAAACAAGCGCCCATTCAAGTAGCAGGTGGTCAAAGTTGTTCAAGGAAATGATCGTGGTTGTCAGAATTACACTGAGTCCGACCATTGATCCAGATGGGTCATTTCGAGATTTTCAGCATTGAAATATTGGAAATCAAGGGGAGTGAGAACTCTCAAAATGTGAAATCCCTAGATTTTATATGGATAAGCGTGAGGTCACGGCTCGTGGTCGCATGGGGAAAAGGAAAAGGAGTTGCGCAAGAGATCAAAGTGCCTGAGTTGGTCACAAAGAAGGATTTGCATAGCCTTGAGGCTCCATAATTGCCCCAAAGGAAGTGTGAGCTCGCCTAGAACATTCGTGGGTGTCAGGCCTCATCCTGATCCAAATAAAAGTAGTTAATGAAAATGGGGAAGGTTGTTGAAATCGCGTTTCACCACAAAAATGGAAAGCATGGAAAATCTGGCCGCGGAGGGAGACTGTCAGCTGAAATTTCCCTCTCATGGATTTCCTTATGAAGCCCATACCGATCTGATCTTGCGTCTGATAGAAGAATGCAAGTGCAACGTGACAGAAGAAGGTGCAGACTCCAAGCCTTGAATGCAATGACCAGAGTGCACTTCTGAAGGGAGAAAGTTTCTTTGAGTATAAATACTCAGTTTTGATATTTTGTTAGGGTCGATGGTAGAGAAAAGATCCCATATGGTAAAGTTTTAATGAAGCTTTTGGTTTTCTGGTTATGTGTTGTAGTCCGATACTTCTTGTTTAATGACAATCAACTTTCTTACTCCATCTTATCTGCCTTTGGCACTGAGAGAGTTCATGAATGACTGATTCACATGGATTATTGTGACTGTATTATGATGAATGTTCCAACATAATGATGTTATGATTTCTTTCAGTATCCTTGAAATTTGAATCCAAGAGGACCTTGTGTTTAAGTTTTTCTTCCTTAGGTTGCTGGAAAGCGTGATGTTCATGACAGAGCTCTACATTTTCTCACCAAATTCTTCCTCCTACTCACCCTTAATACAAGATACTGACTGAAGTTAAACCAATACCTCACCTTCTTGTGCATATCAACCCATTTCTCTGAGTCAAGACGATATTTTCTTGAGATTGTGCCCATTTGAAATTTTAATAACCAACCTGTGACATAAAATTCTGATGGGTATCGGGCTTACCTATGCAGAAATCCAGAGGTGACTTCCAGTGATAACACCTATTGCAAGGCATCCCAATATTGATCTAGGTCTTCAAGATCAGACCAACATTGCTTTGAATTTATTTAACACCATTTTATACACTGCTAATACTCAGGCTGAGATTAATCATTCATGGGGAGAAATTGAAAGAGACATTAGTGCCCAAGAAAGTTGGGAATCTAGACGTAGACATCTTATAAATCAACAATAACCTTCTTGTTCCTGCAACCTTGGCCTTGTTTCATGTCCATAGACCCTCATGTTTCTATGAGAAGAAGAGGCTTATCACTTGAAATTAATCCTATTGATGAAATAGGAAGAAGGAACGTTGTGTTATCTACCCAACAAAGTTCTCTAAGAAGAACCTTTTCTGATTCTTCCAGTTCGTTTTATTTTCCCTTACCTATCATCCACAAGATGGCATCTAGTGTTGGCTCTAGTGGCACTGGAAGTGCTTCCTCCTCTTAGTCTTCAGCTTCGTCATTGATTGGTAGCTTATATAACCACCATATCCATGTCCAATCTACCATAAATTCCACCAAATTCATCAAAAAGTATGGGCTCTTTCAATTTGAAGAAGGCGCCACAACCACACCATGGCATGTTTCCTCTCCTCTTAACCTAGCACCTGCTACTCGTCCAGTTCCTAAATTCAAAGAGAAACTTCCTAGGTTTTTAGGAAATAACATTGTCACTACAAATGAACACCTAGTGGAATTTTCTAATACTTTTCACAACATAGGAGCCAATGACAATGACACTTGCATGCGCTTATTTGTCAATTCCTTGGAAGGAAAGGTTGTGACCGATTTCTTTGATATTCCTCCTAATATTTTGTCTACTTGGGAGGAGTTAGTATATTTGTTCAAATCCACCTATGGGAAACCTAAAAGCCCAACTGAGTAGTTATGGGAGTACAATAACATCGCCTATAAGGATGGTGAGACCATCAAGTCCTTCAATTTGTGTTTCACTAAGTTATACAATCAAATCCCTAAACTCATTCGACCTTAGAACCAAGCTTCGTTCATGCATTACTACAATGCATTACCTTCCCCCTATCATCATAGGCTTGAGTAAAAATCCATTGATAACCTCGGTTCCACTCTACATACTTGTTTAGAGTATTAAGAACAACTTGAAAGAACAGGTCTTCCTCAGGGAGAATTAGTTAAACAAACAGACATGTCCACCCTCTTACAACTAGTACAAGATATGAATAATCGTATGATAATGTATGAGAGAAAAGGAAATGTATCCCCTCTCACCCCCGGAATTTCATCCTCTTTTGCACCCCCCTTTAGAAATCCAATTGAAAATAATTTTCAGCATAAATCTATCATGCCTCAAAGTTGGTGTAACGTTTGTGTGGAAAACCATGAGGAAAACACATGTGAGGTAAGGATCAGTGCCAGAGATAAGATCTTTGGTAAAATACCAGAAACTACCATCATTTCACTAGAATTCTCAGAGACAGAAGATGTCATGATCATCAATACTAGGAACAAATACTACGCTCCAAAAGGCAAATATGATCCTCCTCGCAATTCTTCTAGCCCAAGCTCATCCTTGCCAATTGCTACTGTTCAGGATCCTAAGGTTCCTGACATTCAAGGAATTACCTCCCCTCTCCCCTCTTCCAAATACAATATTCTGAATCAGTTGGCCAACATCAAAGAATATGCCACCCTTCTAGACAAGGTTTTCATCCCTAAACAACAGAGACATCTAAAACAATTCATGGAAGGAAAATCTTTCGTTGTAGCCAACCTTTCTGAAGAGGAAAATGAAGAGGATTCGTTTGTAAATAAAGTAGGTGTACATAACTTTAGATACCCTGTAAAAAAATCCCCCTTTTTATATTTCTGTAACGATTATGGATAAGATTTCCCATTGTTTCCTCATTAATGGAGGTTCGGGCCCAAGTGTAATGTCGAAGATTTCTATGGAAGAGCTAGGAATTTCTTGTACAAATGAGAACGCCAGAAGCATGCTCTCTTATAATAGTCTACAACAAACAACCATATGTGAGATTTAAGATGTGACCTTAGTTTTGTGCGCACACCCTGAAATAAGGACAACCCTTAGTATTCAGGTAATTGATATGCCAATAAGTAACTACTCAATCATCTTAGGAATATATTGGCAAGATTTGATGGGTGGATACCTCTCACTCAAAGGGACACACTTATCCGTTCCTCAGAATGGTAAGAACATTATAGTCCTTAGAGAGGGAAGAATTTCACCTTACATAGAGAGTGTTCCATAACCTAATGTAAACTATATCGAAGAGGACCTACGGGTGTATTCCATATTTTCTGAGGAGGATAGCATTCCCTTGGAACAAATCGATTTAGATGATGGTATGCGGCACATGCACTTTGATGGTTCGTTCTCTAGTGAAGATAATGGAGCTGGAATAATCTTGTACTCTGTTGTGGGGAAAATTCATAGCTTTTCTTATAGGTTGGAGTTTTCTTGCACAAACAATGTAACTAAATTCAAATCTTTATTATTAGGCATTTAAAATACCTATAATCTTGGTTGGGGTCACCTTTCATTTTTTGGAGATTCCGAGCTTTTTGTGAACCATGTACATAATATATACTCTCCTAGAAACAAGTTGATGAAACAATACACCCAAACTATTTCAGCACTTATCTCAAACCTATTATCTTTCAACATTACTCATGTTAAGAGGGAATTGAACTCAATGGTTGATTGGTTAGATGTTTTTGTAGACTCTCCTAATTGAAAACTTCTACCACATAGACCTGATTGTACTTTTCAATCTCTATATCATCCACATATCCCTGACAATACAGAATCTTGGCAGGTCTTCCCTAGCGATGAGAGCATCCATGCTTTCCTTCAAAATGAACCTTCTAAGTCCAAGGAAACTATATCCATAGAATATAACAAGATTACAAAAGGCTTGACTCCTCTAGAGAGTTCATTTTCATTGAGTGTTGTAGGAAATAAAGAGAAACATAAAGAAGAGCAATTGAAAAGGAAGGTGGGTGAAACCATCTCCTTGAGCATTGGGACACTCGAATCTCCAAAGAATGTTAAAATAACTTCCCAATGTTCTGTTGAAGAGAAAATGAAGTTTTCCAAGATGCTTGGTGAATTTATAGATGTTTTTTCTTGGTATTATGAGGATATTTGTGGTTTTGATCATGCTCTTATACAACATGCCATTACCATCAAGGAAGGCATAAAACCAATTAGGCAAAAAAAAAGACCTATCAACCCTACACTAGAAGCAACTATTTGAAGGGAGTTGGAAAAAATATTGAAGGCTGGAATTATCTTTTCGGTCAAATATTTTGAATGGGTTTCCAATTTGGTTCCTATTTGGAAAACAACTGGTCATATCAAATTATGGATTTATTTTCACACATTAAATCGAGCTGGTGTAAAAGATCACTTTCTTCTCCCTAATATGGAAATGATTTTACAACAGGTTGCAGGGTCACATATGATGCCCTTACTTGAAGGTTTTTTTGGTTACAATCAAATCAAGATAAAGGGGACAGATATATACAAAACCACCTTTATTACCCATTGGGGCACCTTGACTTATGAACACATTCCTTCTGGCTTATCTGATGCAAGTGCCACTTTTGAAATGCCTATGCAAGTAGCTTATGAAAATTTGATTGATGTTATTATTCGTATCTATCTTGATGATATAATCTTGTACTCTAACGGACTATCAATTGTCTCGAAGTTTCAAAAATTATGGCTGGGTCCTTTCAAGATCGGTTTTGTTTTGGGTAAAAACTCTTACATTTTAAAAGATTAACAAGAGAAATTGTTTTCCTACAGCACTAACAATTCTCACTTAAAATGCTACATGGAACCAACTTGAAATTTTCAATGATGTTTGGTTTTCCAGTATATTAGTAGTCTAGTTCTGTTTTCATTACTGCTTTCATTTCTTCTTTTATTTAATATCTTTCATATTTCTTTTGCAATTCTGTCATTTTATTTTTGTTGTTATAAATTTTGTAATCCCATTTCTATGGCAAATTTTATTTCTTTTCATCTTTTTAGTTTAATTTTGGTCAAGAATAAGATGTTGGATCAGTTCTTCCATAGTGACACTCCTGCAAGGTATTGTTAGTCAATAAAAATCAAGCTTACACAGTTGTTACGATGTTCCCCCTGAAAGCATGATTGAATTTGCTATCTACTTTCACTGTTGTCTTATAAAAAATTGGTTATCTCTCTCTTTTGCTTTCCATTTCTTCATCCATTTGAGAGTTAAGGTGGAAATTCCATAAAGTTTTCTCCTGGAAGCAAACTCTGGTTGAATGATTATGCATACAATGATAAACCCCTTCATACTTAACATTTTTAATGAGTTATTCCCGAATTCCTAGTCATTTTTCCATTAAATCCGATCACTTCCCCTTGCTGCATAATCATTCTGGTTATAACTTCTTGATCCGTTGTTTTTCTTCTGCGAAACCATATGTTATGAGTTCTTATCTGTTGGAAACATATTTCCCTATGGAGTCACCAATTTGATGACGATAAAATAGCAATGAGGATTTCTCCAACAAAGTATTGCTAAGCCTATTATTTAAACTATGATAATGATATATAATATTAGTAGGTGGGACCCCCTTGTAGACTAGAGGATCAAAGATAATCTTATCACACACATTATGTTGTTGTTTCGATGCTTCTTACAGGGTTCTACATGATTGATGATGAACTATTTTCTTTGTTTGTGACAGAATGGTAGATGGATAATGCATTTTATGTGTTGGTTCTGCTGCTCTCAGCTCTAAATTCCATGTATGAATGACTTGCATTTACTTTTATTACATTTTTTTATTGTTTCCATGATTCATTACCTATTACACATGCACAAGACCCATGTTATTAATAACAAGAGACAATAGAAATATGGACTAAATCCAAGAAAAGGGAACTATGCTATACTATGTGCAAATGGAGTTTAAAGAAAATAATATTAGTCCTAACTAGCAATGTTGGTGGTTATACGGTTTGTATTAATTTATATTGGGTGCATTTGATATATGCAATTGTATGATTTTGGAAAAGGTTAATATGGATTGGGCGGCGCAATTGGCAAGCAATGTGTGCAAATTTCAATGCATGGAATTAATCATATGGATTAATGGTATGGTTTGGGTGGCGGTCGTGTACTACAAAATTGAATGAAATGGAGGATGGAAGTGACGTGCAGTAAACACATGTCACTCCGTACTTATCCCACTAGTCATCACCCTAGCATGTTTATTGTTCATTTTTTTTTATTGTGGTTAAGCTTCGAGATTCAGGCGGGGAAGGAATTGCTCGGCCAACTCGCATTTTTAAGGATATTGGTTACAAGTATGGTTCTTTTCCCCCATCCATGAATACGCTCTATGTATGAAATGAACGTTGGATCGAGAATGTGTTGGTCTATGTTTTCTTGAGGTTTACAACTATGTAAACATGTGGTGTTTTCTCTGGAATGACTATGTATGTTATTCATTTGGAAAAATCGATGGTTGAAGTCACGATTTCATTGGTTGTTCTGTATGGTGGAAACCATGATGGCTCTATGTTGTATTTATGGGTTTTTTTTGGATGGTTTCACTATGTTTGGCCTTGCTGGCAATCTCCTCACAGTTATGGTAACCACACCCGATTGTATTTGGGGCTATGGAGTTGTTGTGTATGTTTCAAACTCCTTTTGGTCACTGTATATCCTCCAGAGCCATGGTCGTGGGTTTATTTTTTGTTATTGGCATCAACACAGTTGGTTATTGCATGGCTATTATGCCAAGAAGCATGTTTTAGGTTTTTTGGTAGTAGTTAAGGTCTGCATTCCATCGACATTGTTATGTGTTGGTTTAGATCTTGAGAATAGCATGAGGGTTATGACTTTGAACGTTCTTGGTATTGGTTGCTCTCTAGTAAGGAATCTCTGCTCCTCTGCATCATGGTATACCCTACCTGATGATGAAATGTCACCCTATTCTAGAAGGATAAGGTTATGAGGCTTGTGTCTCCACCATGCTTGTCTCGAAGGTCTCTCACCTACTGTTTATACAGTCAACCTCCAGTCTCACTATGTTTTGGTGATCGAGCGAACCCTTGATTATTTCTTATGATCATTGGTTACAGAGTCTGATTTTGATAAACCCAACTAGTCAGGTATCTTGTTAACTGTCATAAGTTGGTTGAGTAATATTGACAGTGGCTTTGATTATTGGCTCACCTCTGTTTGATTGGGTTGTTGGAAAGTTGTAATTGGAAATGGTAATTGATATATAGTTGTTGCATCCTTTTGTTATGACAGTTGAATCGGTAACTCAACATTGTTTAATTGGTTGATTGGAAGTAAGCATAAATGTACAGGCATGGAGATGCCTCTTTTCGTTATGCGTTGGTTTGCATGTTCCTACAACGTGGTATAAATTGAAGTGGTGATTGTTGTATGTTTAATTTTCCCGATCGGGATTATTGCAATTTGAAGAACTGATGATTGTGACTTGGGTTGTCTAATGTGTATGATTTATGAAGACATCGTGCATCATTTTGTTTCATTGCTAAGAATAATTGTTTGATTGGTGTTGGAATAGTTGTGTTGAATACATAATTTCTTTTCTGGATTACTTAATTGGTTTTTCGAACAGTATTCTCTCTTTTCCCTACCATTTTCCCACTTTTTGCACATTACAATTCCCCTCGCCTTCCCATATTCACTATCCACTCCCTATTCTTAAAATTTAATTATAGTTAAGATAAATTATGTATTATGACAGTTAAGGGATCCCAGAGATGAATTACAATGATATATTCTTTTTGTTTAATTTATAGTTGATTGTTTGATGTCTGTGAGCAGTAACCATGATATTTTCCCCCTCATTTTAAAATTTTTTCACTCAATACAATCCCTCATATATCCCAGAACCCTTGTTCACCCCTTGCTCATTGAAAACTATTAAACGATTTGTATGGATTGGATTGCATGAGTCTAATATGTTGCTGAGTCAAATTTTATTTCATATTTAAAAGAGTTGCCATGTATGGTTGTTAAAGAAACTATTTGATAATAAATTATGAATACATGAATGAGTTTTTTCAGTAGAGGTAGCCATGGTCATTGTTATCACTGAAATTTCGTCTGCACATGGCGACAAGAACTCCACATCATCAAAACAGCAATGAAGTCATTCACAGCACTGAATTAAGTTCACAGCATTCAAGAAGGGTCAAAAACTATACAAAGTAACCAAAAATTGAAGGGCACTTTACAGCAGCTTGATGCGCGGGACAAAAACGTGTTACTAGCGCATACGCGCCCGACGCGTGCCTGTCAACACAAAAACCCGCACATCTGCTAATACGGCGCATTAATTGCATAAGTCGGCCTCCCGACCGCCTATGGACCGGCCCCCAAGATGATTTGACTCTCGAATCAGAGTCGGCTCTGCAAATTCGGTGAATTAATGACTTAAGTGAACCCTAAACAGGTCCGTGTTTACACCGGAAGTTGGTTACGTGACCGCCTGGAAAAATGCTATAAATAGCCGTGAAGACTCATTGTTTTAGCAGAGAATTCAAAGAAGTGTTACGCTGTCCAGATGATTCATAGCTCAGTCTTTGACAAGCAATCCATCAGCGGCCTAACCCAGAGTTCTTTCATCACTCAGTTCAGTTATATTCATTTTGTAAGGAAAGCATTGTGTTGAGGGCTCCGAAGGACCTTCCGCTGGAGGGAGAGGGAACCCCTATCTCTGTCTTCAGCATGTGCTCTGGTTTCACTAATAGATCAAGCCTGGAACCATTGATGACTCCCTTGTCTTATGTTTGACGTTTTTGTTTATTTTCGAATTGTTATTTGCTTTCAGTTGTTAGTTAGATTGTATTTAGTTTTGTTTTCTTTTAACCCCATGCTGCCACAGATGTTCTGTCCTGATGAACCCAACAGGATATCCAGAGCGTTCTCCATTTTTCTCACCTGGTGACCGATTGAACGCGAACAGTCATGATAACCGAGGAAGAGGAAATTGGAATAGGGGCCCTAGAAGGCCAAGATTCTCTATACGCTTTGATGCAGACTCACAATAGTTGGGCTTGATATTTCAAGATGGATTTTTTAACTGGATTAGGAAAGGAGTGGTCCAACCTAGGTCTGAAAGGCCTCCCTTCCAAGCCCCACAGGTCCTTGGTATCCCAGTGCCTCCTCATGTCTCATTGCAACCTGAAGTCCCCGAAAACAACAAATGGAAATAGATTGTCCACCCAACAATCTCCCAACATCGTGGCTAGCCTAACTTATCTCTACCTTCTCCCCCACCTGTTAATCAACTTGTCCAAGTTTCCCCTGTCCACTCACCAGTTCAGTCTTCGCATGCAAGAAAAAGGTTAAAAATTGAGGCCCACCATGCTCTTGACAAAGGATAAGCCAATGTTGCCTCTTCCTCACCCTCAAATGGCTCTGATAAATCCATGTCCTCCCACATGCATTTGAGAGATGATTGCTCTCATGTGATTAGTGAGATTAGTCGTAAAGGCTCCACACATCCTAAGGCAAATTTAGAGAGATCAAAAGGTGACATCAGCAACAAGGGAAATATTTCCTCCCAGAGTCGCAAATATGGATTTTAATTTTTTATTTATTAATTGTTGAGAATAGTTGACTTCTAAAATTTTGGACAACACACCATTTTTGGATATATGGGTAATAAATTTTTGGAAATAATTTCAATTATCATTGATATAAATTTTCAAAATATGAAAGTGATGATGGGAGTCACAAGGAGGGATTCTTTGTTTGATTAACTAGTTGTCTTATGATTGTTAAAGAACTAAAGGGAGTCACAAGGGGTCCCACCTACTAGTTATTATTTATTTAAAAACCTTATTATGATTTATTTAATTTTCCCCCTTAACTAAAAAGTTGGTTGATTTTTACTTAACTTAACTAAAGAAGTAGTTCAACTACTTCAACCAATTCTAATTTTCTTAAAAGAAAAAGGACAAGGAGGAACAAGAGGAGAATAAAAGGAGAAGCATACTAAGGTTTTCTCTTTGAGTTTTGTTGAGATAATTCAGTTTTCATTCATTCCTTAATTCATTCGAAGGATAATTCTTTTTTATGATGTCAGGGTATTTTTGTAGACACTTGTTAAGAAACTTGTTAGTAAGGGATGAATCATAGCATTAAGACACTTGTTTTTCAGAGGTGTTGATCTATCTTTTGTAGTCTCTGTAGACTTGCGTATTTGTGAATTAGATTTCATGACTGACAAAGGCTATTGTGTAGAGTCGAGTGGGAAGCACTCTGTGGCAAGCTAATCCATCTTTTAAAGTTCATTTTTTTTACTTTATGTCATAAGTCCTTTTGTATGTTTCATCAGGGACATCTAAGTTTGACTTTGGTCCAAAAGTTCCTCAGGAAATTTTGTAAAGAGAATGATTATTTTCATGAATTGGAATGAAATAAACGATTGCTTTATGTCTCATCTATTTTGATTATTGACTTGGTGTCTTTACTTAGATCTCTATATTTATTTCAGCATCAATTATGTTCAGAAAATTACATAAATAATGAATTTTTTAGCAAGCTTTTATTTATAAAAAACCATCCTAAGCACTTGTAAACAATACTTGTGAATTAGGATACCAATTTTGATGACTATAAATATAGGGTCATATTCTCGTCTATATTGCTTTAGCCAAGTAGGATCTGAAAATGTTTGAGTAAGATCATTTCATATCTTTTCTTCAACATGCCTCACCAATTGCAATAATGGAATTGTCATGCATGTCAAGTACAAAAACTGAATGTGACGTAAATTCAACCTTTTTACCTTTCTAAGTGATCTGATAAACTAAGAGTAGATTCATAGAAAGATTTGGAACATGTAAAAAAATCTCAAAAATGTCATTATGGAGTTCCACTCTTCCCTCTTCTGCTAATGCTATTGTACTATCATCCCCCATGAGAAGAGGGGGTCCTAAGCATGAGCTTAAATAATTAAAAAATTCATCTTTCAGTGCCATATGATGTGATGCACCAGAATATATATTCCATGAATCGGAAGAGGAATTAATAGCAACAAGAGCATAAACATTACCTTTCTTATATGCAATATATTCTTCCTTCTTCTTCTTGGATCCTTCAAGAATGAAGTTTCCAAGGTTTTTATGCTGAAGTACCTGTGCCGTAAGATCGAATTGCTTCTTCATGCATGTGGATTCTTCATGATTTGGTTTATTTAAGTAAGTTCACTTCTTTCCCTTCTTATTATTCTTCTCTTTGGAACATGAAGAATCCTTTAAGGGTTTGGAATATCTCTCCTTCTTTGACTCTAGATGTGATTTCCCCTTTCCTTTTTGTTTGGATTATCCTTTTCTTTCATGCATGGTGAGTACATTTTCTTTGGGATCCTTGATTAGGCCCATATGAATGAATTTTTATTTCTCAAGTGTGAGAGGATCAATGAACTACTCCATGGTAGGAATATTACACTTTGTTCCCAAGAGATATCTACTAGAATGGAAAGTGGAGACACAAACAACTCATTCTAGTCCTAACTTAGCCAGTATTGTTAGAATAAGTTGGTCTAGTTGTGTAGACTTATCAATACCGCAAGATTTCAGGGTCAATATCAAATATTTAAACTTGGTAAAGAAATCATGTGTATTACCAAAATTTTTAGGATCCAAGGTATTCAACTCTACCTCAAGCATATGACTTCTCATCTCATCCTGCTTTCCAAAAATAATTTACAAGGTGATCCAGATTGCATTTGGAGTCTTGCATGTGGAAAAATGAAAACACAGATCAATTGGAATTAATTATAGAAGAAGTCATATGGATTCTTCCTTTCGGTTCTCTCATCTGTTCTTCTCAATTGTTGATGTAGGTTCTGTTTCTATCCCCGTCGTCAAATTATATAGTCCTTTCCTTTTGAGTTGGAATTTAGACTTGGGATTCCAATCAAAAAAATTGTATGGTGTGAATATTACCATCAAGTTTTACTGAATAATTGGTGGAATATCCACCTCTCCCGGTATTTCTGAGAAACCCTAAAATTTACTCTCAATCTGCAAGTGAAAAACTGAGAAATCACTGCAAAAATGGAACCTTAAGAGGTTGTCACACATGTCTTTCATACATATAGTGAAAAGACCCTGATTGTCACACTTTGTAGTGTACTATGGTGTGATAGGAACTTTTCAAACCTTTTGACAAGGAGAGGGTGAGACAACTTCAACTTGTCACACTTTTTGACAAAAAAAGGTTTCAATAATCTCTGTTACATGGATTTTTCTCGTCAAAACTCCAATTTTCCTATTCTTTGGATTGTCTGGTGATCCAGATTATTTTTCCACACGAAATGAGAGTGGAGATATAATAAAGAAATGCACAAAGATATAAAGGATATTCAATAATATAACATAAATGTATCATATATGCAACCATAAACATAGATATATAGTAATACACAATTTCTATTAATGAAAGAAATGTACAAAGACTGTAAAAATACAGAGTGAAAGACTCGCTAGAATGGTGGAAACTTATCTCTGAGAAGAGATGTGATGGATACTCGCATTCACAAGAAGATGATTATTACAATGAGGCTCCAAAGGAATTTTTAACATAAGTAAAATCCAAAACCCTAACCCTGGAAGATGAAAATCCAAAAGGTTTGCGGGCTCCGATGGGGGGTAGTTGATACGTCAACTTCCCGGGGGCGTAGATTTTTCATACAATTTGCATTTTTGGCTCTCGATACATCGTTAGAAGTATCTATCTGAGGACTAAAACTACTGATAGAGAATATCAATTTCGGAACAGGCTCATATTCACTGGAGGTTTGATGCCCAAAAAACGTCGTTTAGGGCCTCAAAACAACTCTGAAAGTTCAGGACTCGAAAAACTGCCAAAAATAGTAAATTACCAAAATTGCCAGAAAATTGTTTTGAGCCAGTTGGAAAAGGTGGGTGGCCACCAATATCCACCTGGATCATATGGCTTTCTCCAAGTTGCACAACTTTGATACCATGTCAATGTTTCATTGAAACCTACACAGGAGACCTAGCTAAAGAAAGTATAAACAAATCTTATCAACAAAGGATGAGAGATTCAATATGGAAGAATGAGAAAACATATTCACACTACTCCAATGAGCTAATCAATGATGATCATTATTATCATTGTGATCCAATGAATGAGTGGAATACACTCATATATAGGAAATAACATTCCATAATTAAGAAAATAAATGAATAAGTTAGATTTCCTTAGGAATGCATGCATGCATAATAGTGATGATCTAAATAGAAAGTCTAAAATAAAACTAGTCAGTTAACTCCTACTGAACTAGTACTTTGTCGAAAATAGAAATTTATCCAACAGTACAGAGCTAATGGAAACTTGAAAATGGATGAATATAGTCCAATAATGATTGAATGAATTTGTCTAATAAAAATCACTCTTCAGAGTAAAAAACATGCTAAACAATGAGCACATGCAATGATGGAGGGAGAGATGAGAGAGAAAGCCTAACAATTTCATATAGACTGAGAAGGGTGCACACAAATAATTGTTCAAAATACAATGCATAGGGGATGCATACAGGTAGGCAGAGTAGTAGAGCAAGAAAAGTATCACAACGAATAAAATCATAGATGATGGGCCTACAGAAGGACGTTTCTATGCATGGGAGGAAAGGAAATGTGGGAGAATTATTATAGACAACAACCATAGGCCCTAATAACTATAGGGATCTTATACCACTATTGGAATGTGTGAAATATAATAAGCATGAGTTTCATATGCCTCAGAGAATTGGGGGAAATTTGTGGTTGTTCCACAGGATAAACTTCCTAGTAAAGGCTATCAAAGTTGTCAAAGGGGCCAATCATACAAAAGCTATCAACTGTATGGTGATTATCAACTGTTAAAATTCGAATAGAGAGAGCTAAGTTGTTTGGATATAATAATTATGTAGAGAATGCATAGGGAAGTTGAAAATAAAGATCCATAGGGAGAAACGGAAACCCTAATAGTAATGCACAATAGATATGGGGAGGTTTATGTGTGTGGAGATAGTCTTGCAGGAAAATGATGGAAGTTGCCATATAGAAGTCAGAGAATGTGTGCCCAAGATAGATTGGAAAGAAGAGGATGGAAAAAAAATAATTATGTAAGAGGGGGATAGATCTCATACTGAGGATGGAAGAATGGTAGAGTATGCTAGCATGTAGAGAACCAAGGCCATTGTGATACCACTATTGGACACACCGGATAAGATAAGCATGGATGTGTATATTCATCAATATGATACAAATATAAATACAATGATTTTGACAATTGGATTTTTATTCCAATATGTCTCCTGGACTCTTAACATCCATTACAATAGCTTGATCTTTCATATTCTGTGAAGCTCATAACCCTAACAGATTACATTTCCAATAGTGGCCACACATTATATATACATTAAAAATTAATTAAACTGGGGATTATAGTGGGGATGTTACATGATAGGACATTATTCAAATAGGTTTGATGGCCCAATATACATAGAGGGTTTAGGTAATAAACCAAAAAGGGGTCATGATTAGTTAAAAAGAAAAAAAAAAGTGCCCCACTACCTCATCAGTGGTAGTACCTTAAGGGGTTGGGTACCTGATGTTGATACAGAGAGGGGGGTGAATCAGTATCAAGTACAATTTAAAAACCTTTTTCAACTTATACTTAAACCATTCAATTATATCCAATGAGAAATGAACAATAGTATAAGAGTTACACCAATACACCACAGTACACCATGCACAATATATGAGAAATAATCAATAGTTTTTGTTCAAGGGAAGTAATGACTTCCAAAGGTAGCTACAGCTTCCAAATGTAAAGGGAGGGATAAACCTCCAAGAGGAAGATACAATACTCCAATATAAAGAGATATTTGAACTCTCTATCCTTCCCCCTTCCTTCCACCCAAGAATATATGAGAGATAATAAAACTTTATTCAATTCTGGTCTGTTCAGAAGACCCAACTTGTACAGCATGCCCCGCGCTCAATATTTAACATATAATTATGAAAATCTCACGCAAGAAACTATAGTATGTACGATTTACAATGGAAGTGGTTCCATTTCATTTGGATTCTCTATGGAAAAGTTATGATTGTTTTACCCAGAACACCTGTTTATTGACTAGTTTCAGGACTGGTCACAAACCCTATATTCCACAAAGTGTATCTCCATAATTATAGCGAATAAAGAGCTAAAATTTTTACCAGAGGTACCTTGATATGTCTTATCAATACCATAGTGATTTCACCATCTGAATCGTTCTAGAAAAAAAGTTATAGCAAAAATGGTAAGATAACCTGAAAATAACATACCTTAGAACACATCACCAAAAGACTTCATCCTCCCTTGAAATCCAGCCTTCTTTTTCTTCTTCTTCCCTCCTGAAATTAGACTTGTATCAAATGAATGTATAATGATGTTTATTTATACCATTTATGTCACTTCCTTTTAACATTAGGGCCGACCTGACACTTTCTTATTTTGTAATTCTTTTATTTAATTATCTTCAGGGCCTACATGTACAATTCACTTT
>ML783400.1:495592-517740 GCA_009831015.1 Picea engelmannii | reverse complement strand
AAATAGCATGATGTATACTATCCATCCATGGGTGTTGTATCTGCATGTGCATTTTCCTTCATGTCCAAATAACTTCATCAATCTTGTGGTCCAAAACCCATGACTAGGGTTGACATCAATGACAACAACCAATCTTCCAACACGTGATAGATTTGTATCAAGGAAGATTTGCATAGTATGGGTTGCAATTAGTGTAGAATCAATGGAAATTATGTGAAATCAATTAAGTGTGTACGAAAAAATAGGGAATTTCTCTTCACCTACATTACAATGATGAAACATGGTTGTAATGGGGTTGTTTCCTATTGTAATATTGTAGATTACAACAAAATTTAGAAAGGTACTACATTAGAAATCCAATTACACATAGACATACTCAAGATAGAAGACAGTATTTGGGAAGGTTAACCAACCACTTATTTATTCCATATTCATGAGTATAAGTACATAAAAGAAATGGTTGGAGCAGTTGTACCTGCTCCAACTAATCATCAATTTAGTCATTTTCAGAAATTTACCATTTATTACATGTATTTACATAGCTTTATTCTCTTTATTACATATATTTATGTATGATCCTCTAATTGCTAGTGAGAAAATCCCCCTATAACTATACCAAGGTTCTAAGTATAGATAGAGAAATGACTCCCTAAAAGTCAATCTAATTCCTACACTACCCAAAACATTCCACACACATGAATAGGAAAGTGATAGAAGATTAAGTAAGAAACAATACATCTAATCCAAATGTTTGATGCTGACCTCCTCGATATTTGTTGCTTCTTTAGATGTTGGTCTCCTCCCAAAGATGACCTGCATCAACTACTTAGGAAAACAAGGCTACAAAAACTCTATCTCTATTCATCAATTACGGTTGGATATCATTCATTATGCATAAGCCAAATAAAATACATAAAGATATCATTTGGGACAGGGAAACAGATTCTTTTATTCAATATTCAAAGATTGGAAATTACAACCTTTATAGGTCGACGCTCCACGAACCTGGTTTGGGTTCCTCTTGACAATGCTCTAAGTGCACCTTCCAAATTTCTTCTCTCACTATTTTCTAATCACCTCAAGGGAAGGGAACATATTGCATGGGAGAAAAGGGCTAGAGAGGGAATGTTGAGGCTAACTCACAAAAGGCTACAAATAGTTGGGCAAGGAAGGAAAGGGAATTTGGGAAGATTTTCACCGTTCTAATGCTTGATTGTGGAATGAGACCCCAAGACCTCCTTTTATATGACAAAAGGATAGTTATTCGGTTTGGGGATGGGCTATAGTAGGTGAAATGGTTGGGAAACCTCCAATAGCCCGTTAATTTCACTGAATTCCTTGCAAATTTTTTATTTTTTAAATTTTGGAGGTATACGTAGGTTGTTTAGTGTAGCTATCATATGTACTCAGTATTTTTAGCATGCAAAAAGCATATGTACTCAGGAATTAGTGCAGCAAGATGCATACATGCTCCAAAAAATTATTTTTTAAAGAGAGTTCCTCAACAGTGATTTGGGAAATTATGCAAGTAGGAAGGACAATTCCATGTATGCATGAGTAGGGAATTTTACGGCTATATCATATTCCCCTAATGTGTTAGGTTAGAAGATAAATTGATGGACGAAATACATTACAATATATTTACCATCAAGAATGCACAAAATTGAGTGGGCTTAGGACTAGAGTTCTGGAGGAGACATCTGCAAAACAAAAATTATCTCTCAAATGTGGGTATACCCATGCTTACGATGAATTAAATCATGGCTTCCAATCAAATACATTGCATATCCATGTCATATAATTATGTAAAATTTAGCCACGAGCAATACATAGTGGATCTACATCTCAAAATTAGTCGAAGATATATAAGTACAATATGCATCTTAAAAAAGATAGTAACGCCTGCAACTAGAGATGAAGTCTTCATAGCTCAAGAAATAACTTCAAGATATTCAAAACTTAGGTGGGAGTGCAATGGGAGTGAAATAAACACTACTCTGAGGTCTTCGACAATTTGTCAGGAAAAGACTAGAGTATATCGATGATCAAGAAAAGAACTTCGTCAATTTTGAATATGGACTTGACTGGAATCTTGGGATGGCCGACTCATGAAAGTTAAGAGACAAATTGTAGAAAGTCTGACTCAGGTTGGGTAAAACATCCCTTGGAAAAAATCACGAAACATGATAAGACTCAGTCAGCATAACATTGACATAATTCTATGATGCAGGAGGCATCAAAAAATCTCCATATGTTTGGAAGAGTAACCAAATAGAGGAGGACTCAGCTCTATGTAGCGAGAAAAAATTCCTAAGTTCATACTAGATACTATTGCTTGAAGAAAAAACAAAAGGATATGCTTAGTCTAAGGGATACTATCTGTTACACATTATTTTGGTCACCTCAGTGATCCTTTTACAACATGTGCTCATGTTCCCAAAAGAGCCTTCCTTCATGAGAAAAGTGACTGGCTTTCTCTTCCCAAAAACCCTATTAAAGAAGATCGTCGTAGGTTGCACTATAAGCAAGGTGCGGCAATGCCTGATCACCACCCTCTACCCTGACACTGGTTTGCGACGTAGCCGCAGGATTTCCTATATATAGGGTGTGACAATGTTGAAAGACTAAGAAAAGGTCGAGGTTCACAAAATTTCTAGAAGGGGATCTTCTAGAATATGAGGTAGCTTCCAAATAGATGGGATCTTACTCGCTTCTATGATTTAGTGGGATCATCCTCATCTCTTTAACTATCTCTCTTTCCCCTATATAAAGAGGGATTTCTCATGGAAAAGGATAAGGTTAACGAAGGTTGAATAGGATAATAATTGTATGAGGAATTCTACTTCAGTTGATGCTTGAGGGCTTCATTTAAGTTCATCAAGTTATTGAGGATCTTCTTCATGCAATTTTTGAGCAAGTGTGTGTGTTGGAGAAAAGGACCACTAAAAGGGGACCTTGCAACATCAAGGTTGTTTGGTTGTATCTTCCACTTTTACTTAATATAATGCAGCGACATGTTTCTTTCCCATAAAACCATTCTCGTTTTATTGTATGATTCCTTGATCACATGCATAAGTTTTCATTGAGTATACTATCGTTTCTTTCACTTTGGTTGGTTTATGCTCCCTTGCAAGTCCAATATCACAGGAGAACCAGAGTAGAGCAAGGACAATAAATATACAAGGAAGCGATATTTAAAGGTATGTCACTCATCTCTTGTTTGATAGTAAATTCAATGATTAGAGCTTAGGCAAAGTGTCCTGCCCTGTCTTGTTTTGTTCTAGATCTAGGTGGGTATAGGGAGATCATTTTATGTCCTCATTTACCGATTAATCCAATACAAAAATTGTCGACCATACTGGGGTACGACTTGTTTTTTTTTTTTTTATTGTCCATTTTCCTTTAGCCTATCTCTTTTTGTTTTAATCCAGTCTCTGAGTCTATGGGTGATCCATCTAGACTTCCTGAGTCTGAAAGTTCATTTGGATTCTTTTCCCTTTGTCCAATTTTCCCTTATTTATAGAGATAGTCACACTGTACCCCATTTACAGCCTATGATGTTCCTTGATCACTACATCCTGCCTATTTAACTCAGTGCGGAATCACCGCATTCTATCCCATAGCTAGCCTGTGACAACCTTATTTTGTCGCACTGTACCTTACTACTAAGTTGTGACGTTTCCTGTAGGATTTGTTGGTTTGGGCCTTTTTGTCTTCTATCACCCAGTTTTGCTTTGACCACTTGGGATGAAGTTTTGGTACCAGTATCTGATTGTTTTCTGAGTTTAAAACTTGTTGTTGATTGGTTTTTAGGGATTGAAAGTCTTTCTTTGTCATTTTGCAAGTTTTTTCTTCTTGATTTTTGTCAACAAGGGTATAATCTCTGGATCTAGATCTGAGTGCTTGATTGATAAAAAGTATTTGATTTGATTAAAGTTTTGGATTGTTTTATGATGTAGGAGCATCTCCCACATCAAGAGAGCTAGTGCGGAGACAATCGAATAGCTGGACAAGCGCGAGCACAAATTTTGAAATTTCCTTGAAGTTGTTGTGCAATATTAAATGAAGTCATTAAGAAAGAGCACACTTGTATAATGTAAATGGACCTTGAGCCTTAGCTCTCATCCTTAGTAGGTAGAAGGCATTTAAAGTAGTTAATGCAGGTAGATAGAATTTAATTCTAGATTAGACAGTTTTAGAGCATAAGAGGGAAACGGGATATGGACACCCTCATTGTGCATTTCTAACATTATTGGAGAAGAAGAATTGGAGCAAGAGCATGCAGAGAGCTATGTAAGAACACCCATGTACAGATATTTGAATTAATAGAAGAGGTTGATTCAAATTCATGGTTTTGTGTCTGTTCTCTATGTATTGATGTTGAATAATATGCTCATGAATGTTTTCTTCCTATGATACATTTGCTTTATATGCTGTGTATATGATTTCATATTTGAGTTTGAAGTCTTTAAGGAAGAAGGAATGAGTTTCAATTGTTTCTCTATCTGAGTAAGAGTTCTTGCAAGGAGTGTAGTTGAAGTGTCTACAAGGAGTGCGTCGACAAGAATTCAGGCTTGCGTCTCTGAAGCTCAGATAGTTTTACTTTTGTTCTCATTTCCCCAGAAGTGCAGTTGGGCACAGGAGCCGTGCAAGGAGTGCGCAGGCCAAGCTAAGCCTCAGAGTTGAAAATCTAAGCAAAGTGTTGAGAGACTGCTACAGGAGGTGTGCACAGAGTCAAAAGGGTTCAAGCACTTGAAGTGATTGAAAATCTACTGCAAGGAGTGCGTGCAGGGATCTTCTGAGAAGACGCAGAGTCATGGAAAAGCTTAGGAAGGATAAGACCTTCGAAACTATCAAAGGTTTTCACAGGAGTTGTACCTTGAAAGCTTGTAAGAAAGCGTCGTAAGTTTGCGTGCAGGTGGACGAGTTCCACGGAGGAACACTTGGTCGTTCGCAAGAATCATCAAGGAAGAACGGACGGTCGGTATTCTCTGAGGAGGATCCGCGATATTTCGTGAGTCATTAGATCTCACAGAGGAGCAGGGAAGATACAGTAAAGGTATCGAAAGGTTCAAAGCTCAGGAGGGGCAAGACCGTACATCCGAGCCGCAAGGGTCGTTGGATTTACACGTGGAATCGTGCATCAGGGTTTCATGGGTAGAAGTCCCATGAACGGTGCAACAGGGATCGTGAAATCACGAAATGCGATATCCTGACAACCAAAGGATAGTGTGGGGCCACGGGATTCAGTGAGTGGACAGGTGGCACACCATATCGGGGTTTCGTGGCGAGAAGTCCCGAAACATTTTCATCAGGATTCGCGATACCACGAAGTCTTAAATCTCGACAAATGTGATGGGACGTTGAATAGTCAAACTCACGAATGCATCGAAGTTTCAGCTAATTGAGATTTGGGAATCGGGGAAGCAAGTTGCTCGACATCGCAAGTGTTGAAATCGCGATAGGGGAAAATCCCGACAGGGTAAAGGGAAAAGGTCAGCGTTGACTGTATCGACATTCAGGGATTCGAGAGTCCAACGCTTGACCACTGACCTCACGAAGTCCCGAAGTCCGATCTCTCGATTGTAAAGAGGGGGATCCCACAAGGATTGTTGTGGGTGAAGATTTCCTTATAGGGAAATAGAAGAGCGTTAGAGTTCTTTGGGCCATGGAGAAAAGGAAAGATCCTATGTGAGCACGTGAACCTTCCGACCTGTGGGTGTAGGGAGGATGCGTGTGCATCAGTTTGGTGTCAGAGACTAGAAAGGTTCTTTGCTTTCTGTAGCAGAGAAGAAAGAGCATTCACCATGCCACCAAGGAGAAGGGGCATGCCATCACCTGATCCAGAAGATAGGGAAATTCCAAGAAGAAGAGGCAGGTAGATGATAGATCTAGTTGTGAAGAGACAAATGCGTGATCTACAAGCTAGACTTGAAGATATGGAGACAGCGCAAAGATGCATAGTCAGTGAAGGGGATCTTAGTGATTCTGAGAGTGAAGCAGAGGCTGAACATGAAGAAGAAGTTGCAGCTGAAGATGCATCAAACGAACGTTTGATTAGAGATATTGCAAGGATGGGTGCAAGGGCGAAGATCAACATTCCATTTTATGAGGGAAACTTGGATGCAAAGGAGCTTCTAGACTGGATTAGAGCTCTAGACACATACTTCGACTATGAAGAGGTCGAAGAAGACAAGAAAGTCAAGCATGTTGTCACAAGATTGAAGGGACATGCAGCATTGTGGTGGGATGAACTACAAGATGATAGACGCTGCAAGGGCAAGCAAAAGACCAAGAGCTGGGACAGAATGATCGTGAAGATGAAGGCGAAATTCATCCCCAGGGACTATCAAATTACTCTATTCAGGAGGATACAGAACCCGAGACAGAAGTTGATGACAGTGAAGGAATACACTAAAGAATTCTATAAAATGAACATTAGGGCAGGTCATCGGGAGAGCGATGATGAAAAGGTTTCTAGATACATGAATGACCTGAGATATGATATCCAGGATGAGATGAGCATGGTAACCATCAGAACGGTGGAAGATTCTTATCAAATGGCTCTGAAAGTGGAAGAGAAACTGAGCCGAAAGCAGAGTCAGAGAGGCCGAGGTAGAAGTCATCCCAGAGGAAAATCAGTTACCCAGGACAAATATCAGAAGCCCAAGGAAGACTGGAAGAAAACTCAAACTCGAATAGAGAGAGGTGGAAGTTCATAGTGTGGGAAATATGTTGAGCAGAGAGGAGATTATGCTGACAACAACACATTTCCTCGTACTAGAGGCAGAGGAAGAGGAAGAGGTGGAGTAATATCATGCTTCACATGTGGAAAGAATGGGCACAAGTCTTACAAGTGTCTAGATAAAAAGGACATTGGAGAATCTCACACCGTCGAGGCACAGAGGCGGGATGTTGAGGCAGAAGACGCGGAAGGCGGAAGATCGTTGATGATGCGCAAAATCCTTTTGACACCCGAGAAAGAGGTGGAGATTTCAATCCAAAGGACCAGACTTTTCAGGACTACATGCAAGACCAAGGACAGGGTATGCAAGGTCATTGTAGACAGTGGTAGCATGGATAATCTCGTATCTACAGAGATGGTAGAGAAGCTGGAGCTGGAGACGACTGATCATCAAAGCCCATACAGAGTTTCATGGCTACAAAAAGGACAATAGGTAACTGTAACCAAACAATGTTTAGTTGAATTTAAGATAGGAGGATATAACGATAAGATATTATGTGATCTTATTCCTATGGATGTTTGTCACCTATTGCTGGGTAGACCATGGAAATATGACAGAAATGTGATTCATGATGGGAGAATGAACACATACACCCTAGAGAAGAATGGGAGGACACACATGTTGCTTCCAATAAAGGATAAGGAGGTGAAGCCGGAAGTAAGCAACACTGTACTTCTCATGAGTGGGAAGGAACTTCTTACAGAGGTTAAGAAGAAGGAGGATCCACAGTTTATTGTGGTCAGGAAGCCGAAGATTGTTCTGACTAGCACAAGAGTGGATGATTTACCAGAAGAAATTCAGGAACTACTGAAAGAGTTCACTAATATAATAGTGGACAAATTACCTCGTTCGTTGCCACCAATTAGAAGTGTGAGTCATCATATCGATCTCATACTAGGAGCCAGTTTACCCAACAAAGTCACGTACAGATTGACGCCGCAAGAGAATGAAGAGGTTAAAAGGCAAGTCCAGGATTTGTTGGACAAAGGTTTGGTCAGGGAAAGCTTGATTCCATGTGTTGTTCCGACAGTACTCAGTCCAAAGAAAGACGAAGGCTAGAGGATGTGTACTGAATCAAGGGTGATTAATAAGATAACCATCAGGTATAGATTTCCATTTCCGAGGATGGATGATCTAATGGATTGCTTGAGCAAAGCAAAATACTTTTCAAAGATTGATTTGAAAAACGGTTATCATCAGATTCGCATGAGAGAGGGTGATGAATGGAAGATAGCATTCAAAACCAATGAAGGGTTGTATGAATGGCTTGTTATGCCGTTTGGATTAAAAAATGCGCCAAGTACCTTCATGAGGTTGATGAACGAATTCCTGAGGGAGTTCATTGGAAAATTTGTCATTGTATATTTGGATGACATACTGGTCTACAGTAAAACAGTGGCAGAGCATCTGAAGCATTTGGCTACAGTGATGCAGAGGTTACAGCAGGAAACGTTGTTGATAAACATGAAGAAGTCCTCATTCATGAAGACAGAGCTCATTTATTTGGGATTTGTTTTTTCATAAAATGATTTGAGGATGGATCCAGATAAGGTGGAGGTAATCAAAAATTGGCCATCACCAAAGAATATCTTCGAGGTGAGAAGTTTTCACGGATTGGCTAGTTTCTACCGAAAATTCATCAGGAATTTCAGTGGAATTAGCGCAGCAATGATGGATACAGTGAAGAAAAGACATAAGTCTTTTCACTGGACTGAAGAAGCTGAGAGGAGTTTCAATCTGTTGAAAAGGAAGATCACGGAACAACCAGTTTTGGTGTTGTCGTATTTCCAGTAAACATTTCAGGTGAAATGCGATGCAAGTGGATTTGCAATCAGGGAAGTCTTGAGTTAGGAAGACAGGCGGATCGCGTATTTCAGCGAGAAGCTGAACAAAGAGAAGGTGAAGTACTCCACTTATGACAAGGAGTTTTATGTTATCATCCAAGCATTGAATAAATGGAGGCATTACTTGATCCCGAAGGAGTTTGTCTTGTACAGTGACAATCATGCATTGCAGTTTGTGACTCAATAGGAGAAGTTGAATTAGAAACATGTCAAATGGGTTGAGTATATGCAAAATTTCACTTTTGTGATTAAACATATTTCTAGTACTGCTAACAAAGTTATTGATGCTTTGAGCAGGAAGTGTTTGTTGTTGCAGGAGTTCAAGGTCAAAACGTTGGGTTTTGATGATCTTAGGGATATGTACGCAGATGATTAGGATTTTCAAGAGTTTTATGAAGCGGCTGAGAATCCAGTTCTCAGAGACCAGAGCCAATGGATGGAATACATGATACATGAAGGATTGTTGTTCAAGGGAAATCAATTGTGTATTCTGAAATGCTCCATGACGGAGAACTTGTTAAAGGAGAAACACAGTGGAGGATTGGCAGGGCACTTTGGTCACGACAAGACGTTCGCAAAGATAAATGAGTCATATTTTTGGCCGGGAATGTGAGCAGATGTCAATAAATTTGTGGATAGATGCAGAATTTGCCAGCATTCGAAGGGAAGAAAGAAGAATGCAGGGTTCTATCAACCATTTCCCATACCAGAGAGGCCATGGGATGCAATCACCATGGATTTTGTATTGGGGTTGCCAAGAACACAAAGAGGTGTTGATTCAATCTTTTTGGTAGTGGATAGATTTTCCAATATGGCACATTTCATTCCATGTCAGAAAACTAGTGACGCAACTCACATTGCGAACCTGTTTTTCAAAGAGGTCATTCGACTTCATGGGTTGCCGAGAAGTATAGTTTCGGATAAAGATATGAAATTCATAGGGAATTTTTGGAGGACCTTATGGAAGAAGCTAGGAACTAACTTGGCATTTAGTTTGTCTTATCATCCTTAGATGGATGGATAGACAGAAGTGGTCAACAGAAGTCTGGGAGACTTACTGAGAAGCTTGGTGACAGAGCACCATAGCCACTGGGACAATATATTACCACAAGCAGAGTTTGCTTATTAACGACTCAGTAAACAGAAGCATAGGGAAAAGTCCATTTCAGATTGTTTATGGCATGCAGCCGAGAGGAATTTCTGAACTGAGAGATTCAAAATAGACTGTGACTAGGAGTGCTAGTGCAAAAGAGTTCATAGAGGCGATAAGGGAACTTCACAGTCAGGTGAAGGAGAGATTGTTAAGTTCAAGCCAGGAATAGAAGTGCAGAGCAGATCATCATAGAAGAAAACTTCAGTCTGAGGTTGGTGACTTCATTCTGGCACATTTGAGGAAAGAAAGGTTCCGGAGAGAAACATAT
The DNA here is from genome assembly GCA_009831015.1 of Picea engelmannii. Classification (NCBI taxonomy): domain Eukaryota; kingdom Viridiplantae; phylum Streptophyta; class Pinopsida; order Pinales; family Pinaceae; genus Picea; species Picea engelmannii. Next base: position 507,729 of record ML783400.1, on the reverse strand, counting down.
AATAAGTTGAAGATGAATAAAATCGGGCCATGTAGGGTCTTGAAGAAGTTTGGGGCAAATGCTTATGAGATTGAATTGCCCGATGGGATTGGAATTTCTTCGATATTCAATGTCTCGGATTTGTACCCATACAAGGCTGAGGAAGCAGGAGTAGGAAATGAGTAGCTAGTGATTCAGTGGGTGAAACAGATGCCAATTGCAGATAGGCCACAGATGGAGCACATACTGGATAAATGAATTTGTAAGAAGACCAGGCGGAAAGAATACTTCGAGTATCTGGTCAAATGGAAAGGCCATCCAGTTGAAGATGCCAGATGGGAGAACGAGGTGGAGATCCAGAAGCATGGATAGACCGTGCATGATCTCATGGATAGGAGCCCATGAAAAGTTTCAAGCGAGGGAGTATTATGCAGGAGCATCTCCCACATCAAGCGAGCCAGGGCGAAGACAGTCGGACAGCTGGACAAGCACCAACACAAATTTTGAAATTGCCTTGAAGTTGTTGCGCAATCTTAAATGAAGTCATTAAGAAAGAGTGCACTTGTATAATGTAAATGGACCTTGAGCCTTAGCTCTCGTCCTTAGTAGGTAGAAGGCATTTAAATTAGTTAATGCAGGTAGATAGAATTTAATTCTATATTAGACAGTTTTAGAGTGCAAGAGGGAAACGGGATATGGACACCCTCATTGTGCATTTGTAACATTATTGGAGAAGAAGCATTGGAGCAAGAGCATGCAAAGAGCTGTGTAACAACACCCATGTATAGATATTTGAATTAATAGAAGAGGTTGATTCAAATTCATGGTTTTGTGTCAGTTCTCTGTGTATTGATGCTGAAGGATATGCTCATGAATGTTTTCTTCCCGTGATACATTTGCTTTATATGCTGTGTATATGATTTCATATTTGAGTTTGAAGTCTTTAAGGAAGAAGGAATGAGTTTCAATTATTTCTCTATCTGAGTAAGAGTTCCTGCAAGGAGTGCAGATGAAGTGTCCGCAAGGAGTGCATCGACAAGAATTCAGGGCTGCGTCTCTGAAGCTCAGATAGTTTTACTTTTGTTCTCATTTCCCCAGAAGTGCAGTTGGTCACAGGATCCGTGCAAGGAGTGCACAGGCCAAGCTAAGCATCAAAGTTACGAATCTGAGCAGAGTGTTGAGAGACTGTTGCTGCAGGTGTGCGCAGAGTCAAAAGGGTTCAAGCACTTGAAGTGATTGAAAATATGCCGCAAGGAGAGCATGCAGGGATCTTCTGAGAAGACGTGGATTCATGGAAAAGCTCAGGAAGGATAAGGCCTTCGAAACTATCAAAGGTTTGCATAGGAGTTGTACCTTGAAAGCTTGTAAGAAAGCGTCGTAAGTTTGCTTGCAGGTGGACAAGTTCCGCAGAGGAACACTTGGTCGTTTGCAGGAATCATCAATGAAGAACGGACAGTCAGTATTCTCTGAGAAGGATCCATGATATTCCGTGAGCCATTAGATCTCACAGAGGAGCAGGGAAGATATAGTGAAGGTATCAAAAGGTTCAAAGCTCAGGAGGGGCAGGACCATACATCCGAGCCTCAAGGGCCGTTGGATTTACACGTGGAATCATGCATCGGGGTTTTGTGGGTGGAAGTCCCTTGAACGGTGCAACAGGGATCGTGAAATCACGAAACGCGATATCCCGACAACCAAAGGATAGTGTGGGGCCACGGGAGTCGGCGAGTGGACAGGTGGCACACTATATCGGGGTTTCGTGGTGAGAAGTCCCAAAAAATTTGCATCAGGATTCACGATACCGCAAAGTCCGAAATCCCGACAGATGTGACGGGACATTGAATAGTCAAACTCATGACTGCATCGGAGTTTCAGCTAATCAGGATTCGGGAATCGGGGAAGCAAGTTGCTCGACATCACGAGTGTCAAAATTGCGATAGGGGAAAATCCCGACAGGGTAAAGGGAAAAGGTCAGCATTGACTGTATCGGCATTCGAGGATTCAAGATTCCAACACTCGACCACTGACCTCGCGAAGTCGCGAAGTTCGATCTCCCGATTGTAAAGAGGGGGATCCCATGAGGATTGTTGTGGGTGCAGATTTCCCGATAGGGAAATAGAAGAGCGTTAGAGTTCTTCGAGCCATGGAGAAAAGGAAAGATCCTGTGTGAGCACGTGAACCTTCCGACCTGCGGGTGTAGGGAGCATGTGTGTGCATCATTTTACATTTTCTAGATTTCTTATTGATTGGAAAGATATTTTTGTTTACATTTTGCGAAACACTTTCCTGTCATCTTCATTTTTATCTTGATTGAAAGTTTGATTTGGGTATTTTGTTGATTGTATCTATTTTGTTTGATTACATTTTCCTTTCTTCATTATAACTCTGATTTGGTTTTGGAAAGGAAGAATTAAAGTCATCTATTCTTTTTATTAATCACTCATAAGAAAAAAAATTCATTCGAATTTAAGAAAAAAAAAAAAAGAGAGCAAATTGGGAATTTTCATAGCTTATGATTGTTTGGAATTTTTTTCATTCAAGAAAAAGAAATTATGTTTTGCATCTTTTTTGCTTTCAAAGAAATACCTTCTCCCTACTATAATTAGAGTTCATTGAACTGAAATATTGCATCATTCATTTGTTCTTGAATATTATTGGTTCAAGGTCTCATATGACATCGGTTTCATTTCCATCTCCCTCTTGAGTAAACAAAAACCTCTAAAACACTGCGTAATTTTAAAATTTATTAGTAACTTTTATTTTCTAGAAACTCTTCTCACCAACATTAGCTCGGATAGCACTTTGGAATAGGTTGTGAGGCACACTCTCCAAAGCATAAAACACACTGTAGTATCTTTTGATAAGGAGTGTTCAAATCCACTTGCAACATTTTGTCATGGGAATCCCTTCTCACACAAGGGTAAAACCTAAGGTCGCATTAAGGCTAGAAGAGTTACTCACCCTGATTTGCTAGTCTTGGTGTAGATATTGCACGTATTATGGGGGTCACTTGAATGTATACCCACAATTATCAGTGGAAGCCTTTTCAGTTGATTTTGAGCTAGATACCTTGCCTTTGCGCATGGATCAGACTGTGGACTGTTTCCCCAGGCATCATTGTTGTACTTGGTAACCTTAGTATCCTATCTCTTTATGGTATTACACAAGGTGACTATGGAGGAAAAAGTATTGAAGGTACCTAGAATCGACGTTGGCCAAACTCACTCGGGCTCCTTGGAGGGTATACCCACAATTATGTGTGGGAGGTTGGACCAAGGTGTAACTCCATTAAGCAGGTCGTCAATGTAACTTTTCCACCCACTCTATCCTATCCCCTTCTTGTATTGACTTCGCGATGTTGGATTTCATCATGAACTAGTGACTTCGAAATAAAAAGGATTGTTTCCTTGGCTTGATTTCTAGATTTGATTAGCGAGTATTGTTTTTTTTCGTAGTTGGCCATAGATTTTTTCTGTAAGATATTTGGTTTGGCCAACATTGACCCTCAACGCTATTCACGTAGGATGCAAGGGCTACCCCTGGAATATACATAAGGTTACCTCCCTTTGCTTCCTAATTCACTGGAGGACTCTCCTAAGAAGAGAGAAATCTAGAACAACGTAACCTCACAAGTGGAAATTTCCAACTCTTTTGAATATTTCCGAATGATTTCTGATTCTATAGAGGCTTTATGAATTCCTCAAACTTTGTTACCATATACTAGATACGAGAGATGTATTATAATACAGGCCCTAGAGTAGAGAATCCCCCTCTTTCTAGTGAATCATTTAGAACCTGTTATCACTCCAAGAAACTCCTTAGGGTTGTAGGCTAAGGATGCTTGGTAAATTAAAAATAATGGTTTTTATGTGTTTGGGACAATGGGGTCTTTAATGATTTATGTAAGAAACAACTCATCACACATCTAAAGATACAGTTCTTTTAGGGAACAATAATCAGATCAAATAATTGAAAGAGAGGATGGAGAATACTATTCTTGATTTCCAATACAAGTGATTGTAGGGATTAATATAAGACAGAGAGAAATCCTTTAATTTCAAGCCTATGAGCTCAATAAAGAGATAACAGTCTTTATGAACTAAAATAAACTGAAACAAAGTACAGGAAATGAAAGATGAACAATTCTGATATTGTAAACGAAAGGAAACTGAACTTTATTTCTGCAAAAAGAGTCTATACAGTGGCATAAAATATCTCCCAGTTTGAACCCTTATCTCATATAAAAAATAGGCCTTTATAGCCTCTTACAATCTTTTTTACAGATCCTAAAAACATGGATCTATATTTAATAAAAGCAATTCAAATCTAACTAAACAACTTGAAGATAAAGACTTAACAACTAAACTTAGCAACTCGAATTGTCTTCAATCTCAAAAAATTTCCATCTGCATCCTTCAGCTCCTGGAATCTTTGATGTGATGCAATGTGGAAAAACACCTATCTTGACAGTTGGGTTTCTCCAACGTTCATGTTCGATATTTGACGAAGTTTGTTTTACATGTGGTTTCCAAAATTCCCTCAAATCTTTGATGTCGAATCCTTTGCAAGCAATTTTCATTCCCTTGATACTCTGGAACTCCTTCATAACCTGTGAGAAATGACCTGTTCTGTCCTTGGCTTCAAAAAATGCTTTTCCAGCTTTCAACAACTAACTCGTTTTATATTTCGCTGGTTAGCTGGTGAAAGCGCTGCCTTTCACCAGCTAACGAGTCATAAAATATCATTTTGCGCTGGTGAAAGACCTGACTGCGCCCAAAACGAGTTTTCACCTTCAAAATTGTGATTCCATCAAAACTCAGTGTGTCTTTGATTTCTCACCTTGCATATTAACAATGACTTGAGCAAGTACCTTCAAATCTAGATGGGATTTTTGCTTTTGTTTTTGTTTCAATCTTCTTATCTGCCTTTTAAGGCGTTTGGCAATCCACCATAGACTATTGTACTCTTTGGTGAGTTTTTTTTTTCTTTTCTTCTCTTTAACACTTTCCCGAGCCAATCTCTCAAACACAACATTGGTTTTGGCGAAGTTATCAGACAACTTCTTATACCTTTCTTTGATTACCCGTTCCAAAACCTCTTGCTGAGCAATTACCTCTTTCAGATGCTTGATTTTTTGAGATTTCTTTGACTTGGAGCTTTTTGATGTTTCTCCTTCCTCTGAATGAGTAAAATTCTCATAGTTTTATGCAAACTTAGTTGACCGCTCAGGACTCTTGGTGACAGGGCACTGATCTTGTTGCTTCGATTTTGAGTCTGTATAGGGCAAATTTAATATATTGGTTCTCTTCTCTGTAGGATGTTCTGTGGGATGTTCTGTAGTGGTTTCAAAGCTTAACCTTTTCTTTGACCTGTGGGACATCACTCCAGAGATTCTATCTTCTGGAGGTCCTGGCAACGTCCTCCTCTTCCTCAAACTACTTTGAGGAGTCAGTTGTTTCTTTGATCCTTTCCCCTGTTCATTTACAGGCTGAGTCTGTGTTTCAAAACCCTCCCAGAATAGAAAATACTGCCAGATCCTTCCCTGCTATTTTAATTCCTCCAAAATGATCAATTTAATGAGGCCGAACTGGCACAGAGTATTCTTCATGCTTAGGGGTTGAGCCCTGATTTTCTTGCAGACCTTAGTTAAACTCTTATGTAAGAAAAAAGGCAAATTGAGGAGAGTCTTTCCTGTGAAATGGTCCAGGAGCTTAAAATGATACATCATGAGTTTGTCATAGCTTCCCTATGAGGTAATGTAGAGTTGGATGCCCTTAAATAGCTCCTGCCACTCCTCTTCTAGATAGGAAACCGACATGCCCTTCTTCCATGCATTGTTCTTGAACTCTTCCTTTAAATAAGCTCTGAAATTCAAGTTTTTGGTGGCAGTGGTTTTGAACCAACTCTAGCCCGTCCTTGGTAGGCTGGTCGCTACAATGATGGCAATTTCGTCTACTAAGATCTCCAAGGACCCAACATGAGCCTTATTCCCATCGAAAGTTTTGGCAAAAGCTTCTGCTGTCGACTGGTGGCAACCATTTTGCAACCTCTCAACGAATTCAATACACCCTGCATTTGAAAAATGTTTCTGGACTTCAGGATGTGTCTGTAAAAAAGATAGGTTGTCCAACACTTTTCTGAGTAGATCACCACTGCGTATCCTCGCCATTCTGAAGCTTAAAAACCCCAACAATCTTGTATATCAACCCCTGCAACTGCTGTTCGAGCCGAAGTTTTGTGTTGTTGAAAGCACTCGGGAGTCGGCTTTGTTTTCTAACATTTGAAACTTTAACAAACCTTCGTGAACAATGTGTGATATGGAAGCAATGATCTGATTTTATGCTGTCATCCCGGCAGTACAGCCTCTGTACCTGAGTTGCTGGATTCGAAATTACCATTCCCGGCGCCATGAGTGTGCAACATGCGTCACTGAACAAGATCCGCATCATAATCCTATTTTGACGTGCAAAACTGAGTCTCCATCATTACCCACTTTCATCAGCACATGATTTGGATTTGCATGACATGGGATGATCGTATCATCATTAGCTTTTAGAAACGTGGATAACATACACGTGATTCCCGCTTTCTCTAGCCAATGGCCCGTGGAAAACGCCCCTTAGCTATTGATATTGACCGCTTTCACCAGCACATGATCCTGTGGAAAACCTCCTTTAGCTATTGAAAGTCTTCGCTTTCATCAGCGCACTATCCGTAAGAACTTCTCCATAGCTGTGGAAAGTCTTCACTTTCACCAGTGCACAAACCACGACAATGCTTCTTTTGATATTTTGAAATTCAACACTTTCACTAGTGCACAGACCTATGAGAGACGCTCCTTAGCTATTGAAAGTCGCCACTTTCACCAGCTAACACTCATCCTTTGGACACATGTTATCTTTTGAAAGAAAATTATGAAAATTTTGAAAAGAAGACTTTTGTGGGTCATCTTATTCCTAAAACAAAATCAAAATCTAAACCTTGCAGCTAGAAAAAACTCAAAAATAATTTGAGAAAACTACCAATAGCCATGCTATCCACCACAAAATGTGACCAAAGGGATGGGTTCATTTTGGGAGCTAACATTTGGCTCCAACTTGGATGGGCATCTCCCTGTGAGGTGACCAAGAACCTAGCTAGACTCAGTAGCCTTATTACAATTTGAAACAGAAAATTGAAAAATAGTTTGCTAGTACCATTGGGCATGGAGTTATTTGAATGACAGAAATAAAGAAAACAGAACTGAAAAAGAAATGTGTACAAGTAGAAAAGGGCTTCAAAGGAAGCCTTATGAGAAATAGATCTTCAGGAAGCGCCCGTTGAAAGGGCCACCTGCTACTGCCTCGCTTGAAAGAGTTTGGAGAAAAAAGGTATTGTTCTGCTGCACCGCTGTTATGACAAAAGGACCTGTCCAGAGAGCCTCAAATTTTCTATGTTTCCCCTTCTCCTGCCTTGCTGCATCCCACTTTAAGACTAAATCCCCTGTTTTGAAGACATCTGATTTGACTTTCTTGTCGAAAGTTTCTTTGATTCTTTCTTGATGCAATTCTGTTTTTTCCAAGAGCTGCTCTCTATCTTGTTGTAGTTCTACCAAATTATGAATTCTCCTGGTCAAATCACTTGGTTCAGAATCAGTTTCTTGTAAGAACTTTGCAACCGGCAATGCAAGTTGAACAGGAAATATGGCTTCAGTACCATATACCAACTTGAAAGGAGATGTACCAATTGATTTCTTACATGTAACCCTGTCATCCCACAAGGAAAACTTCAGTTTGGAATCCCAACCTCTGGCATTTTGTTCAAGCAGCTTCTTTATGATTCTGACAAAACTCTTGTTGGATGACTCAGCTAAGCCATTCCCTTGCAGATAGTAAGCTGTGGAATGTACCAGTTGAATTCCCAGCTCTTCACACAAGTTCACTAAGTTTTTATCTTTGAATGCAGCAACATTATCAATGACCAACCTCTTGGGACAGCCAAATTTGGCAAATATGTTTTCTTGCAGAAAATTTATGATGACAGTATGATTGGCGTTCCAGGTGGGAATAGCCTCAATCCACTTTGTAAAGTAATCGGTGGCAACCAGGATCCACCGGTGCTGACCACTAGAAGGCGGATGAATTTCACCTATGAAGTCCAGGCCCCACTGCTGGAAAGGCCCTGTGACCACTATAGGTTTGAGGGGAAGAGACTTYARTTGTTGTTTACCTTCGAATCTCTGACAYTTRTCACATGTTTTCACAAACTCATAYACATCTGAAAATAAGKWTGGCYAGTAGTAACCARATCTTAAGATTTTGTGTRCWGTGGTTTTCCAATAGTGATGTCCCCCRCATTCACTRTTATGAAATTYAATCATGACYTTAGCTGCCTCTTCTTRGTTTACACACCTCAACAATAAACCTATGGGATTTTTCCAGAACAACAAGTTGTCATTGATGCAGAAATTTATAGCTTTGAGCTTCAAAGCCCTTCTTTGAGTCTTTGTCAAATCTGATGGGACTGATAAAGTTTGCAGAAACTGAATAATATGACTGTACCATTTGCAATCAGCTAAGTGAGCTTAGACCTGCATTTCCTCACCCTCTTTGTTCTCTGAAGACTGAACATTTTCTGCATTGATACTCATCAGATTTATTTCAAGCAGCCTACAATTTTCCTCTGCCAGAAGTTTGGCAAGGCCCTGACCCTTCATAAGTTTTGCTGGTTTGATTTCGTCATCGAATTCAATCAATCTTGTTATCCACTTACTCCTTTTTCCATCAATGTCGGGCTGGAAAAGAACATCTTTAATTGAACTGGAGGGAACAAAAGCTATTACCTTTGCCTGAAGAATGTAGACCCTGAAAGATTTCAGTGACTTGACAAGTGCATATGCTTGTTTCTCCAACAATTCATACTTTACCTCTGCGTCTCTCAATACCTTACTGAAGAAGGAAATCGGTTTCTCCTGATCATCAACATTTTTCTGCGAGAGTACTGTTGTGATTGTATCACTTGAAGCAAATGAAAAAATGTAAAATACCTTGGAGAAATCGGGGCTGATCAAAACAGGGGTTGTTGTGATGGCTTCCTTAATGGCATTGAATGAATGTCTGGATGCTTCAGTCCATTTTACCTCAGATTCCTTTCTCAACATAGTAGTGATATGCTTCGTGAGTTCAACAAAATTTACTATAAACCTTCTAACAAAGTTAATAGTCCCAAGGAAAGACTGAATGTCTTTCTTTGATCTAGGAAGATACAGATTTTTAATTGCTTCTACCCTCTTTGGGTCAATCTTAACCCCATTAGATGAAACAATATGCCCAAGTAATTTCCCCTCCTTAAGTGCAAAATTCGATTTTTTTGGATTAAGAGAGATGCCATACCTTCGACATTTCAGAAATGTCCTTCTTAAGTGCTGCAAATGAAGTTCGTGGCTGCTTGAGAAAAAAAGTGATATCATCAAGATAAATCAGGACAAATTTATCTTTCTCTCCAACGAAAGCAATGTCCATTTCCCTTTGGAATGTCGCTCCTGCATTCATCAATCCAAAGGGCATCTTCTCGTACATAAATGTACCCCATGGAGTGGTAAAAGTAGTATTTTCCTTGTCTTCTGGATGGACAACAATCTGGTTGTATCCGGAAAACCCATCAATAAAAGACATCACCTTTGATACTGACACCTTCTACAGAATATGCTCCATTTTAAGCAGAGGGTAGTTGTCCTTCCTAGAGCACTTATTCAAATTTCTTAAGTCTACGCAGAGTCTGATCTCCCCATTCTTCTTCCTAACCGGTACAAGATTCACAATCCATTCTGAATACCTGAGAGGAATGATAATTTGGGCATCCAATAGTTTCTTAATTTCCCTTTCCATTGTAGGCATAAACAAAGGGTTGAATGATCTAAGCTTCTGCCTAAATGGTTTGGTGTCTTTATTCAAGGGAATCTTATGCTGAATCACTTCTGTGTCAAAAGTCTTCAAATCATCATATTGCCAAGCAAAGATGTCTGCAAATTCCTTTAGCAATTCTCCATAATAAACCCTTTGTTTTTCAGTCAAATGTGAGGCTAAGTTAACATGTTTAGGATCTTGCTCACTAGCCACATTATACTGCAAAAAATCTGAGTCTTTTTCCCCACTTTGCAATTTGGCAACCACATCATTGTTATCGAACAACCTTTCCAACGGGACCAAACCTCTAGGAATTCTGTTGGTGGACAGCTGAACTATTTCATGTGCTGCAATTTTTCTCTTGAAATTTGGCTCCTCAACTTCATGATCATGTTTGTTCTCCTGATCAATCTGTATATCTGCAAACTCATCTATCACTGCAAGGAATCTAGTGATTTCAACATCGTCTTCAAAAACCTTCCAAAATTTTACGTTATCAGGGAGAGAGGGCCTATATTTAACTTGAATTTCGTAAGTTAATTTATGAGGCATAGGGGGTATGAATGCACAAGAAGACACAGCCAATGAATCAACCAATTCATTCATTGCTCTAGGTACAAATGAAATCTTAAAATCTGCAAAATCGCGAATTGCCTTCAACACTTCATCTCTGTATGCCTTCAGCCTGACATGCTTCGCTTGAAAGGACTTATTCACCTGTTGGATAATCAAATTTGCATCTCCAAACACCTGCAATTTTTTAATGTTTCTCTCTTTGGCTGCATTCAGTCCCAAAAGTAATGCCTCATACTCAACAATGTTATTATTCACTTTAAAATCGAGTTTAAAGGACAAATGAGAAGTTTTCTTAGAAGGAGAAATGAATACCACTCCTGCTCTAGCTGACTCCTTAGTGCAAGCACCGTCAAAGAACATGGTCCAAAGGTCTTCTTCTGCTGTTTCTGTGGGCTGAACTTTGATCTGATCTGTAGGCTTTCTGAGCAGCAATGTATCAGGCAGTGAATCATCAATTTGCAAAATACAAGATCCCATACCTGTGTCAACCGAATAGATAGGATGATTGGATGGATTTTTCTCGTCACTGATTACATATGCCAACTGAGATTCCCTGTAAAGCCTTCTGTTCACCCCTACGAAAACAGGGATAGTAGCGTAGGAGAGATCCATTTGAAGAGTGCCACCTAATCTCTTCATCCACGATCTTGATAGTAGAAATCCAAATTTAGGAGGTATGTCAGCCACCACTATATCCATCACCATTGTCTTCATTGATGCTTGGGTCAAGGTTACAGCCAAATCCTTAATCATCCCAAGACATTTGACTTTTCAAGAATCAAAGGAGAAAAGGTCATGATAAGACTTGGTGATCTCCAACCCAAGCTCATCCATGACAACCTTTGGCATCAAATTGTGCGAAGCACCGGAGTCCAACAAACAATTATGCAGTGTTTTCTCATGAATATTTAGAGAGATGTAAAAGGGAGGACAACTATCACCTATGTATTCTATCATTTGGCCCAGAGTGATGGTTGGCTTATCATCATAAATGTTGAGGATATCAGCAGAAAGGGATACTGATTGGGGATCTAGAGTTTTGAGGATATCCCTTTTAATCATCTCATTTTTCATCAGCTCAACTAGAGGAATAGGAATCTTAATCTTTTGTATTTCAACCTCAAAATTAAAAGAATATGGAACCTTATCAGCAACTTTATCAGAAACCTTTACCTGAGTTGAAGGGGCTTCCTGATTTCTTTGTTGTTCGACAGGAGGTTGACTTTCTGGAGTTTGATGGTTGACAGGGGCAACAGTCTTCTTGGGAGGAGCTGATGCTTTCACCTTTGAAGGATTTGCTTGTTGATCTTCTTATGTCTGATCCTTTTTCTTAACAGGGGCAGCAGTATTTTCAGGAGAGGCTGGTGCGTCTTGTTGAGTAGCATTAGATTTGGATTGGAGGTTATATCTATTTTTATCTTCTGTTGTGAAAATTCCATCACCAAGAAGATCATCTTCTGTCTGTTCAATCATCAATGATTCCTCATAGTCATGTTGTGTTAGATAAGATTTCCCTGTCTCTTCTCCAACACACCAGATATATAAAATATGCAGGACAGAAATGAAATGCTAGAAATGACAGAATAACAGTAAAATATCCAGCATAATCTTCACAATACACAGAAATGATATACGAAATAGCAACAGAAATAGCACTTTGAATCAGATAGCAATGTTCACAGGCCTCTTCGAGGGGGA
>ML783400.1:478497-490307 GCA_009831015.1 Picea engelmannii | reverse complement strand
CACTTGCAAGATACCAGATATATAAAATATGCAGAACAGAAATGAAATGCTAGAAATGACAGAATAACAGTAAAATATCCAGCATAATCTTCAGAATACACAGAAATGATATACGAAATAGCAACAGAAATAACACTTTGAATCAGATAGCAATGTTCACAGGCCTCTTCGAGGGGGCAACCTCCAATCGAGCAGTGCTCTATTACAATAATATCCAAGCTAGGGTTCACATACCCTCGACTCCTATTTATACTAAAAAGAAGCATCTAGAGGAAGATCCTTCTAGAAGCGGAAGCTTCTATTAGGTCTTCTTACATCCGCCTTATTCTATTTTATTGAAAGGTCTTATTAATATGGACCTTTATTACATCCGAATACATTGATCTACCTATGTGCGGGTTAGGACCTTAACAGATTTCTTTGTTGTTCGACAGGAGGTTGACTTTCTGGAGTTTGATGGTTGACAGGGGCAGCAGTCTTCTTGGGAGGAGCTGATGCTTTCACCTTTGAAGGATTTGCTTGTTGATCTTCTGATGTCTGATCCTTTTTCTTAACAGGGGCAGCAGTCTTTTCAGGAGAGGCTGGTGCGTCTTGTTGAGCAGCATTAGATTTGGATCGGAGGTTATATCTATTTTTATCTTCTATTGTGAAAATTCCATCACCAAGAAGATCATCTTCTGTCTGTTCAATCATCAATGATTCCTCATAGTCATGTTGTGTTAGATAATATTTCCCTGTCTCTTCTCCAACACAATGAATGCCTCCTTCTCCATCTTCTTGATCTTCACCATGGTCTTTGTCCATCACAACATTTTGAAGAGGGACCTTTATCTTCTGATATTCATTAGAATTCTTTTCTCTTTGCAGGATCTGAGTTGGCTGATTATTCCTTCTGAAGTTATTTGGATTTTTATTTGGATTTTTGCCTGCAGGGTCATAAGTGCCTCTTCCCTTCACAGGCTGTTTATTTTCGATCTTGAGCTTAGATATCTTAGAGGTTAGAGACTCTAGCATCTTGGCCATTTTATCAAGTTTTGGGTCAGCATTTGATGAAGATGAAGCCTCATTTTTTGGTCTTCTCCTATCAGAGTCTCCTTTCCTCTTCTGAGAGGCTATAATATTTGATTCTACCTCAAGGGATGCATCTTGCATGAGAGATAATGTTGGTGACCTCCTTTCTCTCAAAAGTAAACAGAAATATGAATCAAAAGCATCAGAATATGTGATCTTGGCAGAGGCATCTGACGGTTTTATCTCAGCTGGTATTTTTCCATACATCCGGTTAAACCTCTTAGTGAAATCAGAGACTGACTCACTACTTTGTTTCCTCAAGTTTCCAAATTCTGTGATGTAATAGACAAAATCTCTTCTGTCACCCCAATGTTTCAGAAATGTCTCATCCAGTTGTTCAATTCCGGCAATGGAACCAGCACGGAGTTCTTTGAACCATTTCCTAGCATGGCCATCTAGGCTTTGGACAAAGACTCGTGTCCAAACATCTTCTTGTTCAATATTAAGGTTCTCTGTATAACTGTAAAAAGCCTCAATATGTTCTTCAACAGACACATCGCCTTCGCCTGTGAATTTAGGCATATATTTTTGATAGTCTCCCATTGGCATGGTTGCTACTGGGTTTGGAAATATGAGTGGTGCATACCTATAAGCTAGGATTTGTTGCATCTTAGTTAAAGGAGGTGGTGCAACCATGACTATCAGAGGTGGGGAAAATGATAGTTTCTTCTTCAAGTCTTCACCACTGGAGGAATGCGAAAGAGGTGAATCTTCTAAAGGGAAAGAGGTCTGATAAGAGGCCCTGTAAAAATTTGCAAGTTGCCCAGCTAAATTTTCTTCACCCTTAGCAGATAACTCTTGGAGGAGGTGTTCAATAGCAAGGAGGCTAGTATAAATGTTCAAGTGATCTTCTTATTGCTGAGAGTGGAAAGACTCAAGGGAAGAAGAACTGTGGCTTCTTTCTAAAGTCTTAGAGGTTTTTTCAATCAAATTATAGTCTATCAATTTATCATCACTAGGATTTTTCTGTTGATCAAAAAGAATTTGTTCTTCTACAGTATTTACAGTTGTTTTTTCATCAATGTTCTCAGAAGAGAAACCAATTTTTTCTGTAGTAGATTTTCCAGAACTGAAAAGAGGATTACCTTTTGTATTTGAAGTTTGACCTTGAATCGTCTTTCCCTTCCTGAGAATTAATTCTGGATTGGACACTGGTGTGATCGGTGATTCTTGAGGATTCTCCCTAGTACTGATCCTCTTAGGAGCCAGGATGAACTTGTGGAGTTTCCAGATAGATGATTACAACCAACTGAAAATGTCTAATATGTGTCTATCATCAAAGATCAGCTCTATGTCATATCCCAGGAAAGCAGAGCTTGAATTCCGTCTCCCCGGCAACGGCGTCAATTTTGTATCACTCCAAGAAACTCCTTAGGGTTGTAGGCTAAGGATGCTTGGTAACTTAGAACTAATGGTTTGTATGTGTTTGGGACAATGGGGTATTTAATGATTTATGTAAGAAACAACTCATCACACATCTAAAGATACAGTGCTTTCAGGGAACAATAATCAGATCAAATAATTGAAAGAGAGGATGGAGAATACTATTCTTGATTGCCAATACAAGTGATTGTAGGGCATAATACAAGACATAGAAAAATCCTTTAATTTCAAGCCTATGAGCTCAATAATGAGATAACAGTCTTTATGAACTAAAATAAACTGAAACAAAGTACAGGAAATGAAGGATGAACAATTCTGATATTGTAAACGAAAGGAAACTGAACTTTATTTCTGCAAAAAGAGTCTATACAGTGGCATAAAATATCTCCCAGTTTGAACCCCTATCTCATATCAAAAATAGGCCTTTATAGCCTCTTACAATCTGTTTTACAGATCCTAAAAACATGGATCTGTATTTAATAAAAGAAATTCAAATCTAACTAAACAACTTGAATATAAAGACGTAACAACTAAACTTAGCAACTCGAATTGTCTTCAATCTCAAAAATTTTCCATCTGCATCCTTCAGCTCCTGGAATCTTTGATGTGATGCAATGTGGAAAAACACCTATCTTGACAATTGGGTTCCTCCAACGTTCATGTTAGATATTTGAGGAAGTTTGTTTTACATGTGGTTTCCAAAATTCCCTCAAATCTTTGATGTCGAATCCTTTGCAAGCAATTTTCATTCCCTTGATACTCTGGAACTCCTTCATAACCTGTGAGAAATGACTTGTTCTATCCTTCGCTTCAATTTTTTTTTTCCATCTTTCAACAACTAACTCGTTTTATATTTCGTTGGTTAGCTGGTGAAAGCGCTGCCTTTCACCAGCTAACAGGTCATAAAATATCGTTTTGCACTAGTGAAAGCCCTGACTACGCCCAAAACAGGTTTTCACCTTCAAAATTGTGATTCCATCAAAACTCAGTGTGTCTCTAATTTCTCACCTTGCATATTAACAACGACTTGAGCAAGTACCTTCAAATCTGGATGGGATTTTTGCTTTTGTTTTTGTTTCAATCTTCTTATCTGCCTTTTAAGGCATTTGGCAAGCCACCATAGACTATTGTACTCTTTGGTGAGTTTATGTTTTCTTTTATTCTCTTTAACACTTTCCCGAGCCAATCTCTCAAACGCAACATTGGTTTTGGCGAAGTTATCAGACAACTTCTTATACCTTTCTTTGATTACCCGTTCCAAAACCTCTTGCTGAGCAATTACCTCTTTCAGATGCTTGATTTTTTGAGATTTCTTTGACTTGGAGCTTTTTGATGTTTCTCCTTCCTCTGTATGAGTAAAAGTCTCATAGTTTTGTGCAAACTCAGTTGACCGCTCAGGACTCTTGGTGACAGGGCACTGATCTTGTTGCTCCAATTCTGAGTCTGTATAGGGAAAATTTAATATATTGGTTCTCTTCTCTGTAGGTTGTTCTGTGGGTTGTTCTGTAGTAGTTTCAAAGCTTAACCTTTTCTTTGACCTGTGGGACATCACTCCAGAGATTCTATCTTCTGGAGGTCCTGGCAGGGTCCTCCTCTTCCTCGAACTACTTTGAGGAGTCAGTTATTTCTTTGATCCTTTCCCCTGTTCATTTACAAGCTGAGTTTGTGTTTCAAAACCCTCCCAGAATAGAAAATGCTGCCAAATCCTTCCCTGTTGTTTTAATTCCTCCAGAATGATCAATTTAATGAGGTCGAAGTGGCACAGAGTATTCTTCATACTTAGGGGTTGACCCTGATTTTCTTGCAAACCTTAGTTAAACTCTTATGTAAGAAAAAAGGCAAATTGAGGAGAGTCTTGCCTGTGAAATGGTCCAGGAGCTTAAAATGATACAACATGAGTTTTTCATACCTGTCCTCTGAGGTAATGTAGAGTTGGATTCCCTTAAACAGCTCCTTCCACTCCTCTTCTAGATAGGAAACCGGCATGCCCTTCTTCCATGCGTTGTGCTTGAACTCTTCCCTTAAATAAGCTCTGAAATTCAAGTTTTTGGTGGCAGTGGTTTTGAACCAACTCTGGCCCATCCTTGGTAGGTTGGTCGCTACAGTGATGGAAGCTTCATCTACTAAGATCTCCAAGGACCCAACACAATCCTTATTCCCATCGAAAGTTTTGGCAAAAGCTTCTGTTGTCGACTGGTGGCAACCATTTTGCAACCTCTCATCGAATTCAATACACCCTGCATTTGAAAAATGTTTCTAGACTTCAGTATGTGTCTGTAAAAAAGATAGGCTATCCAGCTCTTTTCTGAGTAGAGCACCACTACGTCTCCTCGCCATTCTGAAGCATAAAAACCCCAACGATCTTGTATATCAACCCTTGCAACTGTTGTTCGAGCCGAAGTTTTGCGCTGTTGAAAGCACTCGGGAGTCGGCTCTGTTTTCTAACATTTGAAACTTTAACAAACCTCCGTGAACAATGTGTGATATGGAAGCAATGATCTGATTTGATGTTGTGATCCTGATAGTACAGCCTCTGTACCTGAGTTGCTTTATTCGAAATTACCATTCCCGACACCATGAGTGTGTAGCATGCGTCACTGAACAAGATCCGCATCATAATCCTATTTTGACGTGAAAAAATGAGTCTCCATCATTACCCACTTTCATCAGCACATGATTTGGATTTGTATGACGTGGGATGATCGTATCATCATTAGCTTTTAGAAACGTGGATAACATGCACGTGATTCCCACTTTCTCCAGCCAATGACCCGTGGAAAACGCCCCTTAGCTGTTGATACTTACCGCTTTCACTAGCGCATGATCCTGTGGAAAAATTCCTTTAGCTGTTGAAATTCTTCACTTTAATCAACGCACGATCTGTAAGAACTGCTCCGTAGCTATGGAAAGTCTTCACTTTCACCAACGCAAAAACCGCGACAATGCTTCTTTGGATATTTTTAAATTCAACACTTTCACTAGTGCACAGACCTATGAGAGACGCTCCTTAGCTATTGAAAGTAACCACTTTCACCAGCTAACACTCATCCTTTGGGCACACGTTAGTTGTTGAAAGAAAATTTTGAAAATTTTGAAAAGAAGACTTTTGTGGGTCATCTTATTCCTAAAACAAAATCAAAACCTAAACCTTGCAGCTAGAAAAAACTCAAAAATAATTTGAGAAAACTACCAATAACCATCCTATCCACCACAAAATGTGACCAAAGGGACGGGTTCATTTTGGGAGCTAACAAAACCCTTCCTCACACTATGCAGGAGATTTACAACAACTTAGGGGCGAGTCCTAATTCACCTATAGTATCACAAATTCTTGAAACGTTTGTTACTTACACGGTACCTTTAGACCACTTTTCTAGTACAACCAACAATATCACCGTCACTCTATACACACAGTGATTTGGTCCTAGATCGACCATTTCTCTCTAGATGGCCCATTCTACCATGGTTCCAAACGCTATGACTATTCCTACCGGGAATGTGGTGGTTAATCAAGCTCCCATTGGATCACCACTTTCATCTAGACCTATCCCATCACTTCCCCCTCGGTATGACTCTTTGAATACTTCCATCGCCATCCCAACCCAGAACCCTTCCGAAGGGTCATATGTCCATCTTCCACCTTTGTTTGGAGGGGCTAATTATCATGACCCTAGTGGCTCCAACCCACCTGGGGGCACTGGTCCGTCTATCACTTATGGTTTTCAGATTTCGTTTGGAGGAGAACCTCAGACTGGGGCACAACCAAAAGTTTGGGGACAAGCTCAATTTGGGGCATAGCCTCTGGTCGGGTGGCAACCCCAGTTTGGCATACAACCTCAATCTGGGTCCCAACCTCAATTTGGGGGGCAACCCCAAGTTAAAACCCATAACCCGGTTTACAGCCAAGCTACACCTGTACCTTGGATTCTTCCTATCCTAGGAAATTCAAAACCATTTGGGGGGAAACATTCTCAAGTTAACTCTTTTGTACCTCCCCATCTCGACCAACCATATCCAGGTTTCCTGAATCCTACTTGGGGTTCAAACTTCTAGTCGAATGTTCCTTCCCAAAGAAACATTCCCAATCAACCCAACCTTGCAGGTTACATGCCTCAAAATCCTCCCCAACTCAATCTGTCAAGACTGTCTACTTACATTTAGACTTCTTATGGTCCTATTGGCATACTGACGGGACTTCCTCCCCAAAGTCACTGGTATCCTCAAGTGAATAGGCAATTGCCTTTTCTATCCACTTTAGAATTACCTGACTTGTCTAGGATATTGAATGATCTTGTCTTACATTATCCCCATTGTCCCGTCATACCATCCAAATTACCGATCAACATTCCCAAGTTTGACAATCGACCGGGAGAATATCCAAAAAATCATGTTATGACTTTTCACCTTTGGTGTTCATCCAACTCATTGATGGACGACTCCATTAGGTTAAGACTCTTCCAGTGAACTCTCATGAGTTCAGCAACAAACTGGTACATAGAGTTACCGTGAGGCTTCTTTCACGAATTTAATACCCTATCCATGGCTTTCCTCACACATTACCAATTTCCAATTCGTTACGATAGAGGAACCAAAATTTTGAGTTCCTTTAAGAAATATTTTTCCACTCATATTTCCGATCACACTAATGAGTGGAGAAGAAGGTGACGTTTGATCAAAATCGACCTTCCTAATTAGTTATTGGCTGAGTGGTTCACCAAATCACTTATCAGTGAAATTGCCCATGATTTTGCCATGGGTGGAGTTGTAACTAAAGAGGAGGAGATTAGTCGTGCTCAATACCTAGATCTCATTTATTCAAAAACAAACACACTTTATGACTTGATCCATGATGCTCCTTGCCCTTCTACCACCCTACCTCAACAACCCCAACAACATCTCATGATATTGATGGTGTGATTGGCACCTTCCATGCTGACGCTCAATCCATGCATGCTCCCCACACCAACCCAAAATCTAATTATTCTAATGTTTAACATGCTCCGACTCCTATTCCTTCCACTAGAAAAACTTCTGAGGTTAATTTAGTTTAGTCTACCCCTGCTGGTAAAAATAAATCTAAACAAGGAAAGGGTAAGAACAAGGAGGATAAAAATAATAATCTGCAATCTGAAAAACCCAAAACAAAACCTTTTGATGATAAGGATAAGCGTAAACCTCGATATCCTTGCCTTATCTATGGTGATGATCACTACACGAAATATTTTCCAAGACGTGCCGAGGTGACTAAGTTCCTTCAAGGGACTGGGAAGCCTTCCATACCTGTCGTTTTTTCACAAACTTTCCCTTCTCAACAACAAGCCCAATTGGTCATTCATGACCAACTTTATCCTTCCACCACTTCATATGTCCTTATGTGTACCGGTGATTCTAAAAAGAACGACGTTGCAATCACAACTCGAGATAAAGATTACTCTCCTTCAAAGGAGAAAGTTGATGATTTTCCACCTTCGTTGGTTCAACTGCCTCCCTCAACTTCACCTCCCAATGGTCCTCTTCATCTCGATCGATCGGGTCTCGATACAATTCTCCACCCTCCTCCAAAGGGCGTTGTTAGGAAGTTTGCCTTTAATACACATGCACGTGATGCTCAAAACTAGAGTATTGTAGAAGACATTGTGCAAGCACCCTCTATGATGTCAGCTCTCGAAGTCCTTCAAAGTTCTCCCGCTCAACGCAAGGAACTGTTAAAGGCCATTGGTGGAATTTATCCCACAGATACAAATTTGATAATATTTGACCTCAAAGATCACATTCGAAGGCTACCTCCTCAGTTATATTTTCAGATCCAAGTTGTTGTAGAGAACAGGAATATTTGTAGAACCATTATTGACGAGGTATCCTCAATGTGAGTTATGTATGTTACTTGTTGGAAATCCATTGGCTCTCCTCCCCTCACTGAATCACACAATACACTTAAGGACTTCAATGGTTCTGGTTTTAAACCCTACGATGTTCTTCCCTCATTGTCTATTAAGTTGGAAGGCAAATCGATCAATGTCAAGGTCGATGTATTTGATGCACCTCTTGACTATAACCTCTTACTTAGCCATAGTTGGATTGATTCCATGCATGTAGTTGTGTTTACCCTTTTCCATGTGTTATGTTTCTCACACTAAGGAAGGGTTGTTAATGTTGACCAACTGACATTTTTTAACTCCAATTCCCATACTAGAAACATACCCTTTATCTCGAAGACACCTTCTGGGTATGAGAATGTCGGCATGGGTCTTCTGAAAGATTCAAATTTTATGGGTACATTCCCAATCCCACCACCTGATATTACACCTTCTTTTTTCGCCTCAATCAACATGATTTCCACCTCTATTCGTGAAACCCCTGTGTCTCATGACCCATGGATAGTACATGACCCTGGTGATTATCTTCGCTATGGCGAACAAATTCCCTTAAGTCTAGTTGAATCTGCTTATCAGACCATTCAATCGATGACCCCTTCTACTCCATCTCTCTGTGATTCATCTCCCGATCCATTTCACGTGATCTTTCCTACCAATGAGATGATCATGTCAGTCATGTCTATGGAAGACACCCCATGGGATGATGGACATCATCGTTCCATTCTCTTCCTAGAGTAGCACACCATTGAGAGTTACCAATGGATTTTGACTCCATGGACTGTTGTTTTCATTTCCTCTATTCCCGAGTCAACACACGACCTACTATATGAAGGAAACCTGAGTAACATTTCACCCACCATTCCTCTTGACATATCCATTAAACCTAGAGTCATATAAATTGTTCACATCAGAGCCTCATGTTCCATTGATGAGGTCCTCACTTATAAAGCCATTTTTCAAGAATTTTCATGACGTTTTCGCTTGGAGATACAAAGAGATGTCGGGTATTGATCCTGATATCCTTGTGCACAAAATTAAGACCTACCCAGATGCTAAACCTGTCTGACAGAGACTTCACCCAATCCACCCTCATAAAGACATTTCTATCAATCTTGAAGTTGAAAAAATTATTAAGGCTAGCCTTATCTATCCTGTGGCTTTAACCGATTGGGTATCCAATATGGTTCAGGTAAACAAGAAAGAAGGCATGATCTGTGTATGTGTATATTATAGGGATATCAATAAAGCTTGTCTGAAGGAAAATTATCCAACCCCCTCCATTGACCAGATCGTCGACGATTGTGCTGGGAGATAAATCTTCTCCTTAATGGACGATTTCTCTAGCTATAATGAGATTAAAAAAATTTCCACGGATCAACACAAGACTGCTTTCATCTGTCCTTCAGGTACCTTTGTCTACCATAAACTGCCTTTTAGTTTGAAGAATGTTGGTGCAAATTTTCAGCGCGCCATGTCTTATACTTTTCATGATATCAAGCACATCGTCCAATCGTATCTTGATGATCTACCGACGCACTCCATGTGTCACCAAGATCACCCGGCCCATCTCCAAGCCATTTTCCTTCATTGTCGTTACTATCGTATACATTTGAACCCAAACAAATATTTTTTTTTTGTGGATTCTGGCTGACTTCTAGGTTTTATTGTGTCACTTCATGAAATTAGGGTAGACCCCTTGAAGGTTGAGGCTATCCTTACTCTACCACCTCCTTCCACACTACGTCAGCTTCAAAGTTTGCAAGGGAAGGAAAACGTTTTTCATCGATTCATTCAAAATTACGCCTATTTAACACAGGGATTTAGTCGACTATTGATGAAAGGTTACGAGTTTGTATGGGATGACACCGCCAATAAATTCTTCGAAGATTTGAAACTTGCCTTAGCCCGTACACCATTTCTTTTCCCACCGGTTTATAGTTGAGACTATTTCCTCTACCTCGTTGCTTCGGACTCTACCATTGCCATGGTTTTAGTCCAAGAAGATGATTCACACGACGAACATGTAATTTACTATTTGATTCGGAGTCTCACGACCACTGAAGACAAATACCTACATGTGGAGAAACTGGCCTTGGCGGCTGTTGAAGTTGTCCAATGTTTTCATCATTATATCTTATTACACATGAACAATGTTATTTCCTATTGCAACCCCATGCAACACATTCTCACTCGACAATTGTTGGGGGGAAAGTACTCCAAATGGATAGTGATTCTCTAGGAGTTTGACTTAGAATTCAAACGGGCCAAGTCTAAGAAATCCTTGGTTTTTTCTGAATTGATATGTGTCCTTCCCTCAACTGAGTCAACAAATGCGGCACAAGATTCCTTACTTAACGAATCCCTTTTTTTGATCAGTTCTGATCATATTTGGTACGAAGATATTATCATCTATCTCCATACTCAAACTTTCTAGCCTGACCTTTCTAGTACGGACCGTTGTCGTATATGGTATCAAGCCCGTCAATACATAATTATCGGTGACACTCTTTATCACCGTGGTGTTGACTCTATTTTCTAACAATGTCTCACCTACGATGAGGTTGAGAAAGATTTGAATGACTGTCACTCTGAAGCATGTGGTGGTCATATGTCTATGTATGCCACTGCCCAAAAGATCTTGCGAGCAGGGTATTTTTGGCCCTCACTTTTCAAGGATTGCATTACGGATGTTCAAAAATGCCATGCTTGCCAAAATTATAACAACAAAATAAAATCTTCTCCCAATGCTCCTTTACACCCTATATTTTTCATTGGTCCCTTCGCAAAATGGGGCATTGACTTCATGAAATGTAACCCTCACTTAGTTGGGGGGCATGGATATGTCATTGTAGCTGTGGATTATTTCACCAAATGGGCCGAGGCGATGCCTATATTCAATAACACCAGGAAAATTGTATCTTTGTTCATATTCAATCATATCATTACTAGGTTTGGTGTCCCCCAATCTATCATTACTGATCACGGTAGTCATTTCCAAAATTTCATGATGTACGAACTTACTAAAAATTTCGGTCTTCGACATGAAAACTCAATCCCCTATTATCCATAGGCCAATGGCTAGGTCGAAGTGATAAAAAAATTCCTTATTACTATGCTTCGACGAATGATAGGAATTCATAAAAAGTTTTTGCACACGATGTTGTTTTCAGCATTATGGGCCTACCTGATATCCATCAAGTCTGCCATCGGGTTGTTGGATTACTGAGAGGGGGGGTGAATCAGTAATAGAGCAATTTAACCATATAATCCAAGTGATATATCAATGAAGCATTATTATCCAATAACTGCAGAGTAAATAAGCAATGAACAAATGAATAATCATACACATACACAGTACACCAGTGTTTTACGTGGAAACTCAAATCGGGAGAAAACCACAGAATGCTTTTTCTTATATGTCTTGAAGAATTACATTCATTGGAAGCACCAACTTCCTTTGTTTTCCAGCTGCAACTGGAA
>ML783400.1:389756-467361 GCA_009831015.1 Picea engelmannii | reverse complement strand
TATACATTTTTCCAACAATGCATCATATACCAATGGAACCACATCGATCCATCTTCAGCATGTATCAATGACAACTCATTGATCCATCTTCATCTATGCATTCTCATCAAGGACAATACATATTATATTACATCAATCATCAATAAATCAATCCTTTGACATCAATGTATCACTTGACATCAATCAATCAAACCATTGGCATCAATGACAACATGATCCAACACGGGTTCACACCTTTCCAATTAGTTTATGGTATAGAAGTTGTCTTGTCGATTGAATGTGAGATACCATCTTTGAAACTAGCCGTTGAAATTCACCCAAACACCTGTATTGAAGAGGAACATCTATTGTACCTGATGCAATTAGATGAAACCCATCGTGATGCCGCCCTAGTTATTGAAACTCATAAAAAGCGTGTTAAATCCCAATATGACAAACAAGTCAAGCGACGTGTTTTTTCTGAAGGTGATCTAGTTCTCCTCTATGAACAAGATCGTGATTTACTAGGGGCTAAAAAATTCGAGGCTATGTGGCAAGGTCCTTATATTGTCAAATGAGTGTTGGAGAAGGGAGATTATGAGTTAGTGGATTATGATGGCATTCATTTGAGTGAATCCATAAATGGGCCTTACTTGAAGAAGTATTATGCTTAAGTCTTTTTGCATTAGTGCTTGTATTTTTACTGTATCATACTCTTGTGTGCTACATTTGTGTTCTTTTTTGTTGTTTGGTTTCAACCCCTAGTCACTTACCCTGCATTGTACCTGGTTTCCAAATGTCGGTGTCTTTTCTACCCTACATTGACTTCAACAATGGTGTTAGTCGTAGTACTCAAAACTTAGCATCTGATGCTTGGGCAATCTATGCACCTACGAATGAATTAGTTAGTCTACACAACATTTTCCTTGGTCGTGCAACTAAAAATATCGCAGAATACAGTGCATTCATCGAATTGTTGACCGAAGTTGTTTCACTTGGAGTATGTCATCTTGTCGTATGACTCGATTCGCAATTAGTGGTACTATAGTTGAGTAATGTCTATACAATCTGAAGTTCTACTTTGTTAAGGGTATATTTACGAATTCACCTCCTAGAGCATCATTTTGATTACATTGAATATAAACACATTCCTAGATGTCTAAATATATCAATAGATGCATTAGCTAATTATGTGTTAGACAGACATTTGAGACACTTATAAATCCAATCAAATTTTGTATATAAAGAAAGTAAGCTGGTAGAAACCACATATATATATAATGATAAAAGTTTTACAAAACGTGTTTTTGTCCGAAGACCAAAATATAAAAAATTTGAATCACATGGCTTCATATACAAATATAGCATCAAGGATGCTGCTCATGATAACATACGAATGCCCGTGATACTCTACAAAGTAGTTGAATGATACAAGAAGATACACCCACTATGTGGCACTTGTAATGTCTCGGCATCTCATCAATAGAGGTATCTGAGACATCCGTCGTCAACCCCTCAAAGTTTTTCTCTATATCATTGTAGTTAGCAGTGGCTAATCCTTCTACCTTGACTCTCTCCCCTCACCTCTGGATGGGGATGAACCTAGAGTTCGATGAGGTCCCACATCTGCATTGTCAAAGAGTTTTTTAGTCATCGGATTAAGAACATAAAAACATTTCATATTTAAAATTACAAAAACATTATAAAAACAAAAGGTACTTCTTACCTAAGTTCCCCCATTGAGAACCTTAAGGAAGAACCAAGTCTGGGTCACCTCTGAAGTACAAACTGACATATGTGTAGTCATCTATCATAATCATCTAGGGCCTCAACCAATCGAAGAACATGTCATTATATTTGACTATAGGACTAGTCACATGCCAAGCCATGAGGTCACACCACCTCTTCATTATTGGATCTTGTGGGGTCGGTATGCCCCACTCTACCTATAGGCGCAATTTTGGAACCCTCTCCAGGAAGAAGGACACCAAAATTGACCCATATCTGAACTGTTTCAGGTCACCTTTCCCACACTTGGTCAAATCTTTTTTCATTCTCTCGAGGACCCCATCACACCAGTTAATGACTCGGGGCTCCATGCACTCCACTGCATACTAAAAGTAGCTCTGAATAACCATATGAGGAGATGCACTCCCCACCATGTGTGATATGGTGAAAAGGATGGTCCATAGGGGTAAGTCTCGGACATCGCTAATAGCGACCTTGTCTATACGTCTCTTAGCCTATAAAACACAATATTGTCAAATGTACTCATTCATCGGCAGACCACCACCCCTGCTGCCTGTCAATGTCACATGGGATCCACGGTGAGAAAGCCCTATCAAAAAATAGATATCCTCGATATCTAGAGTGAGTATGTGGACTTGCACACAGAATACATGTTGGTCCACATCCCACATGTGGACTAAATATTCGAGCAACCTCAATTGGGCCCTCATGCCCTGGATCTTAAATAATTTTAGCATCCCACACTGTCGAAGGGCATTGAATGTTCCGGGGTCATTCCCAACAAAGTAATCCTCATCCTCATGCTCTCTCTCCCTCCATTCCAACATTCTGACCATCAAAAACCTACATTGGAACCACAAGGAGAGATTAGAATCTTTAGTTTTCCTCCCTAGAGAATTTTTATTGGCTAAACATCTTAAGAAATTTTTGAGCTATGCACGCCGCAGGTGAAGGCATCCGCACAATGTGGAATCACCATAGGCTAGCCATAGGGCTTCTTGCATCGATCTTGGTTCACCGCAAGGCATGATATAAGGCACCTGCGGAGACCTCCGTGTGCAAGTACCCTCACGAATTCAGCCCAAAAATCTACTTTTAACCAATAAAAACAAAAATTAATCCATGGAAAGTGAAGAGGACAAGAAGATTACCTATTCAGTGGAGATTGTTCGCCAAATGATTGATTGTAACTCCCACAATCCGCAGTGGAATTTTGAGGTAAAATGGGGGTTTTGGAGCAAGCTTTGGGTGGAATAACAATGGAATGGTAAAAAGAAGTTTTTACCCATATTTATTAACTTTTTCACTTTTCCATTTATATTTTATATTATTTTATGCATCTCACCTAAACCCTAAAATCCTAACGACATTGCAAGTGTTTGATTTTTCACAGATGAGAAATCTAGGAGTACAAATGATGGAACACAGATACGTTTCTTGGTTTGTTTTTACATTTGTCGCATGTACAGATACTTTTTGGGTTTTTCAGGAAATACCTTGAGCTCAATCTTTGTACATTCTCATGCTCATAAATCAATGAGAATGCAACCGAGTAGACTTTTATCACCTTTTCAGACTCGTAAAGGTTACACGAAAAAGGAACTACCTGGAGTTACCTTTAATCTCTTTTCACACTTTATAAACATGAAAATATTGTCGAGCGATCTTGTTCTTTTCACGCTCATAAAAGTATTTGAAGAAAACATCTGGAAAGCGGTAAATTATCACTTTTTCGGTCTCATTGGATTAATTTATGAAAAAGGACCTTCTGGAGTTTTCTTTAAGTGTTTTTTAGACTCTCTAAAAATGAAAAACCCCTAAGTTTTTCTCTCTTTCGACTCGTTAAACAAACATCGAAAGGCCCATACGGGACCAAACCTCTCCTTCTTAGGTTTCGTTAAAAATAATTCAAGGGACTCATCCGAAGGATGAGATTACATCAACAAGCATATGTTATCCTCTTCAATATTGCGTAAAAATAAAGAGGTACTCACCATAAATGGTGGGGGAAAAATTGGGAAAGAAATGTTTCTCTGTATGTGTGTTTGTGGAAGTAATAGTCGCTCTTGGACATGACACCCCCTTCATCAGTGTATTCGGGTTGGGAAATTCATTTGTCTCTCATTTGGCCTTTCGCAAGTTCATATATTGGGTCTTCCTTGAGTCAATTCTACCAAGAGAATTGTCATGTCATTCATATGTTCAAGAGAATTCCAAACCTAAACAATCCCTCTATCGAATCGACCATCTGTAGTTATAAATTCCTACCATATTGGCCTTCCCTGTGTCAGTTTTGAATCATTTTCATACTCTGATCTACCTCAAATTTGTTACGTATTTCATGTCATTGATGGGGGATACATCATTTCCCTCATATGACAAGTCTATTCTTTTCAACTTCAACTCATTATCCAGGAACAAGACTTAGAAATTATTTATTACCTTAGGGCTTGCATGCCGCAATGGCAGGTTTCTTCACTTTCGACAGTGGGTTCACATCATTGACCCCTGATCAAGAGATTCCATCGAGTGTTTGACTTCATATAATTTATTCACATTCGTTGGATTGTACTAAGGTACCTTGGGAGTCATTGAAATCAGACCTTGGATATCATCCTTTTGGTCCAAGTTTTGATGGAGCATTCATGATTTGTATTGACACATAGATCCACATTGTATGTCTCATGGCTATGTCCGAATTTAAGTTTTCTAGAGCATAGATCCACAGTGTATTCCTGGTGGATATGCATAGTCTTGATGACATGGATCCACAGTGTATGATTGGTGGCCATGACTGAAATTTATGATTTAAATCACTTGTAGTCTGATCATGGGAATGCCTACCTCAGAGATGGCATGATATTATGCAGATGCTTGGTTGTTTGCAGGTTCCTGATTGGTATGCTCCTTGTTTCTGACACACACAAATCCTACAAAGTATTTCAACTATCACGAGTTCTAGCCTCATACTTTGGGGGTCATTCTATTACAAATTATTTTGGTCACCCCAATGATTCTTTTACATTATGTGTTCATGTTCCAAAAAGAGCCTTCCTTCATGAGAAAAGTGACTGGATTTCTCTTCTCAAAAACCCTATTAAAGAAGATCACCCCAGGCTGCACTATATGTAGAGTGCGATGATGCCTGATTGCTGCCCTCTGCCCTGCAACTGGTTTTCAACGTCGCCATAGGTTGTTCTATAGCTAGGGTGAAATGATGCTAAAAGACTAATAAAAGGTTGAGGTTCACGAAAATTCTAGAAGGGTATCTTATAGAATATGAGGTGGCTTCTGAATAGATGGGATCTTACTTGCTTCTCTGATTTAGTGGGATCATCCTTATCTCTTTAACCATATCTCTTTCCCCTATATAAAGAGGGATTTCTCATGGAAAAAGATAAGGTTAATGAAGGTTGAATAGGCTAATAATTGTATTAGGAATTCCACTTCAGTTGATGCTTGAGGGCTTCATGTCAGTTCATAAAGTTATTGAGGATCTTCTTCATGCAAGTTTGGAGCAAGTGTGTGTGTTGGAGAAAAGGGCCACTGAAAGGGGGCCCTGCAACATCAAGGTTGTTTGGTTGTATCTTCCACTTTTACTTAATATAATGGAGCGACATGTTTCTTTACCATAAAACCATTCTCGTTTTATTGTATGATTCCTTTATCACGTGCATAAGTTTTCATTGGGTATACTATTGTTGCTTTCACTTTGGTTGGTTTGTGTTCCCTTGCAGGTCGAATATCACAGGAGCACCAGAGTAGAGAAAGGACAACAAAGATACAAGGAAGCGATATTTAAAGGTATGTCACTCATCTCTTGTTTGATAGTAAATTCAATGATTAGAGGTTAGGGAAAGCATCATGTCTTGTTTTGTTCTAGATCTAGGTGGATCTAGGGAGATCAGTTTATGTATGCATTTACTAATTAATCCAATAACACTATCTTTGTTTCCAAAAAAGGAATTTATATTTCCTGTCCCCTCTTTTTGGAATATTTTATTTTTTTGTATTTTTCAATTTTTTAACGATCTTGAAAAAGAATAAAAGAATTCTACGTTACAAAGGAGGAACGAGTGTCGCGAGCATGAAAATTGGTTCCGAGTGCATGGAAAATACTAATGTTCAAGGAAAGGAGACATGTGTAGGATAAGGACACTCGGGGAAAATTCATCCATGGGTCAAGGTGTCAGATCGCAGAGGCAAGAAGTACTGCAAGGCTTGCGTATAAGGAATGATTTAAAGGTTCAGTTGAGAGCAACATGGATCCAACATTAGTCCAAATATGCAAAGATGAGACCCGCAATGTGATTAAGCATGACACAACAAGACTCCTTCCATGTAAAATTTTATGAGCCCAGAGAAGGTAAGATCTATGGTTTTTTCACGTTTTAGAGAGTCTGAAAAAACAAAAAAAGAAGACTTGAGGGAGTACATTTTTTACATTTAGTCCAATTGTCTTGAAAAAAGGGGTAAACTTGCACCGAAAGGACATCTTTTCAAAATCATTTTAATGAGTGTGACAAATACAAGATCACTCGGCTATCTTTTCAATTTTAAGGAGTCTGAAAAGATCTTAACTATGGAATCACATCCTTTTTCTGAGTTTAGTCTCCTTAGACCGAAAAAGTATAAAAGTAACTTAGGATAAATCTCTCGGTGAGACGAATCTCTCGAGGCGTACCTTTTTCTGCTATAATCTACTAGGGGGGGAAATGGTTAAACTCATGCCAAGTAGATGTTGTTCTAGACCAATTTAATGATTGTGAAGGAACAAGGTCACTCAGTGATGTTTTCAATTTTAGGGAGACTAAAAAGAGCTTAACTATGGACTCCGGGGGGGTTCCTTTTTCACAAGTTATCTCCAAGGCCCGAAAAAGGTGAAAAACCTAAACCATGGAGAATGTTCTTTTTTCAAAAAATTAGTCCCTCAAGCCCGAAAAAGGGTTAAAATTACACCTCATAATACTCTTCCAAAATAACCGAAGTTCCTAGAGAATACCTTTATTCGTAAAATTATCCATCTAGACCGAAAAAAGGGTAAAATACCTCCAAACAGATGTTCCTCCAAATTTGAGTTTGGCAATAATGAAGGGAAACAAGATCGCTCAGAAACCTTTTCAATTTTAGAGAGTCTGAAAAGGGATTAAAGAAGACTCTGGGGGCTAATTTTATGAAGTAATCCATACAAGATATAAAAGAATAAATACAGTCTCATTGGATTTTTCTTTCGAAATTTAAGGCGATCTTTAAAGACAAAAAAGCGTGCTCATTTGGGAGTCCCCAGGGTAAGGCCAAGAAAAGTAATGAAGAAGAATGAGGCTTCAACACAAAGTCATGAAGGGACTAAAATGGAATCCCATGCCTATGAAGTACTTCGACATGGGCACCAAATGGAAAACAAGGCTCCAACTAGGATTCCCATGGAAGGAAGGCTCTTCCACATAAAGTACGAGACACTTATCAGAAAGGAAGGTTAGTGTCGCAATTCAATGGGATTGATCCTAAGGCCAAAAGACCAGGAAATGAATAATGAAGAAATGAAAGTAGAGAAAAATCTAACCTATATGAGAGTTTCGAGGTCAATACCTGTCATAACGGATTTATACGATGAACAAATGTCAAAGAAAAAAATGTCTCCAAGATCCTGCATATAAAGCCAATAACACTCATCCATAAGTTAAATAAATCAAATATATATAGAAACTTCAGAAAATAAGAGGTGCTACTGAATACAAAAATTGAAAACAGTAAACCTAGACTATACAATATGTACATGGTACCGCACAGCCTTATGACTCATGCATGATAGTAGTTCGGGTAGATCCCGCTGCTAGGCTCTGACCAAGAGTCTCTTCGATAGTCAACCTGGAAAGTCTCCCCAAAAGGAAGGAAACACAAATGATGGTGTAAGTCCTCCCACGGTATAGAAATCATAGTCATGGCTTCAAGGATGGCCTCATCCAAAGGCAATTCAAAATCCGAGAAATCACACGAATGAGGAGGTTTGACAGTCCCAAAGGGAAAAGTAAACTGACCATATTCCATATGATGATGAAGGTTTTGGTGAGGGTTGGAAGATTCTATCAGCGAATAATCACAAGCACGAGGGCTTGAAGATCTACAAACAATGATATCAGACTCGAAAGGAAACTCAATATCACTTGGACCAAGAGGGGGAAGTAAGGGCCCCCCTTCCCCCATTGGATAAACCAATGGATCAATTTTTGAGACCAGGTATCGAGAAGGAAAACATGATTTCAAAGGTTCCTGCTCAGAAGCAATTGAGCATTGAGGATAAAATGCCACATAATTAACCCATGGAGGGGTAGAGTCTACATGAACACTAGGAACATATAAAGGGGTAGCTAGAACTAACACTGAATTAGGATGGTGATTATTAGATTCCAGCTGGTCGATAGCAACAATGCTTCCATTATGAGGGAAATGCATCACCCAAAAGAGCATAGAAACCACAAAATTCATAGCATATACATAATCATGCCCAAGAATCATATTGAAATCTAACAGGCCTTTCACCCATATAACATCAAAAAGGACATTCTTCCCACCCAGAAAGATAGGAAACTGAGGAATAAACCCCAAATATTCACTAGGAACTTTTCCAAAAGACAACAGCTCATGTGAAGTAGTGACAAGATCGGAAGAACCCAAATCTTGCCAACCCGAGGAGGATACAATACTTGTGGAGGATCCTTCATCTATGATACATCGATAAATGTTTTTTGAATTAACTTCAACCCATATTTGAAAAGGTGCATAAGAAGGAAGGAGAGGCTCAATAAGGTCATTCCAATCAAAGGAACCATCCTAGGACTTGCAGCAGGTGTGCTCGAAGTGAGCGGTATACCCCCTTGTTCTAAAAGTACTGAGTTGGAAATGTTAAAAAAATAGATGGTAGACACATCATTCCCAAAGATAAGAGTGGGATTAGTCGAATATTGCATTGGCGTGACCACTTTGGTAGACTCGTCACTCTCCAAGAAAAGAGTGTTATTAGCCAAAGATTGCATTGGCCTGAGCACTTTCTCAACCACTGGTTGAATAGGTTGTGAGACAACATTGTCTAAAGGTGCATTACCCCCAAAAAAGGGAGTGGGATTGGCCTGAGATTGCATCGACATGACCACTTTCTCAACCATTGGCTGAATAGGCTATGAGGAAACCTCAAAAGACTCAAAATAAGAAGAGCTTGCAGACAGAGATCACAATCTTCATACCTATGGAAGGCCAGGGCATAAATGAGTAAGATGATATCCCATGCAAATATTACAAGGGAACTTAGGCTTACATCCTATCTATCCAGATTTATCAACAAAATCAATGCCCCCATCATGACTAGCACTGGTTGGTTGCACATATCCAACATGACCCGTAGAGGTTGGTGATGGGTTGATAACATGACTCAGAGAGGCTACATACCTATTGCCAGTATGACTAGTAGTGACTGGAATTTTTCCTCTAACATGAATTGCAGAGGTTGGGTGATGGTATTTAACATGAATTGCAGAGGTTGATGATGGATTGATAACATGACTCAGAGATGCTATAGACCTATCACCAGTATGACTAGTAGAGGTTGGTGATTTCTTCTTCCTATTCTTTTTCTTTCTATCTTGTTTATACTTCCGGTTACTAGTATCTATACTTACGCTAGAGAAGGTAGAAGGAAGAGGAGAAGACTTTGTTGATGAAGGAACATCAACATGATGCCCATAACATAAGTTTCTTAACTCAGAAGTGTTAAGAGCATTCGGGACATTTGTAATGGTACCCAACCAAACAGGTAGTCCCACATTCAACCTAGGAATATACAAAGTGGCCATCAAAGGGACACCAATGTTTCCGAAGAAAGGAAAATCACAAGAATCCCCTTGCGAAGGGTTTTCTTTCTTGGTATCCTCAAAAACGTTTTCCATGAAGATATTATGGATAGGTTCTCCCCTTGTGGGATCGTTCCAGTCCATAAAAGTCTCACACACTAACTCTGGTGAACCAATGGTATAAAAAATAGTGCCTATAAAGAGGCGAGTCCACATTTCTAAGAGAAAGACTGAAAAGTCCTCATGACTGATAGAGTGGGAGGTCTACCACCTTAGTTCATAGACCCAAATAAATGACTGACTAAATCACTATGGAAAAGTAGGGACCACATTACACACACTAAATGTTCCCTAACAATAAATCAAGTTGTCGACTAACTAGTGGGAAGGACAGTTATGTCAATCGACACTAAAGAAACTAATTGGTGTAAGTGAAACTCGAATAAGGAAGAACCCTCTGAGTATACTCTATGAAGCGCGATCCGACGTCCTCCCTAGGTACTCTGGTACAGCCCCATAGTCACCCGTGTAATTCTGTAAAATATAGGCAACTAAGTTTCCAACTCGCAGTCAATCACCAGGAGGGTACAGTCGATAGTCAAGTAGATCGTAATGAGAAAGATAACAAGTATGAATTCCTTCAAGGGTGCCAAAATAAATTGGTTAGGAATAAAACTGAGGATCTTGAATAGATTCGAGGTCCATGAAGCTCGATAGGAAAATGAGATCAATATTGTTCTTGAGAAATACCATCATTATACAATCCCCACTACGTTTAGTTTAGCTTTGGAGGGGTTATATCCTCTACCTCTCCTCATGCGACCTCATGTTTATCCCCTATGTTAGGGGGGGGTCCCAACTAACTCTTATGATGTTGGACTTAAGACACTCCCTATCTCAGACTCCATTGTTTTTTTTAAATGGCCTTAAAGAGTTTCCTCTTCACACCTAATTCAAGGCCCTAAAACCCTAAACTAATCGGTGAACCCTACAAACAAAAATTCTTATATATTTTAAGTTAAGAGTTAATTTTAAGGATTGATTTATGTAAATAATGTGATCATGTAACTGATGTTGTTTTAGACTCTTGCAAAAAATGAAACTTATAAGAACACTGGCAAAGATGAAAACACAACACTATGCTAATTTCTTTTCTTTTTTCAAATAACAATGAAAAGAAAATGCAAAGAAACAAAGAGACATAAACAACTAGTTTTTTTTTAATATATTTTCTTCCAATCAAATAAGAAATAACAAAATATTATAAAAGAAACTAATGAATACACGATTCAAAATGCAACTCATTTTTCTTAAAAAATAAAGCTAAAAATAAGCCAAAAAACCTAGGAAACACAAAGAGACAAGTGGATTTCTTTTTTATTTGTTGAACTTCTTTAACAAGAAAAACCAAAGTAAATTTTTATTTTATTTTTTTCAGAGAAAGAAGGAGGGAAAAAGAGAAAACAAAAACCAAGATTGACAGAGAGCGTAATCCAACTTCGTAAATGCAGGGATTCAAACAAGAAACCAAAAGGAGGATCTAAAACTTGAAGTTTCACTCTAAACCTCTAGGGAAAACTGTAAATGTGTTGAACCTTCACATAATAGATATAGCTAAACAATGATACACACATTTTCAGAGAGAATAGAATAAAGAAGAAGAAGGAGAGAAAGAATGAAATAATTATCATTAACCGTTGTGAATAATTAATAATTTACACATGATATAGTCTGTATAGCTCAATGAGTGCGCACTGGAGGTGAACCAATGCACCATAGTGGTGGTCTAGAGTGATCTAGACACACACCAGTAGTTACAAGAGTGAACTTCCACCTAGTCTAGTCTCTCAAGCAGTTATGGGAGTGAACTGCCACCTAGTTGAGTTAACTAGTCAACTAGTCTTCAATTAACTGACTGAACATAGAGTAGTGAGGAGTTAACTTAGGGAATCAATGGTAATGTGCCAGATTGGTGATGATACCAAGTCAAGTTTGAATTATCATGGTGATGATACCAATGTTGCATGGTGATAAAACCAATGCAGCATCTAAACTCAACTCAACTAGTCAAACTGAAGTGTCAAAGGAAAGAGAATATTCTCCAAGTGGAATATTCTTCCCCAAAATATAGGAGACTAGATAATGACTAATTATGAATAATAAACAAGGGAAAACCTTATGAAAAAAAAATCCTAGGTGTGTGTGAAGTAACTCCAAAAAAAACAAAAGAATACTAAGACACAAGTTAACAACAAATCTTCAACCCAAGCTAAGGCCAAAAACAGAGACTCTGACTAGTTCAAGAAAGTCCTGAGAAGCCTAAAATTCTATTAGGAAAGAGACATACTGCTCTTTTTTAAAAACACATCCAAGATACAAAGACACGGGTTGGTGCATCAATGGTCTGTGTTTGTACGTAGACTATCTATTGTATAGAGCGCATATGTATGCGGGTAGAGCCAAAGCAAAGAGCGTACACCCCTGAGACTTTTCAAAAATAAAAAGACTAAGCATACTAATAGGGAAACGAAAACTGGTTAGCACCTTGCAGGTGATAAGAGATCATTAAAAGAATCATTAAACTTGACTGAAACTCAAAAGGAAATCAAGAATCCAATTAAAAAACCAAAACACCTCCCTCTCAAACCCTAGAGAGACTCCCCAGTGGAGTCGCCAATTCTGTTGGTGGGGAACCCCCCCTATAAATATACCATGGTTCTAAGTATAGACAAAGAAATGACTCCCTAAAATTCAATCTAATTCCTACACTACTCCAAACATTACACACACATGAACATAAAAGTGATAGAAGAGTAAGTCAGAAATAGTACATGTGGTTCAAACATTTGATGCTGACCTCCTCGAGCTTTGTTTCTTTTTTGGATGTTGGTCTCCTCCCAAAGTTGACCTGCATCAACTACTTAGGAAAAAAATGCTACACAAATTATATATATATTCATCAATTAGGTTTAGATATCAATCATTATGCATAAACCAAATAAAAGACATAAATATATCATTTGGGACAAGGAAACAAATTATTTTATTCAATATTCAAAGATTGGAAATTACAACCTTTGCAGGCTGATGCTCCGCGAACCTGGTCTGAGCTCCTCTTGACAATGCTCCATCTTCACCTTCCAAATGCCTTCTCTCACAATCTGATGCTAACCTCAAGGGAAGGGAATGGATTGTATGGGATAAAAAGGCTAGAGAGGGAATGTTGAAGGAATAACTCACAAAAGTATGCAAATACTTGGGCAAGGAAAGGGAATTTGGGAAGAGTTTCACCGTTCTAATGCTTGATTGTGGAATTATACCCCAAGACCTAATTTTATATGACAAAAGGATAGTTATTCAGTTTGGGGACAAGCTATAGTAGGTGAAATGGTTGGGAAACCTCCAATAGCCCGTTAATTCCACCGAATCCCTTGCAACTTTTTAATTTTTGCAAATATTGGAGGTATACACGGGTTGTTTAGTGTGAAAATAGAGTATGTACATAGGTTTTTTAGCATGTATCAAGTGTATGTATGTGAGTAGTAGTGAAGCAAGATGCATTCATTCTCCAAAAAATGGTTTTTTAAAGAGAGTTCCTCAACAATGATTTGAAAAATTATGCAAGTAGGAATGTCAATGCCATGTATGCATGAGTAGGGAATGTTATGGCTATAACACTAATGTATGATGAAAAGGGCCAAAAATCCCTTACAACATCTCCCCCACACTCCATTCCTTTCTCGTCCCAAGCAAGCGTGCATCCAAGTCTTGATTCTCTGCTACTACAGAAGTATCCTCAGTGTGTACCACCTGTTTGTACTACTGTGCATACGTAACTCAACCACAATAGCTACTAGTTGGATAGGGTCATACATGTATAGAAGGTTTAATATGACTAGTCTCAAATTTATTTGAGTGACTATATATTACAAGTCCCATATACTCAATCTCCATGTTTTGCGTTCCTGGATCAACTCTGTTTTCTTTCAAGAGCCACCCCAGTTGCAGCTATTGCCAAGTTGGTCACTCATTTCAAACCTAGACTACTCACATGATTTTTTAGGACATTTCTCTTGAAGGATTCATTATATGGGATAGATGAAGGTATATGTTATCTGTCACTCATACCATTCCTCTACTGTCATGACCCAAAAACTATTCTACAATTCTTATATCAAGGGATTCTCCACTTTAATGTTCTTGTCATCATATTTTATTTAAGCACTTTGTGTGTTTGTGTAAAATTTGTCTCTTGAATTCCTTCGACCACTTCTCACCATGAATTCTCTCTCAACTACTATTCATGAATAATTCAACAACTAGTCAATTGGTCGAAAACAAGCACTATTGGATGGAAGTTGGATCTAGTATTTTCTTAATGTTGAATTAGCTGGTGAACAGTGATTATCTCATTTTTTTGGCACCCATTCTCTCCTATGGTGTCATGTTTGATGAGATCAATTTTGCAGTTGATAAGGAATATATCTTGAAGAATAATTTTCTAGTCCTCCCATTCGATTAGGTCAAGACACAGCCTAATCTACTATCGGTCGACTAGTTTTTGTGTTGAATGACTTCAATGAACAAATCTAGGATGATGTTAATGGTATTGTAAAATAATTCTTTGAAGACTGACCAGATCAATGGAAGATGAGAAAAAACAACCATAGGTTATAAAATATACAAGTGTGAAGGACGTGGGCCACGATATTCCTGTTGGTCGACTTATCACTATAAAATTTCCATGAGTGGTGGGTTGACTTGTGAAATTCCATGTGAATCATCCATCACCCATATAATTTCCTCCCAAGATGATCTATGTTATGCTTAACCAGTGAAATAGAATATCCATGCAAATAGGAATAGAGCATGGATGTGAAATCATAATTCAATACATAAATATCTTTACATCGCATAGCATATTTGGTTAAGAATCACTCTGTGAAAGAGATAAAGTAATATTTGACATTGAATAATATGGGTGGAATTATAGTCATTATCATAGCAATGGATTCAAGTGACTCAACCATCCCATTATCAACTAAAATTAAGACTTGACTCGACCTACACAATGAACGAAATTCGAAAAGGGATGCCAATCAAAGTTGTTCGTCGAGCAACATTGATCGACAAACTCTTACCTATAGTAGCTATTAGAGGATTTACAATTTTGGATGGCCAACTCAATAGTAATGAGGAAGCCGAATGAAATCATTTCAAATAAATTGACCAAGAAAAGAAGTTGCAATAATATGAACAAGTTCAATGATATATAATTTGGTGTCACCTTGGAGTGTTATCGTTAAAGGACAATCATATGCTCTTTGAATTTGAATTTGACTTCCAAATTCTCTGAGTCATGGTCAAGTGACTTTTGTATAATTAATGGGTCTTCGTTAAAAGTCATGTGAAAGAAATTATGAGTATAAAATGCTACGCGTATAAATATTGCATGGAGGATAGTCAAATCAACTTGAGTTATCTACTCAAAGTCAATTCTATATTATAATTCTATTTGAGTTCAAGAATAGTCGTGTCGAGTTTACTAGTCGAAAAAATAAAAATGTATATTGTTGATTGTATCAGTTTCAATATGTATTGGAAAATTTTAGTCAAAGAATAAAAAAGGTGGTTAAACATGCATCTTTTAAAGGTAGGTGATCCCCCCCACCAATGTAATGTAAGTCAGTCTGTTAGAACTAGAATTCACACCTATACTGTTGTAGGTCTAATCCTAGTACCCATCAGAATATAAATGGATTGAATGGTTTGATTAGGTGGATCAACAAGACTGGGAAAGAAAGGGACAAGGAAACAAACTATCTGTAGAGGCATTCCATTGGGCATGGAGTCAAAACATCCTACAAATTAAAGGAAATTAAACTGTATACCATAAAAATGGGATATGTAATGATTAGTAGAATCATGGTGAATATGAAAAACGGAAGAACATACATTGTATAAAGATCCTTTCTGCAAACAGATTAAAGATTCTTAAAAAATAAACAATGATTTAATGGGAAAGCTACAACAAATCCCCTATTTTTCATGAATCCATCAATCAATGACAACTATGATCTTAAAAACATGCAATATGTTCAAGCGAGAATATAACAAAAAGATGGGAAAACAAAGAAGACAATCTAATTAAAAACTCTCATGAATCTTTAATGGCAGAAACATTGATTACAAACAAACCCTCAGGGTTACAAATGAGAAAATAAACTGCTCCTCCATCTCTCTCCTCTCTTAGATGATGAATCCAACCCTTTCCTTATCAAAATACCTTTCATATATAGTGAATTATCTCTCTCTAACCTAATAATTTTGAAACTAGGGAGCTACATAAGATCCTCCTCCATTTAGGAGTATGTTACAAAATATTCCAACAAAAACATAACAAATTCCTATTTTTTAGGATCTTGTCTATTGTGATAAATTCCTTTTGAAACAGGTCATGCTACTTGATATGGATATGGAACACATGTCCCTCATGTCCAACTAACTCCTAGGAAACCATTTGATCCTTCCCTGAGAGCTGGTATCCTTCCCATAGCTTAGATTTGTCAAGTTGTTACAGTTCGCAGTGCCTTTGACAATATGCACTGTGAACTTTCCTGTACGTGATTATTTTGACTATTCTCCCAAACTATGAAGTTAGTTGGGCTGATTTTTTGTCATCAATTCAATGGTAATATGGTTCTTCTCCACATAAAATTTTAGAAGAACCCATATTGGAATTCAAAATTTATGATCAAAGCAATACTTTGTTGTGTGTTAATTGCTTACAAACTCTCCCAAATAACCAATTCGCAGCGCCAATGAGTCGAAGCGCTGTGAAATTTCCTGTATCAGCCTGTTTAACTTTTTCCAAAGTTTCAACATATCAAAAATTATACTAGGAGTCTATATATGCTAAAAAAATTCATCATCTTGATATATAATTGGAGGAAAAGCACCACAACTTTTATTTATAGTTAAAAACTCATAGCCATCACCAAAATGTTGTAAATGCATAAAACATAAACTTTGACCAAAATTAATGCTAGTTTTGGAAGATCAATGTATTTATATTTGTTTTCTAGAGCTTCTTCTGGTAGCCACCTTGGCCATCATGCCTAAGTTTCTCCTTGCCAATTCTTCTTTGAAAGGATATAACTCTGCCTTCAATTTTCTGATTTCAACTTGGTGGGTTTTGTTCTTCCTGTAGAGATTCTTGAGCTGCCTATGAAGGGGAAAAAATATCTTTGCCAAGAAACTTTCCTTATCAATAGTCGCTTCATACAATGAATACAAGTGAGACTTATTTGCTAAAACAGGGTTTTCGCAACACTAATATCAGTTTGCAACATTAATATGGTATGTAATTTTAGCTTAATTCTACAAGTACTTCGCAATGTTGAGGTATCAATGAGACATATGGTTTGTTTGCAGAGGAAAATATAAGGTGATATTAATATAACAGTCTTGACTGGTGGGTAGATTTTAGAGAACCATAGAAGTGGGTTTGAGAGTTGGCAGCAACTGGGCTTGACAAGTTCGTAGCGCCAGTAAATTAAGCAACATAAACTCCTCTTTCAACCTTTTAACAACAT
The DNA here is from genome assembly GCA_009831015.1 of Picea engelmannii. Lineage (NCBI taxonomy): Eukaryota > Viridiplantae > Streptophyta > Pinopsida > Pinales > Pinaceae > Picea > Picea engelmannii. Next base: position 450,194 of record ML783400.1, on the reverse strand, counting down.
GGATATCATCAAGGAAAACCTGATACACCTGGTTTTGATTATGGCTCTTTGTGAACCTGAGTTGATCTATTTGAGAGGCATCTAAACTCGATGATTTTCTTCAGCCAGTCTGCAGTGCCAGTTTGCAGCACCAAGTTCAAAAACAAATAGTGCACTTCAAGGAGACTGTTAGAAATTCTGTGACATAATCCTTGAAAATATAATTAATTAAAGGTGCTGAAAACTAAAATAATCCCCTTGACATGTTTCTTAGTTTCAATAATGAAAGATAAGTGCATGAGGTACTCATAAGTACATTGCGAACTTTCCTGGTGAGTTGGCAACAAATACAATTGACCTTTGAATTGACATCTAAATGGTTGGAAAGTGACAAAGGAAAACTTGTGTACAAATTGGAGGAATGACATGTCATGGTGATGATGTTTAAGACCAAGAGTGTGACTCATAAGGACCATTATCCTTATCATGATGAATAATCTCATGACACAGAGAATCTAAAACAAACTTAAACATTACTTTTTCTTAAAAAAATAAAAATTTGAGTTATGCCAACAAAAAGTCTTGAAACCTAAGAATTATAAAACCCTATGACTCCAAAAACAAAAACCAAAGTGTTTTATACCCCCTACAATTCTATGTGCTAACATGTAGCTCCACGAGGGATGGAAACCTCCCTGTGAGGCTCCAAGAACATGTAGTTCTAGTGCCTTATCCATTGTGCTAGGAGTCATTATCGTTCTTATTCTTCTACAAAAAAAACAAACTAAAAAAAAATAATAAAAAATACGATCTTATTTATATACATTCTTGCTTCTATCCAGCTCAACTAATTAGCTCATGTGTATACAAATTTCCAAAAGAATTGTTTGAGCAACAAATTGCTTGACCTGATTTGATATACATTGTTGAAAATGTAAAAGGAAAATAGTAGGTGTAATAAAAATACAATGAATAGTTGATATCTACTATTACAGAAAAGTAGCATACAAAAATGTTTAACCTTTGGAGTTTTGGAAAATAAGGATTGCATCAAATCTTCTATTTGATCATAAAATCCATGACAAGACATTTCCAGGTGATCCAAAGGAAAATAATTCCACTCTGTTGAATCCAGTACATGAATAACACTATGTTCCTCCTCCTGCTTTAGTTGAAAACAAGATGATTTCTCAATATCCTCTGTTGGTAATAATGCATCCTGTACTTGAACCATCATATTTGCTTGTTGGATTTCTACTTCTAGTGAAAGATCTTGACCAAAATTCAAGAACATATAACATTGGAGATCATCATGAACTAACAAGGGTTGCTGATTTGTAGTATTAATAATCAATCATTTGGGAGCAACCACCTCTTCTTCATTAAAATGATCACGTTATGATTTCAAAGTAGCGTTTAAAAGGCTCCTACGACGATCCATTGAAAAAGAGTTGAAATCTGAAAAATGATGCAGAAAGTTGTCCCAAATATGATTTATGTTCATAAACATCCTCCTATACATGTACATGAAAATATTAAACCCAGAATTGATCTGAGAGGTTTCCACAAACTCGAAGGTTGTTTTCAATATCCTTTGCATCTATATACACCTACTATAAAGATGAATACTTTCTCTCTCTGAGGAATAAAACCAAAACAAGATGATGATGAGTTGTAATATAAAATAGTTGGGAAACAACTTTAGATGGTCGAATGCAATCAGGCATGCTAAGATAGACATTGTGGAATCTCCAGTTGCACTGGGTGAAAATATCATTTCTCCTCTTAATTAGGGAATAAAAATCAGATATATATTGATCAACAGATTTGTTTTCACCCTAATATCTCAGGAATATAGGATGAAAATCAGTCCATGAACAAACAGAACAAGCCTTCATATTTCTAAACCCCAAAGAAGCATCCCTGGCCAAGGATTTTGAAAATAACCTCAAGACAACATCCTCATGCATGATTTTGAAATTATCAACAAAATCCTCAAAATCTTCCATGTGATTTTTAGTTGCAATATGATCATTTCCTTTGAACATAGGAAGGTATTCAAAAAAACATGGGAGGGTAAGCATTTAGGATAGGAGGAAAATTGAGAGGTTTAAAAATTATTGAATGCTTATTTGAGCTTTAGTAGGATGAACACAAAGGTCAACTGGATGATTGCAAGGTTCAACAGGGACCTCTGAATCTATATCAACTTCGTAATACATAGGTTTACAATATGAGTCAACTTTAGGAGAAATTGAAACATAGACCTCGACTTTATCAATAGGTTTAATAATGCATGGAGAGGAAAAATCTTCATTACTCAGTAAATAATATGCATTTATAGGCTTACAATCATATGAATAAACAAAACATAGGATGATCTTCTTTACATGGAAAGAGAAAGACAAGAACGAGTTGATGAAGAAGAACAAAATTTCATGGAGAAAGATCAGGGCCTGATACCCGGTGTTTCCCTTCCATGATTTAATTTTTATGTTGGTAGTATTTTTCCTCCAGTGGAGTTTTATATTGTGGAGTCATGAGGTGAAAGAGTATTTCAATCTGTACGTGTCCAACTTCAGTTCACCATCTAAAAATGGATGTAATTAATGTCATTCTTCCAAGGAATATTTTCAACTTCGTCCCCAACAACGAAACCAAAAATGTTAGCACTAGAATTCACATGTAGAGTGTTGTAGGTTTAAGCCTAGTGCCCATAAGAAAAATCGATTGAATGATTTGAGTAGGTGGATCAACAATACTGGGAAAAAAATAGAGAAGGCAACAAACTATCTGGAGAGGCATTCCATTGGGCATGGAGTCATAACATACTACAGATTAAAGGAAATCAAACTGTATACCAGATAAAGGGGATATATAATGATGAGTATAAGAATGGTGAATATGCCAAAAGGAAGAACATCCATTGTATAGAAATCCTTTCTGTAAACAGATAAAATATTTCTTAAACAATAAACAATGATTTAATGGGCAAGCTACAATAGATCCTCTATTGTTCATGAATCCATAAATCAATGGCATCGATGATCCTCAAAACATGCAAAATGTTCAAGTAAGAAGATTAAAAAGAAATGGGAAAACAAAGAAGACAATATGATAAACAATTGTCATGAATATTTAATGGAAGAAATGTTGATTACAAACATGCCCTCAGGCTTTCAAATGAGCAACTAAACTACTCCTCGAGCTCTCTCCTCTCTTGGATTATGAATCCAACCCTTTCCTTATTAAAATACCTTTCATATATAGTGAATGATATCTCTCTACCCTAAGGAGGTTGAAACCAAGGAGCTACATAGGATCCTCCGCCATTTAGGAGTTTGTTACAAAATATTCCAACAAAAGCATATCAAATTCCTATTTTGGGGGATCTTGTCTATTGTGATAAATTCATTTTGAAACAAGTCATGATGCTTGATTTGGAGATGGAACACATGTCCCTCATGTATAAATAACTCCTATGAAACCATTCTAACCTTCCCTAATAGTTGGCAGCCTTCCCACAACTCATATTTGTCAGACTATTAGAGTTCGTAGTACCTTTCATAGCATGCGCTGGGAACATTCCTGTGGATGATGATTTTGACTTTTATCCCAAAACATGAACTGAGTCGGGATGATTTTTTTTCAGAAATTCAATGGTAATATGGTGCTTCTCCACACCACATTTTAGAAGAACCAAAATTTCAATTCAAAGGTTATGATCAAAACAATACTCTATTGTGTGCTAATTGTTTACAAACTGTCCCAAATAACTAGTTCGCAACACTAGTGAGTCCAAGTTTTGTGAAATTTCTTGTAGCGTCCTATTTCAATTTTTCCAAAGTTTCAAAACCTCAAAAATTATATCAAGAGTCTATATATGCTACAAAACTTCATCATCTTGATATATAATTGGAGGAAAAACACCAAAATTGCTATTTATAGTTCAAAACTCATAGCCATCACCAAAACATTGTAAATGCATACAACAAAAACTTGAAAAAAATTAATGTTAGTTTTGGAAAATAAATTTCTTTATATTTTTGTTCTAGAGCTTCTTCTAGTATCCACCTTGGATAGCATATCTAAGTTTCTCCTTTCCAATTCTTCTTTGAAAGGTTGTAACCCTTCCTTCAATTTTTTGATTTCAGCTTGGTGGGTTTTTTTCTGCCTGTAGAGATTCTTGAGCTGCGTATGAAGAGAAAAAAAACTCTTAGCCAAGAACCTTTCCTTATCCATAGTCTCTTCATACAATGAAGACAAGTGAGAATTCTTTTGTAAAACAGGGCTTCAACATCACTAATATTAGTTTGCAACATCAATATGATATGCAATTTTAGCTTAATTCTACAAGCAGTTCACAACATTGAGGTATAAGTGGGACATATGGCTTGTTTGCATAGGAAAATATAAGGTAAGATTAGTATAAAAATATTGATTGGTGGGAAGATTTTATAGCACCATATAGTTGGGTTTGAGAGTTGGAAGAAAATGGGATTGAATAGTTCATAGCACTAGTAAATTAAGCAGCATAAACTCCACTTTCAACCTTTGAACAACATGGAGATTGTCAAGGAAAACCTGATACACCTGGGTTTGATGATGGTTCTTTGTGAACCTGAGTCTATATATTTGAGAGGCATCCAAACTCGATGGTATTCTTCAGCCAGTCTGCAGTGCCAGTTTGTAGCGCTAGTTTGCAACGCCAAGTTCAAAAACAAATAACTCACTTCAAGGAGATTGTTAGAAATTTTGTGACATAATCCTTGAAAATGTAATTAAATGAAGGTGTTGATAACCACAAAATTCCCCTTGACATGTTTCTTAGTTGAAATAATGAAAGATAAGTGCATGAGGTACTTGTAAGTACACTGCGAACTTTCCTGGTGAGTTGGCAGCAAATACACCTGACCTTTGACTTGACATATAAACGATTGGAAAGTGATAATGAAAAAATTGTGTACACATTGGAGGCGGGACATGTCATGGTGATGATGTTTAATATAAAGAGTGTGACTCATAAGGACCATTTTCCTTATAAAACCCTATGACTCCAAAAATATAAACCAAAGTGTTTTTGACCCGCTACAATTCTATGTGCTAACATGGTCATTAGCTGATGAGACCGGTTCTTCACCGACATAATTCTATATTCATTCGATAGTACTTATTTGAATATTTAAGTTTCAAATCCTACTTCATAAAATATCAAATGTAGAGACCAGAAAATCATAAAGAAGCACAACCAAGTTTAATGATCAGAGTAGAGCAGCCAACACATAAAAGTTGAGAGAGAATTGATGATGAACATGTTGGTAGAGGTTAAGGGAATCCAATATATACATAAATTAACATACACACACACACGAGATATGAAAAGAAAATATGATGATAGAAGAACGATTGGATTGATTGAGCCTCTGGTATAAAAGTTGTAGACTAGTTCATGAGTTGCGACCTCAGAAGCCAGAAAGAAGAGAAATGTTAGGTTGGTCGAATCATGGAGCTATACCATAGGGTGTTTTGCATGTGTGAGATGATCCCATGATAAATAATATTTCAGAAGGAATAGAAACTCGGTTGGATATCCTTCCCCACATAATAATACATTTATCTCCTTTTTTCTTGGGACTATGTGTGTGTCTTGATATGTGTTCCAATGTAGTCTCTCTTGAATTATTTCCTCAATTGCCTAGAATACAACATTTTAGATGTTGTAGGGAATTTTGGGCCCCTGTCATCATACATTATAGGATAATACATAAATATATGTAGTAAACAGGATAAACATAAGTAAATACATGTAATAAAGGGTAAATTCCTAGAAAGTACTAAACTAATTATTAGTTGGAGTGGGTATAACCACTCCAACCATTTCTCTTATGTACTTATACTCATGAAGATGGAATAAACACACAATTGATTAACCTTCCCAAATATTCTCTTCTTTATTTAGTATGTCTCTTTGTAACGTGATTTCTAATGTAGTTCCTCTTGGAATGTCGTTGTAATATACATTATTACAACATTGGTTCCATTGCTAGTAGTTATGGACCTGAGTATGCAGAAGTACACATAGATGTTAACGCTTCAATACATACGTGAATGCTGGGAGCGCAAGACTGAGAATTACATTAAGAATTACACCAGAAGAAACAATATTTCACTCACAAGAGAAAGAGAAATATTCTTCTCAGAAACCCACAAAACATTTTTAGAGGTTGTCCCTAAAGCACTATTTCATTGCATCAACAAGTCAGGTAATGCATAATTTGACAACCAACGAGAAACTAGGCCTCAAGATTACAAACGGAGGATGAAAAAATTTGCACCACTGGTTTGAGAGATTTGTCGAAGACTATATCTTAGAGAAATCCATCGAAGATCGAATATCTCTTGATAGAATAAAATAAAAATTTTATACCAACTTGCATGAAGGATTCTTTTGTACTATTCTGACATTTCTTCATACATTTGTCCTAGACAAGGGAGTGGGTGACATTTTTGAATACCGACCTCGACTAGGCACATAATTACAAAATAGTAACTATAAATAGAAGGGATGAAGAGTGGGAATTATTTCTTGATGCAAAGAGAAAGGACATAAGACAATCTTAGGATTATTTTATGAAGAAATGAACATGACCAGTATTACTGACTCAGAGTAAGTCAGTGCAGTGATCGGGGTTCAATAAAATTTGTGAGATGCAACAAGGAAAGCATACTAGAAGTTATAATTAGTAAAGTATAAATGTCATCGAGAGGGAAAAAATCACACAAGAAAACCAATGACATCCATACGTTAGTGCGGGAGAAAAGGAGAAATAAAAGGGAAGAACTTCGTAACCTATGGAAAAATCATAATTTGAAAATAAAAATGATCAGGGAGGGTCATCCTAATCGAGCATGCGAGCAGTCTAAGTCTGAAATGAATATAATAGAGATTGAAATAACAACAGTTGTGGTTACCCCTCACAAACCTAGTGATATAGAGTTGATAGAGTCTAGAATGAACGCCTATCAACCGAAATATGAACATCAAAGCATGGATTACGAATATTCAGGACAAACTATATGCACTTCTCCCATGCTATAAACCATCCTACGAATAAAATAATTCCTCCAACAAAGACCTTATATCAATGAAAAATATTCAAGATTATCATATAGAACTGATGAGCATGGAAACCTATGAGATGCACTCATTGCTGAGATAGAATGAAATGAAGCTGACAATATGCACATCCAAGTTAATGATCTCACTTACTCGACCCCACTACCAAATCTATTCTCAAGAGAAGAAATTAGTTGTAGTCATGAACTACCATGACCATTAGAGAAACGTACAGTCGAGTATAAATATCAAAGTTATCAAATCAAGGAGATACTTTCTATGGTCAAGAAGAAACAATTATTCTTTGAGTACCACCCAATAAAAGATCAACCAATAAAAAGGGTGACAGAACAAAACCTGACCGAGGATTCAACAACTCAATAAACAGTTGTGGTAACTCAAACACCATAGAAAGAGACTACCTCTAAAAAGACAATAAAAATGGGATTAAACCACATCTTCCTATACGAGGGATATGAGGACCCAAAAAGACATTGGTTCTTGTGGGAAAAATTCTTGGATCCCGCAGACATCACAGATGAAGATAAATAGATGGCACAATTTAGAGCTTCCCTCTGACACCGTTCCCTGATATGGTTTATAAACTTTACATAAAATCAAATTCGAAAAAATTTGAACACAAAAGATAGTTTTCTAACATTTTTCAAATTCCAATATGTCACACACTTGGCTGCAAAAAAGTTAAAAGAAATAAAACATTGTCTAGGGGAGTTGGTACGTGAGTATGATAAAATATTCAAAGATATCTTGAGCCAAATTCTAACAGGGATCTACCAAATATTACTAGTTCAGTGGTACATAGTTGGTTTACTGCATTGGATCCACTCGCAACTACGCTTGTATGAAATAACCACCTACAAAGATACGTTACAAAAATCAGAGTGCGTCGAGTCGAATGATGAAGGCCCATCAACTGCTTTGACGACTGAAAGACTCAAAGAAAAAATAGAGAACTTACAATAAATGATAAATAATTTGTCAATAAGGAGAAATGAACTTTGGTGCACTTCATTTTGCGAAGAAGGACATATTAAGGAAACATGTAGCCTCAATGATCAACCACTAGAAACAATAGATTCATGCATACTACAAGCTCAGAAATATTGTAACATATGTGAGTGTTTGACTCATCATAATGTAGAATATTGTCCACATAATTTGAAAAACACTAAGTGGTGCCACATCTGCGAAGCTTCCAATCATAAAACATCAGAATTCCATTTCAATGCACAAAATCAAGATAGTGTATGATTATTCTATCACATGGAAGCCACCAACCAAGCTAACAATTACAATCGAAGAGATGACTATGAAAGTCGAGGTTGAGGTCGAGGTCGAGGAGGATGGAGTTTATTTGGTGGTCAAGGTCGAGGTCGAGGATGACCATACTACTGCAATTGTTGGAAATATGAGCACATCAGCCTAGATTTCCCAATGAAAGACATAATTGCCTTAAAATTATGCAATATATGCAGTGTCGGTGACCACTCATTAGAATACTTCCCAATAGCAATCGAAACAATTATGACTATAAAAAATGTAAATCTTCTACATGCAGTATAAAAAAAGAAGTATTGAATCCAAAGAATTTAATTATAATCACAAGATCTGGCATATGGCAAGATATTAACATTACCACCTTACAAGACCACAAAGAAGGAAGGATAGTTTCTTTCCAAATCCTGATAAAGAAGAAAAAATTATGAAAGAATATATAAGATTCTTTAAGAAAAACACTGGAAGAAAGAATGAAGATATTATACAAGAATTCCAACAACTATTACAAGAAAAATAGTTAGTCGGTTAATTACTAGAACTGCTAAATATATTAAAAGAATATAAAGAAGGACAAAGGCCATCACAGGATGTCAAACAACTCTCATATAAACATAAATATTATGATCCACGAGTCGACCTAGAAATCAATGAAGTATTGATAAAAAAAGTAGTTGTCAATTTTGGATCTCAATTCAATATCTTACCCCGAGAAACTTGGATAAGACTAGGTTGACTTGATTTAGCACCAAATTTGAACTATCTCAAACTTGTAGATCAAATATTGATAGAGCCCATTGGTATACTCAGAAATGTTGAAGCTAAAATATTGGGTATTCTGACTCAAGTTGACTTTGAAGTCATCGACCTATTTGAGGAGATGCCAACATATTCAACACTTGTCAGTCAGCCATGGGTTTGAAAAATGAAAGAAAATATCTCTCTCAAAAAAGACATACTGAAATTAAAAGGCGATGGAAGAAAAATAATCATTCCCTTGGATCCACAAGAAGGAAAACCATGGACTGAATCATGGGATGAATACCAAGAGGCTCGATGCATGTATGAAATAAATAATGAACAAAGAGATTATGTAGAATTGACTACATAAGGAGAAATTTTGAGAGAATCTCCCATGTTGGTTGGACATAATTCAGACTCTACTCTATATAAATAAAAAATCAATAATTATGAAGCACGCGTGAAATATTGTTGGTCCATTGAAATCCTCCCAAAGCATCCCATAATGTGCTACTCGATCCAGGAAGTGCTAATAGTGTATGAAAAGAAAATTTGACAGACTTCCACTCTCATATAGACTGACATCCGAACAAGAAATCCATTATGATATAATGAATGACCTACACCTTTGACACATGTTGAAGAACTATAGAAATCTATTGGAGAGAAAGGAAGGACGTAGAGCCTCATCGAAACCTTCAAATGTTAGGCTGGAAGATGGTGGGAAACAAACTACCCCAGGCAAGGATGATTTTAAGGATGGAAATTTATTTTAAAATGTAGAAACCTTGGCGAATCTTACTAATCCTTCATATGCCAACTATAAAATGTTTTGTTATATTTTTGTAAAAATATTCAAATTTCTAAGGATTTTATATTGTTTTTATAACATTTTGGTGATTTTTAAGGTAAAATAATAGTATCCTATAGAATTTGGGTGAATTATTTTTAGAATAGAAAATAGTTTTTGGGGGGAAACCATGGAAAATTATCCCATGAGAGAAATTTATCCCCTACAATCATCCCTAACCCCAGGTTACAAACATGGACGACCATGTCAACATATTTCATTGAATGTTTTGGAGACCAAAATATGTCCAAAGTTATTGATATCCCCATTTTTAGGATTGGTCATGATCCAATAGAGAATATTCATCAATGTGAAAAGAAGTGGAGAAGAATAGGTTACAAAGACAAAGGGGTATGGTCCCACATGTTTCCAAGCATCTTAGACGAAATACCAAATAAATGGTATAAGATCGAGGAACCTTGCGTCAATATGTTAAATTGGGTGGAAATTAAAGAAAACTTTGTGCAAGACTTTGAATTCATTCTAGAAGAGAAACACTTGAGAGAAGAACCACAAGAAATAAGAATCTTCTTAGAAAATATGAGACCAACTACACAGAACGAAAAAGGGAGGATGAAGATGGATCTAGGATCAACATCGAATTGTAATCTTGTGTTGAAGGAAAACATGAAAGCATCGACAACATGAAAACTTGACATTGAAAATATAAGATGCACATGAAAAATATTTCAGTGGAAAAGAGACCACCCAACAATGAAAAACCATGTCAAATCAGTATTAAATATAACTATAGAACAAAAATAATACCATGAACAACCAAACTTCCCAAAAATATTTGAAAAAATCGAAGAAGAGGAACATTATCTTGACGAAGCAAAACCACCAAAATGGATGGAGGCCGAAGTTAAAATAAAATTATTTGACATATCAAACGACCATCACCCAAAAATGGTACGAATAGTTAATTGTTGGACGAACAAGAAAATAGCTCACATAGTCAACCTGTTAGAATAATATCAAGACCTTTTTTCCCATGACTACAAGGACTTGAAAGGACTTGTAGAGGAAATGTGGGAGATGAAGATATAACTCATTCCATGAGAAAATCCAATAAAAAAATGAACATACAAACTATCCCATAAATATAAGTTGAATGTCCAAAAATAGATCAAAGGAATGCTACAATAAGGTATCATTTACGCCATCAAAAAAGAATAATGGGAAAGCCCCATGGTGGTGCAACCAGAGAAACATGATCCCAAGAAACTAAGAATCTTTTTTTATTTCAAGGGACGCAATAAATTGATCGTGAAAAATTCCTTCCCCACCCCCTTCACCGATGAAATAATTAATGAATTTGTTGCTCATGAATTTTACTCATTTACCAATGGGTTCTCAGGTTATAACTAGGTGCCGATAGAAAAATAAGATCAGCCAAAGAGAACATTTGTCTCATAATTTTTCTATTTCTCCTACGGAGTCATGCCATTTGGACTGAAGAATGCACCAATAGCCTTTCTCGATAATATTTGTTAAGGAATTTCAAGAATATATATATATATATATATATATATATATATATATATATATATATATATATATATATATATATATATATATATGGTTGTCTACATTGGTGACTGGACAATATACAACCTACTTAAAAATCATATACAATGGCTTAGGATTATTCTAGAATGATTCAGGAAAATCCAACTATCTTTAAACATCAGGAAATGCATATTTTCTACACTAGGACATGTGGTATGTAAACATGGAGTAAAGGTCAACATGGAAAAGATTAAAATCTTTCTTGACTTAAAGCCACCTATGAACCAAAAACAAATCAAAATTTTCCTGGGACACACTAGATACTATAGAAATTTTATACGCCACTATTTAGAAATCACATTTCCAATGGATGAGCTTCTACTAAAATAAATTGATTTTATATGGAGCCAAGATTGTCAGGAATCCTTTGAATTTCGAAACAAGAAGTTTCTCGAAGCCCCCATGTTAAAATTTCCCCATTGGTCAAGAAGGTTTCATGTACATGTTGATGCCTCCAACATTTTTGTCAGTTTGGTCCTAGCGCAACCATACGATGACACAGTTGATCATCCAAATGCTTACACAAGTCAAAAATTGAACAAGGATGAAAGAAATTGTTCGACCACAGAAAGGGAAGCCTTATCAATGATATTTTCTCTACAAAATTTTTGTCATTACTTACTTTCCAATCCGTTCACATTTTTAACAAACCATCAAGCATTGAAATATTTGGTTAATAAACCATTCCACTAAGGAAATATTTATCATTGGATACTTTTATTTCAAGGGTTTGAGTTTGACATAATCATACGATTTGGAAAAAAAAAAGTCTAACCCAACCATCTATCATGAATTCAAACCGGAGAAGACTCGACATGAATCGACAATGATCTTCTAGATGCACACTTATTCCAAGTCAAAAGTTCTCCTAAGGATTTAGAAGATATAGAAAAATTCTCAGAAGAAGGAAAGGCTCTAGAATATCTCTCGACAAAAAAAAAAGTGTTAGCCTTAAAATTTGCACCATTCACAATCATAAACGAGTATCTATATAAAATTGGAACCGATGACATCCTAAGGAGCTGTGTTCCAGAACATGAAAGGGAAGACATCATTAATGAGGCTCACACAGGATCATATGGGGGTCACTTACAGGCCGACATGATAGCCAAGAAGATACTATATGTAGGCCTGTGGTGGCCAACTCAACATAAATATTGTCGAGATCAAGTTAGAAAATGTGATAGTTTCCAAAGGATTGGTCGACCTATGTGGAAAAACAAAATGCCTCTAAGTTCATTAAATCCTAATTAAGCATTTGAAATCTAGGTCGTCAACTTTGTTGATCCCTTTCCACAAAGAAATAAGAATCGATGCTAAGTATATCATCATTTTTGTAGAATATGTGACTAAGAGGGAAGAAGCTAAGACGTTAAAATCATGTACCAAATATGTCACAACAAAATTCATCTATGGGAATATAATCACAAGGTTCGGTTATCCTCTTACACTAATCAGTGACCAGGGAAAGAAGTCTGTGAATGAAATAATTAAAATCTTGCTAGAGAAATTATTGATTGACCATAGATGAACAACACCTATCACCCACAATAAAATAGGGTGGTCGAAGCTTTTAACAAAATGTTACATAAAGGAATTACAAATATTTGCGGCATCAACAAAAATGACTGGGCCGAGCAGATTCTCACTATTCTATGGGAATATATATTATCATATAAATGATTGACAGGTCATACTGCATTCAATCTCGTCTATGAAAAAAAAATGTTTTTCCCTTGCACTTCTAGACCAACTCCGACAAGGTTGATGTTGTATCAAAATTTGAGAAAAGAAAAAGTATGAACAAATGAATGTACCAATTGAACAAGATGGAGGAAGGAAGACTAATCACAATGCATCATCAGGAGCTACAAAAGAAATAGAAGAAAACATGGCATGGTTGACACATAAATAAGAAGGATATAAAAAATGGATATTTAGTTTTGTTGTATGACAGTCATATGACAGGTAAACCAAGAAAACTAGAGACAACGTGGCTTGGTCCTTAAGTTATCGAAGATATTTGATAAACCAGAGTTGTCCAACTATGAACATTGTTGGGGCACCCATTAAAAAAATTAATTAATGGTGCCCATCTCAAAAGGTATCACCATTGAATGATAAGGACCCTGTTGGAAGAATCTAACACAAAAATGCCAATAGGGACAAAAATCTGACATTGTGATCAGAATCAGGACAATATAGACTAATCATATACTTATAAAAATAAACCCTTCTTAGTCTTATAAAAATAAATAAATGAAATCATTTATAGATCCAATGGTAAAGAATGAATAGTTTCTCTCTGTTACCCAAGAATCAATTTTGTGAGGGCTTGTTAGGGTATCCTTATCTAAGTATCCTTAATAGTCATTGAATTTTGAAATCTAATGGGTAGTATGTGATGATATGGTCTCTTGACTTCAATCCAGAAGTGGAGTTGGCTCTAGTTATTGTAGACTGGGATTGTCTCCCCCATGTCCCTTCAAATGTCATGGGATAGTGGGTGTTTGGCTGCCCCATGAACTAAAGGCTCAGAGTGCTTTGGACATGCTGAAATGTGTGTTTTCTGACTTTTTTTATTGAGCATGAGATTGCATATTTTTGTCTTTGAAAAAAATTGTTGAACCCTGAATCCTTTTTTCAAGTTTGAAAAAAATGTAATTTCCAGTGGCCATAACAATTGCATTGCACAATTGGATACTTCGCTCAGCTCGTGAAGGTGCATACGCTCTGAACTAGGGTTCGCCTCTTACGCGTTCATGCCAGACCAGGGTGGAGGGGAGCCGCTGCCCCCTCCCACCCTGACCTCTTCCTTCCGCAAGCTTGTTGCAGCATGCAGCAAGAATCTTCCCCCTACGGAACCCCCGAGCTTCGGGAAAAAACTGGACACAGTTCTTGAGATCGCTCTTCCCCCAGACCAGCCTATGAAGGTCGCGTTGTCTCTTGCAAATCGCGGCCTAGTCGGTCAGTTCATGGGCCTATGGCCATCAGCCCGAACAACAGACAACTAGATTCAATGGAATTGGAGGCCCCTAATAAAAAATAGTGTAACTTGCTATGCGGTTGGGAGGGGTTTCTTTATCTTTGAATTCATCTCCCAGGAGGATAGAGATCTAATCTTCAGGAACGGGCCGTATTTCATGGGCACGAAAGGTATCTACCTAAATCGATGGAGCCCTAGCTTCGATCCAGCCTTGGAAGTACCAAAAGACGTCTCTGTCTGGGTAAGACTCCCAAACCTTCCAATCCACTACTGGAACACTTCTTCGCTCCAAGCTATTGGAAATGGCTTGGGACACTACATTGATAAAGCAGACCCAAAAGACCAGTACTCCTGCGCAAGGATCTGTGTGGAGGTAGATCTGGAGGTAGGCCTGCCAGAAGCAGTAAAAATAACAGTAGGTGACTGGAAACACTTCCAAAAGCTTGATTATGAGCAACTCCCCTTCAAATGCAGAGGGTGCCACGAATACAAACACTTCAAGCGAAACTATCCGAAAAATACAAGTACAGAGAAAGAAGGGGAAGACGGTTGGCAGCAGGCCAGGAAGGGGAAGTCGAAATCAAAAGGACGAAGAAGTGACAATCCATCCCCAACAAAACAAAAAAACTCAAGAGGCAAAGAAACGGTCAACAACTTCAATGTCCTGGATCAGGAACCTAGCCAAGAGCCAAGAAAGCCTACCCAGGAAGCCCAAGGAGAAGTTGAAGGAGGCATACAATCCCCTGGGAATAGGAAAACTCTAGAACTAATAGAGAATGAGATGCCAAACAAATCCCCTCCAAGGATCGGACCGACCCAAGGTGAAGAGGAAGGGGAAATCTCTTCCGGCAGTGAATCGGAAGGCACAAGTGAAACCTGGGCCTCTCCAAAGAAACCAGGTCGAGGCCAAAAATCCAAAAAAGTTGAAAGAGACCAAGAAACCTACAAGGACATTCTAAAAGGCGCCCAACCAACTATAAAGCAGCTGATCAGTGGAAGGAAAACAAGGAAGCTCTTCAAAGCCTCCCAAGGAGGCCATTCCCTCCCCCCAAGGTAATCAATGAAGCTAACCTCCTGGAACTGTAGGGGCCTCGGTAGAAAAAGGAAAGAAGAATCCCTCAAAGATGTTATCAAATCCTCGACAGCGGATATCCTACTCCTCCAGGAGACCAAGATGAGTCAAAAAGACTCTCTCAATGCTTCAAGAAATGCTTTTAAAAACAGTCAAGGAATAACTGAAAATGCCAGGGGCGCATCAAGCGGTCTCTGCATGCTCTGGAACACCACCAAAATAGAACTGCTCAACTCATACACTCGCATGCACTAGATCCACACATCACTTCTCCATAAAGACTCCGATGTCCAGGTAAATCTCATTAATATTTATGTTCCGCAGCACATAGAAGAAAAAAGGATCTGTTGGGAAACCCTCCAAGACTTTCTTCAAAAAAACGAGCTAGATAAAATCATCTTAGGTGGAGATTTAAATGTTACCCTAAGCCAAGAGGAAAAGAGAGGCAACACTATAGTCAGAGATCCAGCCATAGAATGGGTGGAGGATATTATTACACCCTGGGAGCTAATAGATATAAAACCGATCAAGGGGCACTACACATGGTCCAACAAGAGGTTAGGTCCGGGGCATATAGCTGCCAGGTTGGACAGATTCCTTGTCCAAAGCTCTTACCTAACCCTGGGGTTTAATGCAGTAGCAGAAATCCTACCCCACAGCGCCTCATACCACAAGCCTATCTGGTTAGAATTTAAATCAGAGCAAGGGAAGGGACCCATCCCCTTCAGGTTCAATCCGTCCTAGATTCAAGACCAAGACTTTCTTAAAATAGTGTCCAGCACGTGGATAGGAAAGGTCATCGGATCTGCCTCCTATGTATGGGAAGAGAGGCTACGGAGGTTAAAAGTCACCCTGAAAGCCTGGGCAAGAAGCCACCCCGACCCAACCTCCTCATGCAAAGAGGCCCAAAAACTCCTTGAGATTCATCAGCTAGAGCTGGAATGTAAAGAAATCACCCAAGAGGACGTGCAACAAGAAGACCTTCTTCAAAGCCAATGGTTCAAGGCATGCAGGGAGGAAGAGAGTTACTGGAGGTAGAAATCAAGAAGCCTCTAGCTGAAGGAAGGAGACAAAAATACAAGTTACTTCCATAAGCAAGCAGAGGCTAGGAAACATTATAAGGCAGTCACAGAAATCCAAGTTCAAGACACATTAATCTCATATCCAGAAGGTATCAAGCAAGCAGCTTTCGAAACTTTCTCAGGCCTCTATACAAAACTGCAAAGAACAGACGTAGATCCCCAAAGGTACCCCCTCTCCATCATTCCAATGCTCATAAACGAGGAAACTAACCGCAATATGTTAAAGGATGTTTCGCAGCAAGAAGTTAAGGAGGCCCTGGATCAAATGAATCCGGACAAAGCCCCTGGTCCGGATGGGTTTACTGCAAGATTTTATCAACATTGTTGGGCGATAATCAAGTCTGACCTCACCAAAATGATAAGGAGATCACAATCAAATAGAAATCTAGGAGGGAGCACAAACTCGGCCTTCCTGGCCCTCATCCCGAAGGAGAAGGGAGCCTCCAACTTCAACCGATTCAGACCAATCTCACTCTGCAACACTAGCTATAAAATCCTCACTCAAATTATAGCAAACAGATTGAAAATAATTCTTCCTCATATCATTCCAGAAAATCAGGGAGGCTTCATTAAAGGCAGACACATTACGGACAACATCCTCCTGGTCCAAGAGTCTCTCCATTCAAGCATTCGACGAAAGGACAAAGGTATGATCATAAAGCTCGACCTTGCCAATGCTTTTGATAGAGTCAACCACAGTTTTTTATTTGAAGTTATGAAGAAATTTGGTTTTGATCAAGCTTTTGTCAGCTGGATTAAATCTTGCATAGGCTCACCTTGGATAGCTCCCATGGTAAATGGAAGAGTAAGAAAATTCTTTCAAGCCTCTCGAGGGCTACAACAAGGGTGCCCCCTCTCACCTCTCCTTTACGTAATCCAAGCCTCTGTTTTAAGCCAACAGTTGGGGAACTCCCAAGCCCAAGGCACTCTGCAGGGTCTAAGAATAGATCAAGGGGTGAAAGACATTAACCACGCTCAATTTGCGAATGACACCCTGCTATTAGGTGGAGCTAGCTCAATCATCGCAAAACAGTTCAAGGAAGAACTTGAGGCATACACTTCAGTCTCAAGAAGTGAAATAAGCAAAGTAAAGTGCAAAATATATAGCTGGAATATTATGCCCAACGAAATGCTCGGGATTGCAAGAGTTCTAGGGATGGAAGGCCACACCAATTGGGATTCGTTCACTTACCTGGGAATCCCAATTTTTAAGGCCACCCCAAGGGCCAACCAGTGGAACCATCTAATTGATAAACTCAAGAAGAAAATTTCCAATTGGGGGGCGAATTGGCTCAATTTAGCAGGGAAAGTCGTGCTAATTAAATCAGTGTTGTCCAGCATACCCATCTACCAGAGTTCAATGCTCCTAGCCCCTTGCTCCACAATTCAAAAAATCAAAGCTCTGCAAAGACGCTTTCTTTGGGAAGGAGGGAAACAGACTGGAAGGAAATTGCATCTGATAATTTGGGAAAAGTCCTCTAAACCTCTGCTAGAAGGCAACCTCAATTTTAAAAATTCGCGCATACAGAATCTTGCGCTGGGGGAAAAACTGTTGTGGAACATAGTCTCTGGAGCACCAACTTGGTCCAAATCGGCTCTCTAGAAAAAGTACTTTAAGGAGCTGAGGAAACGCTGCTTAGAAACTTCATACAGACTCTCTAAAGGATCCCCTTTTTTAACTCTCTACAAAAACGTCTTGCCCCTCTTCATTCCTCACCTCACCTGGGTGCCACGAAATGGGAGGAAGACCAAAATATGGAATGACTCAATCTTAGGAGACCCCCCTCTTGACTCGAGGCAGGACTTGCGTCGCCTTGAGAACTAGATGGGGACCCAAAACTTAAAGACACTTGTGGACATCTCAGTTTGGGGTGAGGACAGGCATCAGTCGTGGCAAGGGTGGGAAGTGAGCAATTTACCACCGGATCTAGAAGGGGAATGGAGGATTCTCAAACAATGCCTACAGGGGAAATCCTCGCTGAAAAATAAGGGTACGGATAAGAGAGGCTGGGGGGTAAATGCCAAAGACTACACCACTGCTAATGGCTACAGACTTTTGCACAAGGTTCCCACCGTCCCAAAAAACCCGCTCATCTGGAAAGCGATTTGGCACTCTAAGTCCATCCCCAAAATTGATTTGTTTACCTGGACACTTTCCCACAACAACATTCTTACAGGGGAAATTATCCAACGGAAAGGGTGGGTTGGCCCCCACTAGTGCCCACTCTGCCAACAAGCCAAAGAAACTACTAATCACCTCCTCCTCAATTGTGCCTTTTCCAAAGAAGTTTGGAGGCTGACACTTGGGTCAGGGGCTGAAATCAACTTGCTAGAAGACATCAAAAGCCTCCTTCAGAATTGGGACAATCTGTACCCGTTCCAACATCGAACTCACAGTCAAGCCGCTGTGCTTGGAGAATCCTTCCAAAGTTTATTTTTTGGAACCTGTGGCTGGAAAGAAATAGCAGGATCTTCAGGGACAGAGCAAGGAGTGCACCCATAGTGGTAGCCAGCATCCAGTCCCTGTTCAGAGAGAGTGCCCCTTACATATGTCAGTCCAATTACAAAGGGAAGCCAGATAAGTTGGAGGTCCTTTGGCTGGAGCAGTTCAAAATTCGAAGTGCAAAAGAAATCACAACCGTCGCTCCAAGCACTGAGGACTGGGAAATAAGAAAAGAGAAACAAGAATTTGACAATTGGAAGAAAGAAAGGAAGGCTTACATCCTGTCCTTTGACGGAGCCTCCAAAGGCAACCCGGGGCTTGCAGGTGGAGGGGGGTTAATTGAAAGCCCCAGTGCATAAATTATCGTAAGCTATGCCCTGGGTATAAGTGCTGAGACCAATAACATTGTCGAAGCCATGGCATTATGGCAAGGGCTTCAGCAAGCCAAAGAGCAGGGGATCCAGGAACTGATCATCATTGGAGACTCCAGACTGATAGTCAAGGCCATTAATTACCAGACTCAAACTCAAAGCTCCAAACTTAATAATCTCCTAAGCAAAATCCGTCTCCTCCTCACTAACTTCAATTCTTATGATATTTTTCATGTTCTAAGGAAGTTGAACAAAAATGCTGATGTGGAAGCTAATAAAGGCGTTCTCCTTGAGCCAGGAACCTTAATCCTCAATGGAATGATGTCCATTGTGAAGATATTGTAATCCAAGGCACCCAACGCGCATATCCAACAAGTGGAGGTATGAGTAAAGGGAAACAGGAGAATCGACCAAGATCGGCCAGGTAATACCGAGCCATTGGAGGATAGCGACAGGACGTGGTACCATGCTCAAGTGGGCAGTAGACAGGGAGAGGACACGTGCACCCACTACCCATACCTCTCAGCCTCTGCAGTCCAAGGCGCAATCATTCGGGTCAAGAGGAGCAAGTTCAAAACAAATACGCAGACCCAAGTTCGCCTCATTTCTATGTAGCGGTTCCTCTGCCTGCGAGTTTGAAGGGTCTAGGAGTGCGAATCAGGGGACAACCAGAGCGATGGAAGCCAGTACAAGCAAGAAACTGAGCCTGGAAAAACGGCTGAAGATCATGGACATAACACTAGAAAATCTGAAGCAAATGCTGCAACACCAGTTAGACTTCCTGGAGAACCTGGATTCGGAGGCTGGCAGAAGGCTGGATCAATTGGAGCAAGACATCTCCATTACAAAGATCGATTTTTCTGAAGAGCTCATCAAGCTTCAGCAGGAGCTTAAGAACCCGCAGGAAGAGTTTGAACTGAGAGTCGAACAGTTGGAAGAGAACATGGCTCAGCTCAACCGAGAATGGAGGAATGAACCAGAAAGCTAGTCCTGTCGTTACCTCTGAAGTAAATTCCACCCCCGTTGCATCTTGGCATTTTGTATAGAGCCAAGGCTTTAAATAAATCCGTTGTAGCTGGTTAGTGTTAGCTTCTTCAGAACTCGGTAAATACATGTGTATCCAGGAGCAGTGTTAAGCTCCTTTCAGGCAGAGGCTCAGTGAAGCCCTGCCATTTTGTAAATGCATTCGTGGCTCATCCACACTTAATACAAATCCTCTAATCGTTTTGGTCAAAAAAAAAAAAAAATCAGTTATAAAAATTCATGTATAAGTAAACGTGAAAGAAAATTGAAGTATTAAATATCCATCAAGGAATAAAAGAAAAAGAAACAAAGAATGACAATGGAGAGAGGAATAATCCCCAAGTCAATCCCGAGACAAAGAAGACAAAGAGATGACTGACATACTAGTCCATCACCTAGCCTAAGGAAAATACTTATGAAAATACAATCAAGTGATTGAGATAGATCGAAATCAAGTGAGTGTGGATCAAGTGAGCGAAAGGAATGTTGATATACTATAGACATAGTAGGGCTTAACAAAGAACATTGACTAAGTCACACCAACAAAATAAAAAACTAATGATTTAAGAACAACAATTGATCGACCCATGTACCGACTAGGCATTAATAGAGGATACCTCATTGATCGAGTTCAAGAAAATACCAACCAAGAAAATGTTGATGCTAGTAAATAAAGTGCATTCAAATTGTGTCAGGGAAGGACCAACAAGAATAAAGAAAACATTAATGATTAAGGTGACATGGATGATTGTTGCACATTTGCCAATGTAACAATAAGATCGTCTCAACATGTATGAACAATCAATCAAAAACCTCCATGATTAATTCCTAACTGGGATCACATGATTTCCATTTCATCACTGACATAGACATCCACTCGCATGAAGATCTCCAAATCTTCAATAATCATGACTACATCTCAAACACTTGCAAATAATCCAGTTGGGAAAAGCAATATCTATTTGCAAGAAAACAAGGATTTGTAGGTGTACAAAAAAGTAATTGAATGCATGTCAATGATAGTCTATTTGGTCATAAAGGAAAATGAGCATCACCAACCCTACACTTCTATATCTTAGGAGACCGAGTCGCATGTGAAATATTTCACTATCGCTCATATTGAATTCAATATCACGAATCCAAACCCTATATAAAAGAGCTCAAGAAATGAGAAAACCATTTTTCAAAGAGTTAAGTTTTAAAACATAGACCATGGATTCGAAGAACTTATCAAATCATGACCCCCTATAACTAGACCCTCAAAAATCAGAAGCGGGTCATCCATCTTGGTCATAGATGTTAGAAGAAGAAATTCACCATCTCATAAAGGCATGCATTCTCCTCTGTTGTTTCAACCGATCAACTCTTAGAGGAAGCGGAGAATTTGAGAATCATCCCAGCGAATGGTGATGGAATCCACATTCTTATTCAAGTTACTTGAACAGAACATGAAAAGAAAATGTCAAAATATCATTTCAAGTAGCACTCTTGTGAGAGAAGAAATGGTTGTGGATTCAAAACCATGGATACTACCAAAATAGGACATTCAGTCAATTTAGAAGTGGAACTAAGGGAACATCCCACTCACTAGAAGACAACATCTTCAACCCAACAAGCATAGAAACATGACCAACACCTCATTTAAATAGAAAATAACACATATTCGATTCCAATGACGAAGATCCAGGAACAACAAAGTTGTCAAGCACAACACCTTAAGTAGATCAAGAACATGAATATTTTGT
Organism: Picea engelmannii; assembly: GCA_009831015.1. NCBI lineage: Eukaryota > Viridiplantae > Streptophyta > Pinopsida > Pinales > Pinaceae > Picea > Picea engelmannii. The sequence goes on along the minus strand of ML783400.1, from coordinate 427,917 downwards.
CTCCTCCTATTTCAATTTTCCTTTCTCTCTTCATCTTCTATTTCTCAATATTGTAATAAATAAATGTAAGGTTAATTTTTTATAGTCCCCCCTTGCTTGGGATGAGAAATGAATTGAGGTGTGGGGATATGTTGTAGGGGCTAGTCGATTCTATCAACTAGACACGCCAGTTGAGTACGAGATAATCGATCAACTATTTTAGTCGAAAGTGTAAGCTGGTCAAAGTATCTGCTAACCAACCTGACCCAGGCAATAACGTAGTTACAACTACCTGGTAACTAGACATATAGGAATATAAATAGACAAGCACATGGAGACTCTAATGGCTCTTTGCGCGATATTTTATAAATTATAATGCATTGCTATATCCATTAATAAATACAAATCTTTTGGCTCTCACTACTTATGTATGTCATTGTCTATATATATATATTTCTGTATCTTCTATGATTCTTATGTAAGGACCATTGGTAACTCTCCCTACTTCCCCCTAGATTACAACATTTCCCCCATCAACTCCATAATGTCCAATATGAATTCATAAACCCCGTGAAATTTTTTCTATATTTGATTAAATAAATGGGTTTATGATTTGATTGCATTTGAAAATGATTCACAAGTTCAAAAATAATAACATACTGATAAGATGATGTTTTGTTTCCGTTGATTAAGATAACAAAATTGTTGTTGTACATGGTATCTACTACCTAGTTACATTAAAAAGGTTGAGTATTGTCAAATAGAGAATATTACCATCATGGAAGATGTACACAACCATTTTGACCATGGAGAAGACATCATAGGTGAAAATATACATGGGATGCATGTAGAGACTAAGTCAAATGAACAATTAAATCAAGAGAATCCAAATATTGTAGATACCATGATAAATTTGAAGGTGGAGTAGATAACAAAGGTTGATTAATGCTTAGAAGGAATAAAACAAGTTGAATGCTACTATGCTTCAAATTTTGATATATGTAGAAGAAAATGCATTATTGACATAATTCAGGAAATTCTAGTAGGAGCAAGGATATCTCCAGGCATCACTCTTGCAAGAGGTCTTATAGAACCAAAGGAATCATTAGGGGAAATTGTTTTGGAGATATTACACACTCACCTAGGTAATTATTTTCCTACGGTTGATAGTATAATGTTGATGGATCTTCCATACATGAGAATATTATCTGTTAAGAATGTTCCCTTAGAAATTAGGGCATCACCTACAAAATAGGGTGGTTTTATATGTAAAATTTGCACGCTGCCTAGTGTTGGACTAAGTGTCGCACTTATGTCGCTTTTTCATTAAGTGTTGCACTTTTGTACAATTGTGTTGCTAAGTGTCATAATTCCAAAAAAACACTTTCCTAAGTGTCACATTATTGTTTTATCTCTCTAAAACCATGGAACAACATTTCGTCATCATCCCTTGCCACTGAAGAGAAGAAAAACCCATTTTCGAGGTCGAAAACATGACTTTTTCCTTCAATTTTTGGCTTGGTTGGAAGAAGGACGCCTCCCTTATCATGCATAGGGACTATCCCCCCCACATGGATTACCCTTGGTATACCCTTTTGGAGCATCCATAACGACTTGTCTGCCACTCTAGGGGAACATCCTTCCACTTAGGACAATTTTAACCAATTGCTCCTTTTTATGTGGGATAAGTTTCGAGCATATTTGGGTTGTTATGGTTTGGGGTGACTCATGAGCTCGATATATTATAATTTGGGAATTAAATCCTAACCTAAGGAGGGATAATCTCAACCTTATGCACCTAATCCTCAATCATTCCCTTGATTCCCTATGTTGGTTAAAACTCCCAAGCTCCTATATAAACTAGGCCTCTCAAGGTTGAAGGAGTTTCATATGGAAGGTATAAAACTTTTGATATCAGACTTCAAAATTATTTTGGTAGTGCACATAAGGGGATGGAAAGTAGAAGCATGGAGGAAGATTGAATCCAATTGCAAGATCCATTGTTTTTTGTATACATTAACTTTCCCTATTTCCTCACTTCCATTGTTGTTTCAATTCATGTTTGAATGCGTGTAAATTGATTAGGATAGTATTTACCTAACTTGTTGCAACTAGTAGAAGACAAGGGTATTCTTATTATTTTGTAGGTAGACTACATTTGTAGTTGGCTTGAATCCAACTTTAGAGGGACAAGGAGTAGTGAGGACGACCAACATAGACATGTATTTTTCTCTCCTTCTCCTTTTCTCTCTCATTTCATGTATGAATGGATGGAATTCAGGAATTTTAGGCACCATTTGTTTTAAACTATCTTAGTTTAAGAAAACCCAGCTAAGGATAAATCAACATGTTCAAAAGGGGAGATTTCCTACTACATGTTTTGGAAACTCCACTGAGGAACGCATGTTTCCTTGGTTTTTATTCTCTTTCATTTTTCATTGTTGATTTGAATTATTTATTTTTTATGTTCTCTCTGTTTCCATCCTCTTTGATTAGTTTACAAAATCCTTTGTTATCGTTTTATTAAGTCTAGGTTGAATTCCACTTGACCTGGACCACTTTTTTTGGCTTGTTTAGAGCTAGGATCCCCCCCCTCATTATGGCCTATAGAGCATCCCCTCCTTAGGGAATCCCTCTTTTTAACCCCTAAGGAGCATCCTAGATTCCCTATGATAGTGTATTAGGGAGTGTCCTCCTCCTTAGGATGCCCTATCTGCTTGCTCACAGGAGTGGCCCCCCTGTTTCTGGAATGGTTTTTGTCCCTTTTACTCTCTCTTTCTTGATCCTTTTTTACTCATAATTAGGCCTTAGATCCTTGTTGCATTTATTAGGACTTTGTTTTTTTGAAAGGTTTGATTTTATCACTCTTTTTGTTTATACCCTATTGTCTTGGATCAAGTTGTGAAAGGTCAAACATTCAAGTTTTATTTGATTCTTCAATGCAGTTTTGATTGTCAATGGTTTTGATCTTTGGTTTATTGTCCAATCATTAGAATTGTTTTCGTTTCTTTATTAAAGATTTCAAGTTCTTTTTTGTCAGTTTTGAAAGTTCATTGCATTAACTTGGAGACAATATAGTGCATCAAACCCTTTTTTTTCAATTTTCTTTTTGGCAATTTTTGATCCATCAAGTCAATTCAAAATCTTTCAGGGTATGTTTCAACATTAATTGATCTCAGATATGTTGGTTTAAAATCTTTTTTTATAGATATTTTTTTCTTTCAAATTGCCTTCCTAACTTAGTGTTAGAGGTCATTTATATGTTTGATTCTTTCAGTTTTAGAGCATTTGAATGCGTCTTTGTTTGGATATCATTTTTTATTCATGTTATTTTCTATATCAACCTTGAACTCTTTCATTTCATTTGAAAGGAAAGAAGCATTAAGAAAATTTATTTGATTACATTACATTTTAGAACCAAACAAAGATAATTTGATTGCATTCTACTTAGCAACATTGTCTTGAACATTTTCTTAGGATTTAGGAATTGTTTTTGCTGCATTTCATTGGATTTATACTTTTGGGAATGGAAAAAAGACTATTATCCTTTCCATAGTTAGCGTTCATCAATATTAATTTTTTTTCATTTCATTTTTATTTTGCATTGTTTTAAGATTCAAGTCCAAATATCATCAATTTCATTTCCATACTTTTGAGCAACTAACAACCCTAAAATCAAAGCGCTAATTAAAATCTATCTATAAAGTTTTCTTTCTAGGGATATGAAAACCTACATTAGATTAGTTGGATGGATTTGGAATAGGCGGTGAAGATGAATTTTGAAAGCTATAAAAAAAACATAGGATCTTGAGTTAGACACAAAAATCTATTTGTTGCATCACTATCCCGGGAATCCCTTCTCACATAAGGGTCAATCATGAGGTCACATTGGGGCTAGTGGAGTAATTAACCTTGCTACATTGGTCATTGTGGAGTGGTATGAACATATTAAAAATGGTGTTGTTAGACACTTGGTGATCACTTGGGAGTTTCACACCTCAATAAGAGGCACCTCTCAAGGGGATTTTGGGTTTCATCCCTTCCCTTGCGTGTATAATTGACTGTCGATTGTTTCCCTGGGATTTTTTTTTTGTAAGTGGTAGCCTTAGTGTCCATAATATCTAGGGTTTTTACACAAGATGATCATGAAGGGGAAAGTATTTGTTTTACCCAAACCAAATATTGGTCAAACTCACTTAGGCTCCTTGGAGGGTAACCCATGGTTGTGCCATATGGGAACTTACACCAAGGTGTACATATGTCAAAATTGTTGGAAGACATGATTGTTTCTTAGACAAAACTTCTAACTTCTTACCATAATCTCTCTCCCAACCTACCATTTGTTGTTGAAATGGTCGATATAGTTTTATCATCGGTCGATCTCGCTCTTCCTTAGAAGAGTGAAGTTAAAGTTGTCTATCTAGTTCCCTCATTGGTCAATCCTACTCTTCCCTTGAACAGGGAAATCCAAGTCATCAACCCAATTCCATCATCGATTGATCCTTATTTTCCCTTAGAGAGTGAAATTTGCGAAGTGATCGATATGGGCCCATCATTAGTCTATTCAACTCTCATGTTAGAGAGTGAAGTCGATACTGCTCATGGTTTTATTGTTAATATTGATTCTTCCATACAAGGGGGAATTTCTCCTTCTTCTATGGAACCCCCTCCAAGTAATGAGACCATTATTTTTTATTGGCATGGGATAACTAAACCTCCTCTTCCTTCCAACGTACGTTTCCAAATCATTGTTCAGGTTTGGGGTAGGAGAATTCCTCATAATATTGTAGATTAAGGTGCTTCCATTAGTATTCTATCCTCAACTTCTTGGAAATATTTAGGTTCTATTTAGCTTGTGTTAGCTACCCATAATTTTTTATCTTTTAAAAAATGAATCACTAAACCTTTAGGGATCCTTCCACATTTTCCTGTTACTTCAGGAAGGAAAACCATTTATATTGATGTTATGGTATTTCATGACCCCTTGGATTTTACTTTTCTCCTTGGGTGGGATTATGTCTACACCATCAAATCTATCTGGCCACCCTCTTTCGAGTGGTATCTTTCCCTCATAATGGAAAATTTGTGACTATCAATCAACTTTCATTTGTTGGTCCTAATTTGACTTCCATCCACTAGCCTTCCCTAAATGGTCCTTATGTGCAAGTGGTATGTCCCCCAGCAAAGGTTAATTATGTGGTGACATATCCCATCCTTTCAATTTCCAATGAAATTAAGCCTGTTACTACATGATCCTCTTCTTTGGATTTAGATCTCACAGTTGGCATGGTAATATCTTCAATATGGATATCAGAGTATAATTTGTTTACCCCTATTATGACCCTCGCCATGTATTCCTTATAGAGTGTTATTCTTCTGTCCAATGAAGATCTATTGGAATCCATGATTGAGGTATGTACCTTGACATGTGTTCCTTCCAAATAATTGTCCTCTTGGAAGCCATCATCAAGAAGAGGTCATGAGCATAGTTTTTCTTCTATGTGGTAACCTCATTAAAAAAATGAAATAAGAGGTTTGGGAATTGAACCCAAAGGATATGAGCATAGTTTTATTCTTGTGTCAAGCTCGTTAAAAAAATGAAGAAGCCACCTCTTTTGTTAAGTTGAGTCTTTCATTAGAACTCATACCTGAACCTTCATTTAATCAACCTAGGTCAGTTGATCCTCTTTCTTCTCCTTGTCTAGTGAATATTTTTCTATTAGTAACCAGGATTCTATTCCGGTATAGAAATTGGTGATAGGAGAATATTAAATAAATGAAATGAAGCCTGGGGGGCATGTCTCTAGCCTCTGGTTATCATGTTGGAGTTAAGCCACTATATTCTCAATCTAGGGGAAAATTGCGAACCACCCATGGGTATCATCCTTCAAAACATTTGGACATTACGTTGGGAAGTTTCGTGCACAACTAGTTTAAGTTTTAAGCTTGTTAAATAATGAAACTGGTTATGAGAATAGTTTATTTTCTAGTTTCAAGATTGTGACAAAATGAAACCTACCCAAGAATTCTTTTACTTCATTTTCAATATTGTGTAAAATTTAAACCAATCCTGAGCTTAGTCTTTTTTCTTTCTCGTTCTTGTAAATACATGAGAATAGGCTAACGAGCTCAGTATTTTTTATTTCTCCTTCTTGTGAATACATGAGAACATGTTATTGAGTATAGTTTTATCACTTTTTCAGAGGCATAAAAGATATCCTAAAAAGGAACTCTTTGGAGTCTCCTTTAAGATATTTCCAGACTCCCTAAAGATGAAAATATTTTCAAGCGATATTGGTGTCTTTCACGCTCTTTAAAGTGAATTTGAAAGCACATCTATTGAGCGGTACTTTATATATTTTTTGTATCATCAGACTATTTATGAAAAAAAAACACCTTGACCATATTGGTTAGGAGATTTCTCCTGAGTATTAGTTTATACTTTTTCCGGATTATGAGACTAAACTTATGAAAAATCCATCTAGATGAGAAAGAAAGCAGGAAAGTGCTATCATGTGAGTGGCACATGAAATAGATTCTTCTTAAACATCTTTTCAGACCCTCTAAATATGAAAATGCCATCGATTTTACTTTCTCTGGACTCATAAAGCATACATTGAAAGACCCATATGGAACTGAACCACTCCTTCCTAGGGTTCGTTAAAAATACTTTGAGGTACTCATTTGAAGGATGATCTTATATCGAGCATATTTTGTCCTCCTCAAGCTCGCTAAAAAACAAAGAGGTACGCATCTATCTATACGGGGGGAGAATTTTTGAATTGGGTCAATTTTTTGAAACATTATGGCAGCTCATTTTCACCCTTGAACATGGCACCTATCTACATTATTTTGTACAGTTGGGTAATCAGTTTGTCTTTGAGTCATTTGAATTCCATGTGTCTTCATACTCTTTCTACATTCAAATAGAACCTTTAGTTGTCATCACACTATATGAATTTTCGTACTCTTTTCGCTCCTTCGAAGATAACCATTGGTTGTCATCACACTATGGTGATCATCAAATTATGTTTGGATTCTTTCCTTATCGATTCAAATTCTGCCAAGTCAATCATCATGTTGTGCAATGTTCAAGGGAAGTATCAACCTTACAACCACTCTATAGTATTCATACCCATGTCAGTCTATCCCCATTTGATTCATCAATATTTATCACTATCCTACATTTGATTCATGTCATTTCTGGGGGATACATCATGGCCCTCCTTTGATGAGTCTATTCTTGTCGAATTCAACACATTATCCAGGAATCAAAATTAGAAACCAATTAGTAAATTGGAGCCTGCATACCTCAATTGCAAGCTTCCTCATTGTCAACAATGGGTTTATATCATTGACCTCTAATCAGAAGATTCCAATGAGTGTTTGAATTCATCTCATTAATTCACACCTGTTTGATTGTACTAGGGTACCTTGGGAGTCATTGAAATCGATGATGATTTCCCTCTCACTTGTTAACGATATACATTAATGACCGGTAATCAAGTGGTTTATACCATGTTCTACGTCAAGACATCTATTCACATGGATAGAATCATACCATTTTGGGATCAGGATAAAGACCCTGGGTTGGGAACTCATTCTGTTATGTGTTTTTCCCAAGTTCGTTGGAGATCATTTGACATTACTGTATATACTGTCACATAGATCCACTTTGTATTGGTCTGTGGCTATGTTGTTTTTTCATATTGTAGCTCCACTATGTACAATATCATGGCTACAACATTATCACGTCATGGAGATATGGATCTATTGACGGGAGTTTATGACACACCATCAATGAGAAGGGAAGTTACGGTCCAAGGTTGTCTAATTAACCCAAGCCATTTAAAGTAACCTACCCCAACGGGTTTTACGAATCCATTAGTCGATGAAAACACTAAGGTAAACTAAGAAAATAAAAGTCTATTTATCTATATAAACCCACTAAGTACATTTTCTAATATATCTATCTATTAATATATAAATAACACACAGTCTTATTTATATAATATACAATATTTATGTACATATACAAGGTTTGTGTAAAGCCTTGTGAAACTGAAAATTATACTACTGAAACAAAGTTTGAGTAACACATGTGGATAAGAAAACTAATCTAAAACTGATTAATCACACAAACAAAAAAACAAATGAATATGATTTATGATGATATAACTAAAATGATCAAAGCATTTAAAGTTGAATTGTTTAATCGTTATTCTTTAAAAAACAAATCAACTCATAAAATATAACTAACATGTTTTTGATAAGAAATAAAGGAAAGCACTAAGATATTTTTATTTCTATGTAGGGCATGCTCCAGTAACCTATTTGCTAAGAATAAATCTATGGCAAGCACTTTACAGAGGAGCAAAGAATATATTTATGATATTACCTAAGGAAATTCAAGCAATTTTAATATTTTAAAAGAAATATGTAAGAAACAGAAAGACAAATATTTTTCATGTGCCTTTATATGATTCAAAATTTAGAGATGGAAGCGACTCCAATCTTCTGCAAATGATATAACAAATTATAACATTCGACATAAACTCAGAACATAAAGATACTTGTTTTATTTTTAATGAGCCACAGGGATTATAATAACCAAGAATGATGAGCCATATCATAAAAAGATGTAAGAAAAACATAAAATCATATAATGACGAATACACTAAAGCTAACTTGCAGTATATGTTTTCATTCTTTGAAAAATATGAAAAATAATATGGGTACTAAATAATCACATCATAAAATTTGCTATCCAGATTAAAGCCAAAAAGCATATTGTATTTTCGTATCATTAAAAAATAAGTCCATCTTTCAGGTTCCAAAAGAACACCCTTGTATATGGGAAAGTACTAGTATTTAAAACATGTGACTGATTTGTTTCTCATATACAAAAGATAGAGACATATCTTCGCCAATAAAGTTTCTTCAAAAAATCACCTTTAATCTAGGTATGCAATAACAACCATTTTGGTAATTTTTTAAAAATAGTTGCATTATTCAAAGTATTGTTTTGAAACTGTTTAAAAAAAATGACTTGCAAATCAGAAGCATCTTCTAATGGTTCACTTGTTTCAGCAACACTTGCAATTCAATCCTCCTCAAACCTGAAAAGAAGAAAGATAAAATTTAATTAAGAAAAAAATATCATAAACTAATTCTAGACAAGCTACAGAATCTACGATTATATAGCTAGTCTAATAAAATAAGAAAACAAATTATGTTGAAAGAAAATAATCAAAACGTTAACTCTAACAATTTTTTTACCAATTCAAACATTTGAAAAAGAGGAATCTAGAAATTCTGAATTCATAACAACATTGACATTAGATGAGTTTTTAATAATGATGTCCCCTGATTTTTTGGATCTCTTGTTAGCCCTAGGAAAAGTTTGTTGCACACTGGATTTCAAATCCGATTTTTTCCTTTACAAAACTATGTTTTGAGCCAACACCTTCTTAAGATGAGCTTGAAAATACGGGATGTCTTGATAGTACCTCTGAATCCAAGTGAAGAAATCCTCACAATACACTTGTTCCAGTCCCAGTAAAGGATGCACATTGTCTGAGTTCAAAGGATTACCTTGTGCCATTTTCGTTTTTAGATCATTTTGTATCCCTATAAACCCTTCTTGTTCCCTTAAAAATGGAGGCATATTCGAAACAAAATCATACTGTGGTGAATCCACTCTAGTGGAATCAAATCTTACATATTTGACAAAATTTGTATCTTCTATTACTATTGTCGGAATGGGCTTATTGTGATTTTGATATCTGTTCCTTGTCATCCTTGAATGAAGCTGACTACTCCTCTTATTTTTGAAATCCAGGTCGTTAGCATCGTGTCTAAATTGCTTCCCCTTAATTTTAATGTTATTGTTATCATCTGTAATCTTAGGTTGTACATGACCAAGGTAGATTGAGGACACATCCCTCAAATGACTTGGGATTTCTTCCAAAGGTCTATATGGAATAAAATCACAGTTTTTGGAAGTGATTTCGATTACAGGAAGAAACTCGATTAGAGTACTGGTAGGTAAGATAGAGTCTTTCGGGACTTGCACCTCAACTCAAAAATATTGGAGAGAATGAAACGAGATACTTGGATAGAGAGGTTCATCATTACTCAAATGTAAATAAGAAATGGGCTCAGAATGAAAAGGAACAAAACCATTCCTAAAAACAAAATTCTGCTAGGTATCCCCTCATTTCAACAATTGGGAATTCACTAGAATGTGAATTAAACCATGATGGAACAGGCTAGACTCATGGTTAGGGTTTTGTCTCTGGTAAAAATTGGAAATTTTACGAATACTCTTGAGAAAATAAAAAGGAAAATTCAACTTGAACCCTAGGGAAATCATCAACAATAGTATATGAAACAAAAACACTAGCCCATAACACCCTTCACAAGTAACAGATTGTTTTATTACCAATAGTAAGTCATGCCAGTGGGCTTTAAACAACTGTATAGGCATACCTTTCACATTGTAGCATGACCTTTTGGAGACCAACAGGGAATTCCATCGTATACCCTCTATCTTTAAATCCTTAAACCATCGATCACTTTCCTGTGACAGACCAGTTTCCTCAACTATGGATTCCTCACTCACTTGCAACTATATGTCACTTACCTTACCTTTGGTTTCGTAGTTTTGGGAAAGGCATGTGCAACCTCTATGTTGAAACCCTCAAAATATTGAATGAACTTTACCCAACCGAAATGGACTAGGTCATCTACAATGACGTCATGAGATAACAAAAATTGTGAGCCATTCGACTCCACTCTAACCATAAGGGCCATCAACTTGTGAACAATGTACCAAAAGATGAAAAACGAAGGGGTTTGTGCTCGAGCCAGCCCAAAAAAATAAATGGTTGATTTTGCATGGTTGATAGTGAACAGAAAAATAAGAGCTTGAAGAGACACTGCCATAATTTCCACCCCAAGATTTGATTATCCACCCATAACCAGAGGACCGAAAACTCAAAACCCACTTTGTTTCCTAAAACCTACTCTATGGTCATGAAGGACTGTCCTGAAGATGAAATGAATGTGGTTATTGATGAACATGATAGAGAGATGATTGTTTCATAGCAAGGACACTAACCATATCATATGTCGACAAGATAGTGACAAACAACTCATTATAACATTTAGATCGTATGGTAGGGGAAGAAACAGATAACCAAAATTCACATAGGATAAGAAACGAATTAAACTCTGAAAATTGGTTTAATAACAAAATCAAATAAATTACACATTGGTTGGGTTTTAACCTTAAGTTATGAAATTTTTGCATAATTTTAACATGGTTGCATAGTCACCATTGAAACATAGTCTAAGTGCTTTATGATTTTAGATTTTCCAAATAGTTTGTTTGATTACATAGGGTGAAAACCTTAAGAGTTCAGTCGATGTCCTTGTGAAAAGATTTCAATTTCATGCTTACCAGTCATGAAATTGAAATGGTTAAAATCATTAGCTATCAATGAAATAAAATCAAAACAACTAATCAACAAAAGTAGTCACCCAAAACAATCAATTATGTTGTATGTACAATTTAAGAAGCGGGTACAAATATTTTCTCTTTGCAATTTTTTGTTTCAAAAATCGAAGAAATGAGATGGTAGTTTGGTTGCCAACAATGGCGACTCACTGGGAGAAGCAATTATCTCTGCATTATCAAACCTTCATGTCATGGAAAAGAAAGACTTTTATAACATTTAATGCAGCCTTAAAACATATAATATTTTAAGATTAAAATTATTAAGATTAGTTCAGAAAAAATTAGCACAGTCATACTCAAAAAAGGGGAGTTTTAACAGATGATTATAACCTGAAAGTAAGTTTTCATCAAAAGGCGATGATATTTATAAAGGTAAATTTAATACCATTGACAGGGCCACTTCTTCCATTAGGTAGTCATAGACTCAACAAGGATGTCATTTAACCCACTCAAGTACTTTAATCCCATCCAAAATTTGTCTATCCATAATACAAAACCTTTTAATATATGATTAACTTATAAAACATGCCACCCAGATGGGGTACCACCTGGACAGAGTCTGAGGACACTTGGAACTGGGAATCCATGGGATTTATTAACCTCAGACACCATCCCACAGAAATTAACTTCCCCATGGATCACACCATGAGAAGAGTAATGGTAGTGTGCCTGGCTAGACTGGATGGGTTAATGGGCGCGTGAGCCAGCCAAACCAGGCGTACCAGGATCATGTTGGTTGTCAAATCAGCTTCAATGGAGGTAGAATTTGTCAACTCAGGCTTCAATGGCATCAAGAGGTGTAAATAGGATCTGTCCCTAGTGTTTTATTCCACTCCTCATCTTCCCTTATGCACTCCTCTTGTCCATCTCTTTGGCTCTCTCAAGAATTCCAGAATTTCTGCTCTTTGTAACACTTTTTTGTGCACCAGTGACATCTTCCATGGCTTCGACACCCTCAATTTTCCATTCACACTCAGTCACCACAAGATCCCTCTCAGCACCCCTTTCTCCTCCCACTCCCCTCAACACCTTCTTTCTTCCTCCATTCCTATAACCCTTCACATCCATACTCCCCCCAACATTCCCAGGGAGAGAGGAAAATCCAAGAGGGGTGATCGTTATTACAACACGCTCTCCCATCCCAATAGGATCACCACCTCCCAACAAGCTCTCATTACCCATTTTGTGAGCCCTCAACACATTATCTAGAGGACGCAAGAGGCTCCTCAGTCTGCTCCTCTCTAGTTACATGGCATCAGCTCGGTAAAAGAGGAAGTGTCCTCCTCTAGTGCTCACCTCCCACTATCCATCCCTCCTTTGCTCCATGGCCTAAGCTCAATAAAATAGGAGGCATCACCTTCAGGTGCATGCCCTCCTTTGTCCACCAATCTCCTTACCCCCCCCCAATTGTCAATCCATGTGACCCCCACTACAACGATGAAAGTTGTATGGTGGAGGAGGAAATCCCTCCAAGATGGAAATTGGAGGAAAACACAGCGACAACCAATGAAATCACCATAGAGGTAGTGTTAGCACTAGGAATCACCCTCAGATTGCATAGAAGGTAAGCTCAGTACCCATTAGGTTATATGTAAATGTAAATGAGTTTAAAGAGGTCAAACGGATAAGACTCAAGATAATAATGTTCTAACTCATAAATCTAGGCTAGCATGCACAAGCAATTGGGGTGTTGATCAACTTCAGTCAGTGAGTGGGAGTAAAGGTGAATAGAGAGAAGAATTTGGTGATGAAAATGCACAGGTCTGCTATGGACATCAGGTCTTCAAGAAGCATTAGGAGGAAAAACTCAAACACAAGATCTTCTTGAATTCAAATTAAGGAAACTGAAGAACATCATAACAATACTATAATCAAACATTCATCATAATATCACTACAACAATCCATGCAAATCATTCAATCATGAATACTTCAGTATCAAAGGAAAATAGGATGGAGTAAGAAAGATGACTTATATTAATTAAGAAGTCTCAAATCAAGTACATAACCAGTTAACCAATAGCTTCATCAAAATATTACAAAATAAGGAAGCCTAGCTCAACCACTCAAACCTGCTAAAGCATTTGGAAAGTCTATTTATAAAAAAAAGAGAAGGCAATAGCTGGAGGAGTGAGTTGGCCTTCCTCCCATAAAATTCTCCAAATATTTAATTCATATAGAAGCTAGGCTAACAACTATGCTATAAAAAGGGAAAATGTTGGCCCATGATCCAACCAACTTTAAACTGACTTGATCTTCATTGATGCACATCTTCTTATATGCCAGGTGTCTTGTAGAGGTTGGAATATTTTCATCATGCTTCCAACTACCATCTCAGTCATTCTCCACATCATCATCCACTCACAAGGATGATAACTCAAACCCCTTGATTTCAGGTACTTGTTGGTAGCGTCATTTCCTAGCGCTCTAGGTAGCGAACTTGTGGAGTGACTCCACAAATCTCTCTACAATTCTATAGCACAACCTCCAGAATAGGTCTGCAGAATGGGTAGCATCAAGCCTATGTGTCTCTGTGCAAAATTCAGCCTCTACTAAAAATTCGGTAGTCTATGCCTGTGTAATTCATCCTCTATGTGAATTTCAGTAGAACCTGCCTGTGTAATTCATCCTCTATGTGAATTTCAGTAGAACCTGCCTGTGTAATTCATCCTCTATGTGAATTTTGGTAGCGCCTACCTGTGTATCTGCACGCAATTCGGTAGCACCAATGTTGAACTGATCCTGCTAAATGTGTAGCATTTTTCCTCAAAACAAATTTGGGTAGCACCCTGTGGAATTCGCAGCACCATCATTTCATCTCTTAACATATTTGGTAGCACCTCGGGAAGTTAGCAACGCCATCACAACACTAGTCTTAGGAAATTAGGTAGTGATATAGGTAGCAGATTGATAGTATATGTGACTTAGACAATTCCATAGCGGTAGAGAGCTACAGAATGTCTCTGATACTTCTGTATGAAGAGATCAACTCTTTGCAAAGAACAAAAATCTTGAGCTAGATTTGAATAGGAGCATTTAAATCCTGTAGAAGTGGAAAAAAATAATACTTCCTCAATCACTTATCCTTCAAAAAGAGGCAATTCTAAAAATGGGAGCTCACCTTTCACCCATCATTTCATCAACCTAACACTCCTTCTGGTGGAAGGAGGAATTCCTTTTGGCACATCACCATGCTTTCCCTTTGTAGTAACATGCTTCTTCACTTGAGCTATACGTTTCTTGGCTACTGGTTTCTCCTTTTCGATAGTAGCTTAAACCAACACATTCAAATTTCTTTGAGCCATCTCATCTTTGAATTGTTGCAACTCGGGTTTGAGGTTTCTGTTCTGAGACTGAAATTATTTGTTTTGTCTATAAAGGTTCTTGAGTTTCCTATGAAGAGGTTGGGCTCTTCTTGCTGCAAATATTGCTAAATCAAGAGTGTGGTTGTAACCATCGATGATTTCTTTCATCTTAATCCTTTCATATAGGATTTCTGATTTAAAATGAGCCACCTCCTTCCTAGCTTCCCTGATTTGTTTAATCAATCTTTTGAAGGTCTAGTTTCTAGGTGGAGTGGTGATGTGGACAGTATCAAGAAGCGTCTTCATGGTTTAATCTTCCTGTTGCATAGGAACTACCTCTTCCATCTGAAGAGGCTTCTCAATGAGTTTTCCCTTATCTCTCTTCTTTTTTATAATGGAATCCTTTGGTAGGACTTGTTCTTCAACAAACCCTTTGAGAGTTGATGACCTTGTAAAAGGATTTCTAACCTTTGTGCTATCTATTGAAGGAGATGAAGAGAAGTGTAGTTTCCTTTCTTTCTTTGTTGTGGCTTTAGCAGAGGAAGGGACCTCTTCTAATTCTATTGTAGGAGGGGGTGAAAGGTATCTCTGTGGAGAATGGTAGGCCTCTCTCTCTGTTTCTTCAAATTTGTTAATGAAATCTTGGTCTTGGGTAGGGGTTTGTTCTTTGTTTTTTTGCTAGCTCCTGTTGCAGTTGTACTAGTGGATGGAAAAGAACTTGGTATATTTGACTAAGGAGTAGTTTTTGTGTCCAACTTCATGTGAGAAGAAACAATGAATTGTTCCCAGGAGATGTCCCTCTTTCTCAGTTCTTCTAAAACCAACATTCTAATCAACCTAGAATGAAAAATACTAGTATCCACAACCTCTGATTTGGATTGAAATATATCTGAAACTTTTCCTATACTTCTCAACAAGTAGAAAGGAATGTTCATTTTGTATTTACCAGTGAAATGAAGAAGAAGCCTTATATGGTACTGGTATGGTGTGTTGAACCTCCCTTCACATGTGAACTATATTTGAATGATATTCAACATTTTATCAAAATATCCAACTAGATGACTTCTTGGCACCCCTTTGGACAGGTTTTCAGTCTGATACTATGGATTAAGGAAGTATTTGGATAAAGTTTCATTCAAAGCCATGGATTTAAACCATTTCTCTCATGTGATAGGAATCCTTGTGGTTGTTGAAATGGAGGCTTCACACACCTCAAACTCTAGGTCCCCTACCTTAGTATTCAGGCCATCAAAATGTGAGGCAAATTGCCTTTCCACCTCAGGATGACCTCTCTACATGTTTTGATATAAATCAAGGCAGCCCACCCTTTGAAAATATTCTCTAATCATGGGCTCTGCCTCAAATAAGTGCATGTCTGCAGGCTCAGTTCTAAACATAGTACCTCCCTTGTGATAATTCTTCTTTTGAGGTGTCTCCATGGATCAGGATTGGAGGTCAAAGGTTAAGGTGAAGTCAAGTCTAGGAAAAAAAATGGAGTCATAATTCAATAGGAAATTATAGTGAGCAATGGCTATCCTTAACCGAGATCTCCCCTAACTCAAACTGCTTGTTGGATTTGGAAAACAATGGTTGTAAATTTCCCTCCCTTGACTATTTACATATATTAAAATTGAGGAATAATCATATGGTGAAGGAATCAAGTGTGATGCTCTTTGAAAACCAGGTTGAAAAACACTCTAATTCAAATGGTATAGGAAGCAGGGGAAAAGGCAACGTAGTTTCAACAACGCTTTTAGGTAGCACAGTGCACATACAAGAGGTAAAGCTTGCTTGGGAACTAAAAACTCAAGAGCAAGGTAAATGAATATCTCATGAATGAAAGCTAGGTGTTGGTGACTACAGGTATATGTGAAAGAAATATTGATAGGAATTATGAGGGAAAGGTCCTCTTCCAATTCTGCAGACACGATCGATACAAAAAACTCCAAGCGATAATTACTACCCAAAATTGATATGTAGAGGAGGGAAACCATGGGATACATGGATAATAAATGATAAAATGAAGTTATGAAACATTTAGGAGGGTATCACAAGCATATCAACCTCCAAATCCACCTCAACATATGACTATGTAGCGTCACTGCCAAATGGTTTGAACTGGAAGTTTTTGTAGCACCGAGTTTTGAACTTTTAAAATTTGAAAACCGTTAGCAAGTTCATAAAGATCATATCCTAGAAAGAATATTTTAACTAACCAAGGTGATGAAAAAAAGGAAGACATGAAATAGGCACTATGATAACAAATCATGGCAACGGATGAAGGCTAGGGAGTGCAATACGAAAACTCCTAGTGGGTTGGGAATGCACTTTTTTCAAAAAATGATTTGGCCATTTTAAGATGACAAAGGGAAAGAATGGAAAGGATATGAAGGCATGAGTGAGTAGGGTGAGATGTCAATTCAAGTTGGTAGTGGGGTGAGTTAGGATTAGTTTCAAGTCATGAAGGGGGTCAAAACATAAGCCAAGAAAATGAACCTAGGACAAAAGTTTATGTGAGGATCAAAATTTGAGTCATGACTTAAGACTTCATTTATTCAAGGTAACCTAAGTAAATCACACTTTAAGAAAATAAATCAAAATTTTAAAAATCTAAAGGCTTAGAAAAAATTAAAACTAAGGGCTAAAGACCCAAGGAAACTTAGTGTGATAACATTGTCTCCACAATTGATGGCATGCTCCCTGCGAGCTGCCAAGAACAAGTAGTTTCAGTGCCTTATCCTAGGGCTATGAGGTCACTTATTAAAACAAAAAATAAAAGAAAGATGCTATTTACAATGGCATGGAAAGCCACTCATGGATCAGGCAAAGTATTTTTTCAGAAAATACCCATTAAGAAGGGCACCAAAAACTTCATCATCCTCCAAATTCTACAACTTGTAAGTGCTATTCAAAAATACCTTGGAAATTTTGAAGGGACCGATCCACAAGGCTTCAAATTTACTGTGATTGCCTTTGTCTTACTTTGGTGTATCCCACTTGAGCACTAGATATCCCAGCTGGAAATACTCTTTGTTTACCTTCTTGTCGAAAGCCTGCTTGATCTTCTGTTGATGTTCATGTGCTTTATCCAGTAGCTTCTCCCGACTCTGTTGCACTTCTACCAGCTGTTGTATTCTTATGATCATATCATCTGGTTCTCCTTGGTAGTCTTGGAAGAATTTTTCCACAGGAAAGGCAAGCTGAGATGGAAATATGGATTCAACTCCATACACAAGATGGAAAGGAGAGACACCAAGAGATATCTTTGTTTCCACTCTATCAGCCCACAAAGAAAATTTGAGCTTTGAATCCCATGCTTTCTTGTTGTCCTCTAACAGTCTCTTGATAATATTTATAAGGATTTTGTTAGATGACTCTGCTTGTCCATTCCCTTTGAGGTAGTAAGGGATAGAGTGAATCAAAGTGATTCCAAACTGTTCACAAAATTGGATTAATGGTTCAGCCTTGAACGAAGAAGCATTATCAGTGAAAATTTTGTTCAAACAACCAAATCTTGCCATAATATCTTGAAGAAAACTAATATCACCTTGTGGGAGGCATTCCTTGTAGGGATGGCTTCTATCCACTTAGTAAATTAATCAATGGCAGTCAAGATCCACCTATGTTGACTACTTGAAGAAAGATTAATTTCCCCAATAAAATCTAGGCCCCACTGCTGAAAGGGTCATGAAGCTACCACATGCTTCAATGGAAAAGACTTGAGTTGCTTCTCTCCAAGGAATTTCTGACACTTGACACAAGATCTGATTTTTTCACAAACATCGGTGAATATACTAGGCCAAAAATACCCAGCCTTGAGAATCTTATATGTTGTAGTTCTCCATAAGTGATGCCCCCTACATAAAATGTCATGAAAATCATACATGATCTTTTGTGCTTCATGTGGGTCTAGGAATCTCAAAATAACTCCTAAAGGATCTTTCCAATACAAGACTTGATCAATAAGACAACAGTTAATTGATTTGAGATTCAAATCTCTCACCTTGTTCTTCTCCATACCATCAAGAGGCTGCAAATTATGTAGCAAAAATATAATTTCCTTGTACCAAGTGCATTCTGCCAATGGAGGGCTGACTTGAGAACCTTTATCAGATGATTCATCTTGCTGGTTTTCTGAGAAAGTGTTGATGTAATTAACCCTGAAATATTTGCAATTATATTCAGCCAACAACCTAACTAAACCCTGGCCTTTAACCAATTTGGTGGGATTTATTTCAAGATCAAATTCAAGGATTTTGGCAATCCAGTTGCTCCTTTTTCTATCTATGTCAGGTTGAATGAGAATATCCTTCACTGAGGCTGAAGGGACATATGCAATGAATCTTGAATGTAGCACATAGACTCTAAATGCCTTGAGATATTTAACCAATGCATAGGCATGCTTATCCATGATGTCATATTTTATTTCAGCATCTCCCAATGCCCTACTGAAAAAAGAAATGGGATGCTCTAACCCTTCAACATTCTTCTGACATAAAACAGTTTCTGTTGTGTCAAATGAAGCAAAAGAAAAAATCATAAAATCCTTGGAGTAGTCGGGACTAATGAGCATAGGGGATTCAATCAAGGATTTGTTTATTTTATCAAAAGAATTATGAGATTCAACATTCCATTTGATTTCATTTCCTTTCCTCAACATGGTTGTAATTTACTTTACCAACTCAACAAAATCAGAAACAAACCTTCTCAAAAAATTAATTTTTCCCAAGAAAGACTGAACTTCCTTCTTTTATCTAGGGAGTGACAAGGTTTGGATAGCTTCTACCATGATGGAATCAATCCTTACCCCTTCATATGAAACAATATGCCTCAATAATTTCCCCTCCTTCATGGAAGTCAATGACTTTTTTGGATTTAAAGAGAGACCAAATTTTATGCATTTTAAGAAGACCCTTTTTAAATGATTATAATGTTCTTTATCATATTGTGAGAACATTGTTATGTCATATAAATATATAACTACAAACTTGTCCTTCTCTCCAATAAAGGCTATGTCCATGGCTCGTTGAAAGGTCGCCCCTGCGTTCATCAATCCAAACGGCATCTTAGCATACATGAATGTACCCCAAGGAGTGGTGAAGGTTGTCTTCTCTCTATCCTTTGGCAAGACAAAGATCTGATTGTAGCCATAAAATCCATCAATCATAGACATCCTAGATGCACCTGTCACCCTCTGTAATATGTGCTCCATCTTAGGCAAGGGGTAATTATCCTTCTTAGAGCTTCTGTTCAGATTCTGGAAATCAACACAAAGTATGATTTCTCCATTCTTTTTCCTAACTGGGACCAATTTGGTCACCCATTCATAATACCTCAAAGGAATAATAATCTTGGCATCTAAAATATTTTTTACCTCTTTTTCCATAACAGGAAACAACATAGGATTTATTTGTCTCGGCTTCTGTCTAAATGGTTTGGTATCTTCCTTCAATGGGATATTATGTTCTATGATGCTTGTGTCATATGTTCTGATATCTTCATAAGTCTAGGAAAACACATCAGCAAACTCTTTTAACAACTCAACATTCAGTTGTACCCATTGCATTCAGTTACATCAGCATCATCAATTGATCCTTTGAATTTTACTGCCACATCATTCCTGTCAAACAATCTTTCCAAAGGAACTATTCCTTTTGGATTGTGGTTTCTAGGCAACTGAACAATATGATGATTAGCAATTTTGTTTAGAAAAACATCAGCATGAGGATTATTTTTAGAATCATGATCTTGATCAATATGCAATGCAGAAAACTCATCAACAGTCTCAAGGAATCTTTTGATCTCAAGATCATCCTCAAACACCTTCCAATGCTTGACATAGTCAGGAATAGAGGGTATGTATTTCACTTCTACATCATACTTGAGTTTAGGTGGAAAATGCACTCTGAAATTGCTTGTTGAGACATCCAAAGAATAAACCATGGTATTCTCTTCCCTTGGAATAAATGAAATGTTGAAAGCTAAGAAGAAACTATCAACTAAGTCCCACACTTCATTTCTATAAGTTCAAAGCCTAGGGTTCTTAGCTTGATAAATATGTTTAATATGATGGACAATCAATTCAACATCCCCAAAAACTGATAGCTCTTCAATCCCCATGTCTTTTGCAGCCCTTAAACCCAAAACAAGAGCTTCATACTCTGTCACATTATTGGTAGTTTCAAATTATAGCTTGTAGGAAAAAGATATAGTCTCTTGAGTAGGTGAAACAAATACTAATCCAATACCAACACCTTCCCTAGAAGAGGCTCCATCAAAGAACATCTTCCAAATAAAGGTGGTTGGACGAGAATCTTCACAAAAAGTAATGGATTGTTTTCTGATTTCAAGAGGAGGTTCAGGAGCATCAATGAGCTGCAATATACTGGATCCGAAATTAGTATCAAGTGCAAAAATAGGATGGTTGGTGTGGTTTGCTTCATCACTAATAATGTAGGCCAAATGGGCTTCCCTGTAAAGTCTTATATGCTCCCCCCCAAACACAAGAATGGTATCATATGTGAGATCCATCTTCAAGGTTACCCCAAGTATTTTTATCCAAGATATTGACAATAGCATTCCAAAATTGGGGGCAACATCAACCACCATGATATCCATGACCACTCTTTTCATGGGAAACTGAAACAAGGTCACAACCATATCTTTGATGACCCCAAGACACTTCACTTTACTAGAGTCAAAAGAATATAAGTCATGATAGGTCTTTTTGATTTCTAATCCATGTTCATCCATGGCAATTTTGGCCATGAGATTGTGAGATGCCCTTGAGTCCATCAAACAGTTATGCAACACCTTATCATGTATGTCCATTGGTGTACAGAAGGGAGGGGATGAATCATCTCTATATTCTATCAAAGGTCCTAATATTATTGTTGGCTTCTCATCTTGAAGATTTACTAAATCAATGGCATTTGAGGGGGATTCAGGCTGCAATATTTTGGAAAGATATTTTTTAAAATCTTCAATTTTTATCAACTCCAAAAAAGTTACATGGATCTTTATTTTTTTGATATCGTTCTCAAAGATCAAGGAAGATGAAGATTTCATAATCTCCTTGTCCTCTGGGGTAGGATTCTTGACCAAAACTTGGGGGCTTTGAGCATTTTTTTATTTTCTTCCAACTATCATAGCCTTGGCAAAATTTTCTTTTTTGGTAAGTTGATCAGAAGCATCAGTCTTTTCCTCATTCTTTTTGGATCTCAGATTATATCTATTAGGATTTTATTTTTCCTTCTCTCCCTTACTCAATTCATTTATTTGAATATCCATCAACGATTGCTCATATGCAGATTGGGTCAAGTGAGGAGATGGGGATGTGTCACCTAAGAAATGGATCTCAGGATCAACTTCTTCCTCCTCTCCTTCTTCATCAACAACAAGGTTTTTTTGTAAAGGAGTTTGTACCTTTTGATCATCACTATCTCTGTTTCTAGGATCTCTTGGAAGGATCTGAGGAGCATTATTGGGTCTCCTGAAGTTACCTTTGTTATCAGTGTTTTGAGTATTTCTATAGGTTTGTTTTCCTTCAAGTTTTAACTTCTCCATCTCAACATAAAGAGATTTTACTAATTTGGTATGTTCATCAACTTGGGGATGAACAATAGAGGAATCAGAGGTTGAGGCTTCAGTTCTATTTTTTCTCCTGTCCCTATTAGATTTCCCCCTAATTCTGTCATATGATACTATGTTAGATTCTACCTCCAAGGCTGGATATTTCATATGAGCTAAGGAGGTTGATCTTCTTTCTCTCAGTAGAAGGAAAAATAAAAGGTCAAAAGCACTGACATAGCTGATTTTTGTAGAGGTTTATGTAGGATTTATCTCAGTAGGGATCTTACTGTACATTTTTTTGAATATTTTAGAGAAGTCAAAGATAGACTCTCCCTCTTTCCTCTCCAGGGATCCAAATTCTAGGATATAATACAAAAAGTATTGTTTATCCCCCCACTATCTCAAAAAAACATCATCTAATGCCTCAATCCCAGTAATGGATCCAGGGGTCAAACCCCTAAACCATTTCACAGCCTCACCATCAAGGCTTTGGACAAAGAATCTCATCCACACATCCTCATTTTCAATGTTTTGATTGCCTGCATAATTGTAGAAGGTAGCAAGGTGTTATTCAACAGTTATGTCTTCTTCTCTTGCGAATTTGAGCATGTATTTTAGATAATCTTTAGCAAGGAGAGTAGTCATTGGCTGAGGTAAGACAAGAGGGGTGTATCTTATAGCCACTATGGAATCCATCCTATTTCTAGGAGGGTTAGTGCATGCCATTGGATTTTGGATTCTACGTGAACAAGGAGGAGAAGGAGACTTGACTGTGTGCAGCTTAGGAGAAAAAGGAATGTATGAAGGAGGAATTTCAGTTTTCACAACAGAAGGATGAGTCTTGGAAGAAGATGGTATAGGATGCAAGGGAGATAAGTTTTCCTCTTCTTTGGCTTCAGAAATATTGAAAGGAGGAGGAGTAGCAAAGCCTAAGGTAGGAAAATCTTCAAGACTCTCAAGTCTGAACCACTTCACAATGTCAAGGTAAGCAAGCATTTCAAAATTTTCTTGTTTCAATTCAGGGTGAAAAGTGGAGTATTCAACATGGAAATTTTCAAAATGTAGATTCTTAGATACTTCAGTAAAAGGTAAAGGAAGATTACTTGATATAAAAATTGGAGTCTTAAGAGTGGAATTAGGCAACTGACCATAATTACTTGTGGCAGCAGTAGAAAAACTTTATTGAGAATCTTTTCCCTTCTTGATTATCTTCTCTGGGTCAGCCTCAGCTGACAAAAAGGTAGTTGTGGAGTTGACCTCGTGTGTATGCCTTTAGGAGCCAAAGCTAATACAATGGAGTCGTCAGGTGAAAGCTACAATCTTTGATGTATTGAGTTGTAATGCACCTTCAGAATCAGTAAGCTTTATCGTTAACTCCCAAGGAAATGTCTTCGATTCATTCCCCGAAAACGACGCCAAGAATGTTATCCCTAGGAATCACCCTTAGATTACATAGAAGGTAACCCCAGTACCCATCATGTTATCTGTAAATTTAAATGAGTTTAAATAGGTCAAATGGATAAGACTCAAGATAATAATGTTCTAACTCGGAAATCTGGGCTAGCATGCACAAGCAATTGTGGTCTTGATCAACTTCAATCAATGAGTGGGAGTAAAGGTGAATAGAGATAAGAATTTGGTGAGGAAAATGTAGAGGTCTTATATGGACATCAGGTCTTCAAGCAACCTAAGGAGGAAAAACTCAAACACAAGATCTTCTTGAATTCAAATTTTAAGGAAACTGAAGGACATCATAACAATACTATAATCAAACATTCATCATAATATCACTATAGCAATCCATGCAAATCATTCAATCATGAATACTTCAGTATCAGAGGAAAATAAGATGGAGTAAGAAAGTTGTCTTATATTAATCAATAAATCTCAAATCAAGTACATAACCAGTTAACTAGTAGCTTCATCAAAATATTACAAAATAAGGGAGCCTAGCTCAACCATTCGAACCTGCTAAAGCATTTGGAAATTATTTTTATAAAAAAAAGAGAAGGAAATAGCTGGAGGAGAGAGCTGGCCTTCCTCCCATAAAATTCTCCAAATAGTTATTTCATCTAACAGCTAGGCTAACAACTATGCTATAAAAAGGGAAATGTTGGCCACTGATCCAACCAACTTTAAACTGACTTGATCTTCATTGACGCACATCTTATTTTATGGAAAGTGTCCTGCAGAGGTTGTAATATTGTCATCATGCTTCCATATATCATCTCAATCATTATCCACCTCATTAACCACTCACAAGGATGATAACTCAAACCCCTTGATTTCAGGTACTTTTTGGTAGCATCATTTGGTAGCGCTCTGGGTAGCAAACTTGTATAGAGCCTCCACAAAGCTCTCTGCAATTTCATAGTGCAACCTCCAAAATAGGTCTGCATAATGGGTAGCACCGATCATGTGTGTCTCTGTGCGAAATTCATCCTCTACTAAAAATTCGGTAGCACCTACCTGTGTAATTTATCCTCTGTGTGAATTTTGGTAGCGCATGCCTATGTAATTCATCCTTTGTGTGAATTTTGGTAGCGCCTGCCTGTGTATCTATGCACAGTTCAGTAGCGCCAATGTTGAACTGATATTGCTGAATTTGTAGTTCTCGTCCTCAAAATGAATTTGGGTACCACCCTGCGGAATTCGCAACACCATCATTTCACTACTTAACAGATTTAGTAGCACCCCAGGAAGTTAGCAACACCATCACAACTACAGTCTTAGGAAATTAGGTAGCGTTATAGGTAGAATACTGATAGTATATGCGGTTTAGACAATTTTTTAGTTCCAAAGCGCTATGGAATGTCTGTGCTACTTTTGTATGAAGAGATCAACTCTTTGCAAAGAACAAAAATCTTGAGCCAGATTTGAATAGGAGCCTGTAAAGACTGTAGAAGTGGCAAAAAATAACACTTCCTCAATCACTTATCCTTCAAAAAGAGGCCATTCTCAAAAATGGATCTCACCATTCACCCATCATTTCATCAACCTAAAACTCCTTCTTGTGGAAGGAGGACTTCCTTTTGGCACATCAACATGCTTTCCCTTTGTAGTAACAGGCTTATTCACTGGATTTATGTTTTTCTTGGCTACTAGTTTCTCCATTTTGATAAAACCTTCAACAAACACATTCAAATTTCTTTGAGCCATCTCATATTTGAATTGTTGCAATGCATCTTTGAGCTTTCTATTTTGAGACTGAAAGTTTTTGTTTTGTCTATAAAGGTTATTGAGTTTCCTATGAAGAGGATGGGCTCTTCTCGCTACAAATATTGCTAAATCAAGAGTGTGGTTGTAACCATACATGAGTTCTTTCATCTTAATCCTTTCAGATAGTCTTTCTGATTTCAAATGAGCCACCTCCTTCCTAGATTCCCTGAGTTGTTTAATCAATCCTTTGAAGGTTTGGTTGTTAGGTTGAGTGGTGATGTGGACAGTCTAAACAGACTTCTTCATGGCTTTATCCTCCTGTTGCACAGGGATTACCTCTTCCATCTCAATAGGCTTCTCAATGCCTTTTCCCTTATCTCTCTTATTCTTTAGAATGGAAGCCTTTGGTAGGACTTGTTCTTCAACAACCCCTTTGAGAGTTGATGATCTTGTGAAAGGATTTCTGACCTTTTTGCTAGTTGTTGAAGGAGATGAAGAGAAGTGTAGTTTCCTTCCTTTCTTGGTTGTGGCTTTAGTAGAGGAAGGGGCCTCTTCTAATTCTAGTGAAGGAGGGGGTGAAAGGTCTCTTTGTGGAGAATGGTAGGCATCCCTCTCTATTTATGCAACTTCTTTAATGACCTCTTGGTCTTGGGTAGGGGCCCTGTTATTTCTTTTCTTGTTGGATCCTATTGGAGCCGTACTAGTGGATGGAAAAGGACTTGGTATATTTGAATGAGGATTAGCTTTTATGTCCAACTTCATGTGAGTAGAAATAATGAATTTTTTCCAAGAGATTTTTCTCTTTCTCAGTTCTTCTAAAACCAACATTCTAATCAACCCAGAATGAAAAATACTAGTATCGACAACCTTTTATTTGGATTGAACTCTATCTGACATTTTCCCTATTGATGGAGGAGCATCAATCCACCTTAGCAAATGCACCAGCATTCCAACACAACAATGCACATTTCAGAGAGGGAGAGGCATTAACCCTCCCATTTTTAAATTTGAAATATGATCCTATATAGATTTTGTGTTGTAAGGCTGATAAATGCCAAGCCATACCTTTTTACAGGTAGTGGATAGGGTCTCCTTAAATGGTTGACTGTAAGTGGGTCTATATTATATTCAGGTTTGGATCTTCATTTATGTAATGAGTCGTAGGAGTATGGTGTGTTAACTGGGACAATGATGACACTAAGGCAGTGAAGAGGATAAGCTTGTAGAGCCCTTTTTTGTAAAAGGAGAGAGATCTTGGGAAGAGAGGTAGTAGAAGCAGAACTCAAACTAGAGTTAGGATAGGAGAAAGAACTAAGACTCTGTTGTAGTCCAGTATATGTACACATTTGTAAACATACATTCATCTTAATACAAAGAAAAGTAGTTTTTCCTGCATATGGTGTGTTTATGTATTTGTGTTTATTGTTATGATTTTATATGTCATTCATGTTTTGAATGTATGAATTGGTGAAGTATTGTATAAGTTTTGATTGTTTCTCTTCTTTGAGTTTCGAGTTCAAGGAGTGTACATTGTCTGCAAGGAGTGTGTTGGCAGAGGTGAGTTAACCTTAGAGAAGCTCAGGAGAGATATCGTTGAACCTTCATCAACATAAGTGAAAGGAGTGCACAGGAAGAACTTTGTGTTGAGTTGAGAGAGAAATAAAGTTATTGAGAACTCTGTAAAGCTCTGTCAGGCAGGCATCAAGTGGGTGTAAGTGTGCACAGAGGGAACTCTTTGTCGAGTTCAGGGGAAAGAGTATCAGAGGAAGATACTCATAGATCTGTTGAACACTCTATAGAAAAATGCTCAGCAACATGTGCTTTGAGCGAGAGGTTGCCAGGAGGGCATAAGAACCCTTTTGAAGGGATAATAAGGGTCGTGGACTTTAGGAGATTGATTAAATAAAAAATATCAGAAGAGATAATGCAAGGAGTGTGTAGGAGATGGACTTATTCTAATTCTGAAATCTCATAAGAGATAAAGTGTTCAAGAGTACAAGAAAGACAGAAATAGTCGGGTTTGCAGTAGAAATATCAAAGGTCGAAGCCTTTGAACACTAACAAAATATTACAAGGTAGAAGAAGTCAAAATATCAGGAGGAGGAGTGACAACAGGCATCATATTGGATATGGAAAGGAGCCTGGATAGTTATATATGTGTCCAACGAACAAAGGAAGTGTAGAGGAAAGGAACAAATCCCATCCATTGAATCTAAGCGTGAAGGACCAGCAACCGTTGGATCTAAGGTAAGGTGCATGAGATTTAATGTTTGGGTGCACAGGAGAGTGGACTTTTCAAAGTTCCAAAGTTTTGAAGTGATTAGGGACCATCCATTGTCAAGGAGGATGGGTGGCGTAATGTCCACAACTTCAAAAGTTTGTGGACAAAGAGGAGGAGAAATAGCCGAAGTAAATATTGGTCGTTGATCGCCAAGAGGGGTACATATCAAGAGGTCATGCATTTTAGGTAAACGCATTCTGGGAGAAATGCGTGTATAGGAGTTTGAAACTCCCGAAGCCTGAAGAGCTGAAGCGCTGAAGAGCCGAAGAGCTGAAGCATCGAAGAGCTGAAGAGCCGAAGAGCTGAAGAGTCGAAGCGCCGAAGAGCTGAAGCATCGAAGAGATGAAGTGTCAAAGAGCTGAAGATGTGAAGCGTTGAAGAGCTGAAGCCCAAAGAGTTGAAGCACCAAAGATCCAAAGTGTCAAAGGGCCGAAGAGCCGAAAGAGAAGTCTAGACCGTCAGATCCCGAAAGGGTACGTGGAGATGGATCGTAAACTTTGGGAGGAAAGAGAAGGAGAAGTTTGATATTT
Organism: Picea engelmannii; assembly: GCA_009831015.1. Taxonomy (NCBI): domain Eukaryota; kingdom Viridiplantae; phylum Streptophyta; class Pinopsida; order Pinales; family Pinaceae; genus Picea; species Picea engelmannii. Next base: position 399,571 of record ML783400.1, on the reverse strand, counting down.
GTGATCATCAAATCCCGAACAGTCGAAGCAACTGGGAGCTGTTGAACTGGATTGGATAGGTCTCGCTAGATCGTGAACTTTGGAGGATCGTACTCTGGGGATTTTGTGAAGTTGTGTTTCAGAATGTCCCGAAGCGTCGAAGCCCGAAATGTCTAAGGGTCGTTGATCGAAAATAACTAACGTGGATCATTGATCTATGAGGGGATGCGTGGAGGATGGAGATTCACTCCATTAGACAGTCAATGGATCAAGGAGGACATGGGTCAGAGGATCCAACACTTTGAAAGGATTTCCCCTGGAGATTTGTGGTTGTTGAGGTTTGAGATCACTGAAGGCCTAAGTCTCATAGTGGATGAGAACTGTTGATGTGAAAGTGGACTCATGTCACCAGATCTAAAACTCCAGGTACGAAGCATTCCAGAGGAAAGAAGACGGTGAAAGATTTGAAGTCCCAAAGAAGATCTTGATCGTTGATTGAGGAGGAAGATGAAGGACTATTGATATGGCTGAGGAGGCCAAAGTCCTGAAGTAGGGGAAAAACCATTGATTGGGGAGAATATGTGTCAGTGGATCTTTCACTCCTGAAGATAACCAGTCAGAGGTAGCGAGGGTTTGAGAATTGAGATTCCCAAAGACTAGACTCATGAAGGAAAACATAGCCGCACATCTAAAGTGATAGGTGTTAGAAAATTTTTCACTCCAGAAGATAGTTGTTGAGAAGGAAGCGAGATTTGAGAGTTGAAACTCCTGAAGGCCAGAGAGCTAGAATAAAAAACAACCATTGATTTGAATGGGAGCTACGTGTTGAAAGATCGTGGAGATCTGGAAATGCACGTGGAAGGGAGAAAGAAGGTAGGAAAGGGAGGATAGATAGAAGTCGTTGATTTCAAATCATTGCCAAGGGATTGGAGATCGATGGACGAGTTGTATTGCAGGGCCAAAACTTGCTCGGATGTTAAAAATATGAGAGAAGGTCGCAATTTATACCACGGTTTTAACAAAGTGATACATGGCAGTTGGAGGTGAATTGCGGGGAAAAAAACAGGTTGGTAAAAAACCACTCTTACCCACACTTGCAATCACGCATTTGTGCAAGGAAATAGCCCAGGTCCATATGAAGGAATGGGATATTGAAAAAAAGAGCTAGTGCCTGAAACTCGATATTTTGAGAAGCACGCAAAAAGAGGTCACGGGTATCACAGGACCTGTGCCTGTGGAGGAAAGGGGGCCTGTGTATAATTGTTTTGAGTTCAATCAGGAGCCGAAAGAGTCGATCCGACTCAGAAGAAATAAATATCCTATACCGGGAGGTCACAAAACCCTAGGAGGGAAGGGGGGACTGCATCACCTATGCTTCTCAGCAAGTATAAAGGAATGTTCATTTTGTCTTTACCATTGAAATGAAGCAGAAGCCTTATATGGTACTGGTATACTATATTGAACCTCCCTTCACATGTGAAATATATTTGAATGATCTTCAACATTTTATCAAACTCTCCAACTAGATGACTTCTTGGTAACCCTTTGGACAGGTTGTCAGTCTGATACTCTGGCTTAAGGAATTCATTGGATAAAGTTGTATTCAAAACCATGGATTTAAACCATTTCTCTCCTATGATAGGAATCCCTATGGCTACTGAAATGGAGGGTTTAGACACCTCAAACTCTAGGTCCATCAAACTCTTCAGGCCATCAAAATGTGAGGAAAATTTCCTTGCCACCTCAGGATGAGCTCTCTTCATGTTTTGATAGAAATCAAGGCAACCCACCCTTTGCAAACCTTCTCTAATCATGGGCTTTGCCTAAAATAAATGCATGTCTGCAGGCTCAGTTCTAACCACAGTACCTCCCTTGTGAGATTTCTTCTTCTCAGGTGTCTCCATGGATTAGGATGAGAGGTAAAAGGTTAAGGTGTAGGGAAGGCTAGGAAAACAATTGGAGTTAGACTTCAATAGGAAATTATAGTGAACATTGGTTGTCTTTGACCAGGATCTCCTCTAACTCACACTGCTTGCTGGGTTTCGAAAATAATGGCTGCAAATTTCCCTCCCTTGATTGTTTACAGATCTTAAAACTGAGGAATAATCATATGGTGAAGGAATCCACTACGATTCTCTTTCAAAACCAGTTTGAAAAACACTCTAATTCAAATGGTAGAGGAAGAAGGGGAAAAGGCATTGTAGTTTCAGCAATGGTTTTAGGTAGAAAAGTGCGCATACAAGAGGTAAATATTTATTGGGCACTCAAAACTTGGGAGAAATGTAAATGGATATCTCATGACTAAAATCCATGTGCGGGTGACTGCAGGTATATGTGAAAGAAATATTGATAGGAAGTATGAGGGAAATGTCCTCTTCCAATTCTGCAGACACGATCGCTACAAAAAAATCCAAGCGATAATTACTACCTGGATAATCGATGATAACATGGATTTCTGCAACATTTAGGAGAGTATCACGAGCATCTCAGCCTCCAAATCCACCTCAACATCTGAATCTATAGTGCCACTTCCAAATGGTCCAAACTGGAAGTTTTTATAGCGTCGAGTTTAGAACTTTTAAAATTTGAAAATCGTTAGCAAGTTCATAATGATCGATCGTCGAAGGAATATTTTAACTAACCAAGGTGCTGAAAACAAGGAAGACATGACATCATCACTATGATAACGAATCATGGAAAAGGATGAAGGACATGTAGTGCACTATGGAAACTCCTTGTGAGTTGGCAACGCTCTTTTTTCAAAAATTGATTTGACCATTTTAAGAGGAAAAAGGGACATCATGGAAGGGATACGAAGGCATGAGTGAGTAGGGTGACATGTCAAGTCAATTTGGTAGTGGGGTGATTCAAGATTAGTGTCAAGTCATGAAGGGGGTCAAAACATAGGCCAAGAAAATGAACCTAGGCCAAAATTGTATGTGAGGATCAAAATTTGAGTCATGACTTAAGACTTCATTTATTCAAGGTAACCTAAGTAAATCACACTTTAAGAAAATAAATCAAAATTTTAAAAATCTAAAGGCTTAGAAAAATTTGAAACTAAGGTCTAAAGACCCAAGTAAACTTAGTGTGATAACATTGCATTGCCTTTTTGGAAGATGGTGGAGGAATATTGGCAATTGTAACATCCCTCTCTGGTGCACTGAGCAAACTTATTCTTTGAGGACACTTTCTCGCAAGTGATCCGAATTATTATGATATTAAAACATTTGACTTTGATTATGATGCGTCATGGGTAGATGACATGTTGTTTTACTACATTGACATAGACAGGTGCTATTGACTCGGTTTTACTGAGTGTGCAGGGTTTTGGACCTTGAGGATGCAGAGGCATCGATGGAACCCTTGGACTCCGGATCGAGTCAGGGAGTGTGCTATTGGGGTTTGATTGATTTACTGTGATATTAATACATTTTGACTAGATGATATGATGTGGTCATGTTCTGACATGATTTGTTGATGATGCAGGCTGACGATAGCTTGCCAACTAGACTCACATATGGAGTAAAGGGGTCACACAAGACTACCAGAGAGGTTGAGGGAGAGGTGTGGACAGCAGCACTTCCACAACCTACTATCACTCCCATCGTGGCTCAAACTGTAAGTTAACGATTACCTAGTTCGAGAGGACCCACAATGCCGTGAGGGCAGACTGCGATAGTCACTCACGATGATTCTAAGGGGCGCGCAATAAGGCAGGGGCCTTATTCCTTACAAGCCCTTAGTCTCCCACAAGTTCACATAGCAGAGTGTTGACTCCATGGATTATTGATGTCTAACAATCAGTCAAGAGGCGAGTGGCACCCTTGGAGCACGTGGTTCCTCCTGAAGAGCACGTCGCGCAAATAAAAAAATGAGGCAAGTGGCACCCTTGGAGCACGTGGTGCATCCTGACGGGCACGTTGTGCAAAGAAACAAAAGAGGCGAGTGTCACCCTTGGATCACGTAGTACATCCTGAAGGGCATGTCGCGTTGATGATGATAAAGAAACGGACCTAGATGGCCCTAAGACAATCAGCACTTTGAGAAATTTTAAAACAACTCCCCTAATTAAATGTCGCCCGGTTCAGAATCTAAGTCCTAAGTCTAAAAACTTTGCTAGGGGTAAGATTTTGTCTACCCTTGAGAAAATATCTATATAAAATTATAATAATAAAATTTAAAATAAAAAACCCTTATGTAATAATTTGGTCTTCATAAATTTTGGGGTAAAATGAAGAGAGTAAGAAATTAAATAAAATCGGTGGATAAAAAAAATATAAAGAAGAAAATAATTATTTTTAACTTTTGATAGTTTTAAAAGATGTTGAATTAATAATAAAAGGGAAAAGGGGTTAAATTGCAACTGCCATTTTTAGCTCTAATAAAAAGGGGAAAGAGTGAAATTATAAAATTTAGGAAACTAGCGGATGGAGGTAACATAAAAAGGGAAAGAGGGGAACTTATGGTAAAAAGCGGGAGGTCAACTTAGTAAAGAATCTGCAATTAAGAACCTTCTAAATTGAACTAAATTAGCAACTTCATTTTAGGGAAAGTCTTTAAAACCTATAAGGGAATCTAGGGACAACTAGGAGTAAATTTAGGAGTAACTCTAGGTGGGTTAGGGAAATAATACAATTTAATAAATTAAAGAAAATAACTATTGGAGGAATGTGGGGGATGAATGACACTTGTACGAAGGAGAAATTTTGAAGATTTTTATTTAAAACTTAAATTAAATGAGATTTAGGTAAAGAATGGAAGTTATAAAACTCTATAAAAGAGAGGAAGGAGGAGAAATAAGGGGATCAATTGTTAGCGTAACATTACGTTGTCGGATTAGTGATTTGACTGATTTACTTGTGGGAGTTGGGATTTCTCAGCTCAGAGAAGAGTGGTAGCTCGGCCTTGCGAGGCAAGCTGGGAGCTAGACGTACCATCTGGATAGTGTGTGGCCCCTTTACGGCTCGGGGGGCTAAGGGGGAAGTAGAGTACCCCTAGCATTGGCTAGGAGGTACTGGTGTAGTCTCGACGGTCGATGAATGGGAGCGACACGGAGCGCGCAGACGTCCTTTGAGGCAGGTGACAAGGCAACAGTATGATTTTTATTTTAGTAGAATAGAATGCATTATGACTTATGCTGCGATCAGAATATCGGATGCAAATGGATTGAATGGTTGTTTTTATTTATTTACTCAGCGATTATAATTGTAACTGCTGTAACTGTTGTTTTTATTTAAATCTCTCATGTGACAAGGTATTATTTGTTGCAAATCATGTACAAGTTTATATTACATATGTTTCTTTTGTATGAAATACAACTAATAAGATATTGAAGGGCTTCTTGATAAAATATTGGTAATTAAACATGTTTCTGTATAATACCAGAATCGAATGTAATACTTCCAATAGTAAGTAAATAGGGCTATTACCTTATTGTCTGAGGAGTGACAGTATCGATGAATGAATTTCTGTGCTAACAAAGTATAGCTCTGGTTATTGAACATTTTAAACTATCTTAAATTTACTTATATATCACAGAAAATACCTAGTATTACCTCCAGTGGTTATAAACGAAATTTCATTCAACTTGTTAGATGAATAATGCCTTAATACAAATTAGCCTTGATAAATTTTATCTCTGATGATAGATCATGGGAATGGCATTTTCGTTATTTTTTTATGTAATCACCGCTATCAAGGAATCGAAAAGTCTCATCTCAGATGATAACTGGTGGGGACTTGCATTTCATAATGTTTATATAATTTTTGTTATACAAATCCTGACGATGAGCACCTGTTCTTAAGTTCCAAGTTTTTGGAAGGATCCTATCTGAGGAATGGGTTAAATCTACTCTCATAATGCGAGCGGGTATATCAGAGTGAATAGTCTTGTCGGCTTAGAGGAGTTTTCTTACATTTAGAGAGAATGCTAGTGAGAAGTTTTATTGTTGTCTATTGAATATGCATTAAACCCGCCCCCCCGAACTGTTACACGTCTCTCTGTGCTTTGTTCTCTTGGATTTACCCTTCAGCCTTATCAAATGGTTACCTGTGTTTTCCTTTAGCTCTTGTTCAAATTCTCATGGTAGGCTTGCGTCCCTTTCAACACCGCAACTGTCGTTTTTAACCTGTGCTGAGAGTGTGGTCGCAAGATGACTGTGAGTAGAGTGTGTCAGCCAGATCACTAAATAGCATTCAATGACTGGCGGAAATCCTTTAAGTCTTGACAGAATCTACTATTCTGGGATCGCGTAAATTGGCCTTACCATCATAACAGTAAGTATGGCAGCATTATGGGCACGTGGATGATGATGGTAGACCTTGGCTATTTTAGATTTTGTGTGTTATAACCAACGTGAAGTTGGCGCGGTCATGGTATTACTTCATTGACCTTCATTCCCGGGACACACTGATATCCCTGGTCGTCTTATCATGACATTTTTTTTTAATTATATGCCAGCCTCTCGCCTTGTAGATTGATTAACATCCAGTAACTCTTATCCATTTTATTGTTTCGCCCCTATGCATAATTTATCAGTGCATTGATTTGTCTGTGAAAACGACTGTGTAGAACCGAAATTTATCCTCCTAGATGGTGGTCAGTGTTGTACTTGAAATCAATTTGATGGTCTTTGTTTTCCTTTCCTGGCATTGCCAATTATGTAATGACAGTCGAAAATTATTAAATGGCAAGTGATCATGCTAATGGCATGAGACAACAATTTATTTTAATAAAAACAATTAAATCTATTCTTCAGCAGTGAATTTAATACTCATCTCTGTCGATTGTTGAGTAGTAATGTTGACCACACTCCCCATTTATGGAAGCCAACTGGTTCTGTCATGTTTTCTGGGAAGTGTTAATAGCCTTGATCTGAGGGATTTACCTTCCCACATCCACGTGGCTATAAGTGCATGGCTTATGGGCAGTGAAGGTCTTGAAGGACAACGCCTTCCTGTGGGGGTAGTAGCATGTATCTGCTGCAACTTCTGCCATCTACCATTCCAGCATTATTAAATTATTAAATTATATTTCTGAAAGGTCCTTTAACTCAAGAAACCATGGTACTCTGGTGAGGTCAAATAGTGAGAAACCGCCATGTTGTATTATGACCATGGCTATTGTTTTATTGGATATGAAGGTTGGATGAGGCCCTTAACTTGCTCACTAAATTGATCCTTGATTTCAAGGGTTATGTAATAGTTTTGAAACCCTTATGCTAACTATCGAAGATTGACCCTCCTCTTACTTCTTAATTGTGGAATTGTAGTTTAATAGTTGAAGCCCCTTTTTATTGTCGATGAGACTTTAGTTTTCCTTAGTTCTTATCGATTTTGTAAGTTGACCTTGGGTTCCTTATGTTTTTGTGGGATGTTGCTTCAATTCCTTATATTAATGTCTTAAGCCAACACTTAGTCCTTCAAGTTTTCTTATTAAAGGTAGATATTCTTAATTCCTCTAAATGGATTTAATTAAAGAATTTAATGTCTATTCAATTTATTTTTAGGTTGACCTCCTCATGGTATCTTACTAGATATAATTTTGGTAATGAATTCTTATTGCACTGGTTAATTAAGGCGAGTCATTTTCAAAGATATTTAGTTGCGCTGCATAAGAGTGGTACTTGTTACATTAGCGTGATGAATTGATATTTGATTAGACATGGTTGAACTTAACTTAGGCAGAGCTCTAAAAATGGGTGTAAATAGATCTCTACTTTTTACAAGAAACATGTATATGCATTTGTAGATTTTTAACTCGGTTATTATTCTCTTATTTAATAGGATTTATTTTTCGATGAATGGTGGATTAAGTAGATGGATTGTTCCTTGCACTGATGAGCGGTGTTTAGTTATAATTGTTGGAACTAGTATGGAATTGTTCTTTTAGGTGGTAATAATATTAAATGTGTAAGGAGAACGAAGACTTGATTGCAAACCCTAGACTGGTTAAATTAGATAGGTAATTGGTGTTGTAAATTGTACTAATGCACAAATGTGATAGTGCTCTCGATCGCCGTGAAGGTGCAAGATATATATGTCCTTTCTATGATGATTTTGTCTGGATGATCATGATGTTGTCTTTATCTTAGTCGGCTTGGACTTGTTGTTTGGGTGGGATGTTGACACCTCCATGTTCCTCAGAACAGTCGCCAGCTCTGAGCCCTTAAATGGTTAAAATCGATGGGAACCTGGGATTGAGCATTGATTATGTGTCTTGGAGGTCCTAACCATTGCAGGGTAGGACGGGTGGGTAGTCAGTCTTATTTTGTCGATTGATTGTTGTTCATTGCTGGCAGATGTTGAGGTGCATCTTAGATCTTTATGCTGATATCGCAGTTGCATGCATCATGATTCATCGTCATGTGGCGGTGTGGAGTATAATTTCTTGTTACCCTTGTACACACACACAAAAAAAAATTGCACTTGTTCTAAGAGCTTTGACATCGTAATGAGGAGGATTGTTACATATGGTATCAGAGCGGGTTCAACCCTGCGACTGTAGATTTCCATGCTTTCCACTGTAGTAAACCCTTGATTCTTAACCTAACACTAGATAAAATGAACTCACCCTCGTGATAAGCACGGTTAGATGACACCATAGAGATTCATGGCGAGGTATCGTGGATGGAAACGCGATGCCCCCATAATTTTCACGCCCTTGGAGTCTGACCCCCAAGGGGGACGTACAAGTCCTTAGGTTTGATTCGTTTGTAGCAAGGGATGATGGTGGTCTGACAAGGTCCTTCTAGGTAATGTCAAGGGTGTCAAGGGCCTCGACTCACCATCAGTACTGAGATGAGTCTGGGGCACCTGTACCCGTGAGAGTCCACAATGCGCCCTATCTAGTACCTTTATCCTCCACCGAGAACTCGAGAGAGTTGAGTTCTCGAGTCCACGAGTGTCGCGAACGATTGTTCCATCAAGGCAAGAATGTAAAGAAGGGTGATGTGCTTCACACCCTGTACTTACGACCTCCAACATGAAGGTCTGCATGGAGGTATTCCCAATGAAGAGGAGAATTCTTCTATGGTGGAAGACACTCCTGCCACATTTGAACATGGTCGTCGATGACGTGTCATGGGAACTGTTCGAGGAACGGTTCCAGGAGAAGTATCTTTCTAAGGAATTCATTGAGCATTAGCTCAACGAGTTCAATGCCTTGTGACAAGTTCGTCACATGGTGCCCGAGTGCAAGGCCCGTTTTAGAGTGTTTTTGTATGCTCTGCATCTTTTCCCAGAAGCTTAAGGAGTTCAAGTTTGGCCTTATTGTTAGAATTCAGCTTCTACTACAGGTACCAGGAATACTAGACCAAGGAAGGTATGTTGGATTGTGGCGTTCCACATTACCAACATTCCTGCCCAGAGGAAGGGTCGGAATTTCTGGATCATTCGGACCCACTACCGTTGGAGTTTTGGGGCAAGGCCCATCGAATTCATGCAGCGGTGAATGACCGCCAGAAAGAGCATCAGTCGACTATGCTCGAGACGATAGGTACTATTGCTGACCAGACCCTTAGTATTTTGATAGATCCCGATGCTACCGAGCGTTTCATTTTTGGTGCAGTGATAAAAAGGATTAAGGTAATGGCAGTCGAACAGGACGAGTTTAGCTTCATAGAGAGGGCTTCGGGAGCCAAACAAAAGGTTGGAGGAAAGGTTATGGACTGTATCCTTAACCTGGGAGAGTTTGTGTTAAGCCCTAATATTGGCTCATTACCCCTTAATTGGGGCATATTAGATTAGTAATGCTATTTTATTTATGTCGGCTTAGGCCATTAGTTGTAATTTAGATTAGTAATGTTATTTTAATTATGTCGGCTTTAAGCCAT